>OZ017739.1:206205687-206220687 GCA_963969285.1 Odontomyia ornata
TTTGTGGATAGGGAATATAATTGATTGGCTCCACTCGTTCGGCATATGTTCTTAATGCCAAATTTACTGGATGAGTTTGTGAATAGCTTGATGAACACTACTGCCACCATATTTGATGAGCTCCACTGGAATCTCATCAATGCCCGGCGCTTTATTATTCTTTTGGGCTTTGATGATGGAACAAACTTCATCTAGATTTGGTGGGGCCAATGGAAGCTCTCCGCAAACATCTATCGGCTCCGATGTTCTGGAGCTGTGTGGAAAATTAATGAGGTGCTTGAAATATGATGTCCATCTTTCTTTTATCTTGATTTCATCAGCGATGACATTGCCGCTGTCATCACGACAGAGCATGGTTTTGGGCTGATAACCACGTTTCAGGCTTTTCACTACTTTGCATGCTTGTCATGTGTTACTGCTTGCTAGACTTACATATATATTTCTCAATTGGTCGTCATAGTATTTTCTTTTCTGAATCCTAATTATCTTATTCGCTACTCTTCTGAGATTTTCGTAGTGTTCTCTCTTCGTCCTGGTTTTCCTACCAACGCCTGATTCTTTTTATCTATCGCATTCTGGCACTCATCATCGAACCAATCATTCCTGTTGCACCCAGCATGATGTTCGATAAACTGTTCTGCCACGGTTCTGATAGCCGCTATCACTTTTCGTTGCTCGTCTTTAACGATGCGTCTGATAAGATGGGAGCCAGCTGGTTGTCGAGGGTCTCCGTGAAATGCTTGGCCACAGACACCGTTTGGAGCCTTTTGATGTCAAATTTTTGCAGCGGGCTGGTCTTCGCTGAATTTGCCTTTGACATACGACATTGATAGTTTAATTTGATCAAGTAATGATCTGAGTTACAATTGGCTCCTCGGTATGTACGGACGTCAAGTATGGTCGCGGCTGAACGCTGTTGGATCAGAACATGATCGATATGATTTTGTGTGTTGCCATGCGGTGATACCCAGGTCATTTTATGAAGCAAGTCGAACGTATGACTAGATTTCTGCTACATGCAAAGTCAATCAGGCGCTGGCCGTTGTCATTTCTTTCATCGTGGAGGCTATATTCTCCAGTGGTTCCCCGATGAAATAGCTGATTGCCAACTTCAGCGTTAAAATCACCCAGAATAATTTTTATATCGTTTCTGGGCAATGTGTCGACTAGTCTTTCCAGGTGATTGTAAAACGATTCCTTCGTTTCTTCGTCCTTTTTACAGTCAGGGCGTGAACATTAATCAGCCAGATTTTGAAGATTTTCGCTCTTATACGGATCGCACTCAACCGTTCATTGACTGCCTCAAAATCAATAACGTGCGATTTGAACTCCCTATCCACAATGAAGGCAACTCCGAATTCTCTTTTTCCAGTAGGCTTCCCACTTTTGAATATTGTGTGCGATCTCATGCCTTGAATGTCATTTCCGGTCCAATTCGTTTCCTGGACTGCCAGTATTTTTAATTGATATTGGCTGGCCTGTTGTAAAAGGTCCTTAACAGCGCCAGGGTAATTGAATGGTCTGACATTCCTGGATCCAATGCCATAGTCCTTTTTTCGTTTGCGAGGCCGTTGCCGTGAGTCCAATCCATTCCGAGGGCTTTCTGCAGATTTCGAAACAATTAAAGGTTTTCCAGGGACGGGGAGTTAGCCCGTCGCCCAACCTCCATTCCGGCGGCATGGTTATTACGTCGATTCCGTTATCAGGCGCGGAAGATTCGCCTTCACCCTCTTACGTCCTCACAAAGGAGGTGTAAGCAGGACTTAGCAGTAGAGCTATAGATGTATTTAGAGTTATGAACATTTCTCGACATTTAATGTTACATTATTGGGGAACGAGTAAACCCAATGTGCACCCCGAGAGCATTTACTACCATTTAGTTGGGGTGGTTTGGGATGAGGAATCATGAAAGCTATGGGTTGGGGAAACAAGGGGTTCCCTCCTCCTTTCTCAAACGGGCTTGGAACCGTCTACGGTGGAGTTATATATGTATATATATATATATATATATAAAAAGGACTATGGCATCGGATCCTGGAATGTCAGACCACTCAATTACCCTGGCGCTGTTAAGGACCTTTTACAACAGGCCAGTCAATATCAATTAAAAATACTGGCAATCCAGGAAACGAACTGGACTGGAAATGATAGTCAAGACATGAGATCGCACACGATAGTCAAAAGTGGGAAGCCTACTCGACGGAATTCGGAGTGGCCTTCATTGTGGATAGGGAGTTCAAAGCGCACGTAATTAATCTTAAGGCAGTTAATGAACGGTTGTGTGCAATCCGTTTAAAAGCGAAATTCTTCAAAATATGGCTGGTTAATTTTCACTCCCCGACTGAAGAAAAGGACGAAGAAATCAAGGAAATGTTTTACTACTACCTGGACAGACTAGTCGATTCATTGCCTACAGACGACACAAAAATAATTCTGTGTGATTTCAAGGTTTTATCTCATCGGGGAGCAACTGGAGGATATAGCCTCCACGATGAAAGAAATGACAACGGCCAGCGCCTGATTGACTTTGAATCTAATAGAAATCTAGTCATACATTTGACTTGGTTCCCATATCAACGCATTCACAAAATGGCCTGGGTATCACCGGATGGCAACACACAAAACCAGATTGATCATGTTCTGATCCAGCAATGTTGCACCTCAAGCCTTCGTACATACCGAGGAGGAGTACTTGATCAAATTAAACTTACGATGTCGTATTTCAAAGGCGAATCCGGCGAAGATCAACCCGCTACGAAAATTTGACATCGAAAGGCTCCAAGCGGCGTCTGTGGCTAAAAATTTCACGGAGACCTTGATAATCAACTGGCTCCCATCTTATCAGATACATCGCTAAAGACAAGCAGCGAGCTCTGGATGGAAGTGAAAGCGGCTATTAAGACCGTTGTAGCACAGACGATCGGCGATCAAGCCCGGCGCAAGAGAAATGATTGGTTCGATGATGAGTGCCAGAATATGTTGGACAAAAAGAATCAGGCGTACAAATATTTCGTAGGTAGGAAAACCAGGACGAAGAGGGAACACTATGAAATCTCAGGAGAGTAGCGAATAAGATAATTAGAATTAAGAAAAGAAAATACTATGACGACCAATTGAGAAATAGTGATGTAAGTTTAGCGAGCAACAACACAAGGCAAGCGAAGGGGTAGTGAAAAGTCTAAAACGTGGTTATCAGCCCAAAACCATGCTCTGTCGTGATGACATCGGCAATATCGTCGCTGATGGAACCAAGATTAAGGAAAGATGGGCATCATATTTTAAGAACCTCCTTAATCTTTTGCACAGCTCCAGAACATCGGAGCCCATAGATGTTTGCGGAGAGCTTCCATTGGCCCCACCAACTTTGGATGAAGTTCGTTCCACCATCAAAGCCAAAAGAATAATAAACCGGGCATTGATAAGATTCTAGTGAAGCTTATCAAATATGATGGCAGAAGTGTTTATAAAGCCATTTAAAAAGTCATTCAGCACATTTGGCAACATATGCCAAAAGAGTCGAGCCTATCAGTTATTTTCCCTATCTACAAAAAAATGAAAAGTTACAGCGCGAAAATTATAGAAGCGCATCATACTTTGTACGTTGTACAAAATATTTTCTAAAATCCTAGAAAATAAGATCGGATCGTACGCCAACATTATTATTGGAGAGTATCAAGGTGGTTTTAGAACAGATAGATCGACAACTAACCAGTTGTCCACAGTCAAGCAGGTACTTGAAAAATGCTGGGAGTTCAACATAGACGTTCACCAAGTTTTCGTTGACTTTAAGCAAGCATACAACAGTATTGATCGTAAAGTACTGTAGCAAATAATGCTTTGCCTTGGCATCCCAGCCAAATTAGTCCATCTTACCAAAATGATAATGACGTCGACAACCTTCCAAGTCTTTGGCACAAATATTGGGCTAAAGCAGGGAGATGGGCTGGCCCCATTGCTATTCAATTTGGCTCTGGAGTACGTCGTTAGGAAGCTACCTATCGATACACGAGGCACATTGCTATACAAGTAAAGCCAAGTAGTAGCCTATGCAGATGACATCAAAATTTTGTCACGGTCGTTAACAACTGCCAAAGGATTCTTTCTGAAACTCGACAGCGAAGCAAAACTAGTAGGGCTACAAATCAATGAAAAGAAAACAAAGATCATGATGCAGTCAAAGAAAAATACTTCAAATATTATACTTGCCGAATGCAATATCGAAAATGTGAGCAAATTTGTGTATTTGGGCGCCAAAATAATGAAAACGGGCAATATAAGTGACGAAATAAGCCGAAGAATACAGCTCGCGAATAAAATATTTTATTCAGTTTTGACGATCTTGAAGACCAGCTGCATGCACAGGAAAACAAAGCTCCGAGTATACAAATCTGTGATAAGACCTGAGTTATGCTATAGGTGTGAAACATGGACCCTAACCCTAGCATCCACAAATATATTGAACGCCTTTGAGTGACGGGTCCTGTGGTCGATAGTTGGAGCGAAGCCAGATGGATACCAATGGCGAATTTGATAGAATCATGACCTGTATGAAATTCTTGACGAGACTGAGGTCTCAACGATTGTAAGACTGCGGAAGATGCATTGGGGTGGACAAATGAATTGCATAGATAAACAGCGAATACCCAAGAAGGTATTCGTTGGGAGAATTGAAGGCCAGAGACCAGTAGGATAACTGAGGAAACGCTGGTCTGACTCGGTTGACGAAAACAGTTCATCACTGCTCGGATTTTGAGAATCGAGGACGCAGTAAATGGACTGAGACAGTTGAAGGCGCCCAAGAGGGGCTGTAGTGCTACGAAGTAGAAGAAATTTAATAACCCTAGATGGTATTAAAAGATCAAGATACAAATCTAGACTTAATCAAAGACAAAATCAAACTTTATTGAATAAAATAAGAAGTGATATAAATACAAGTAATAAGAAAACAGCATAAACAACTGTCGAACAGAAATGTGTAGACAAATATAATGAAACAAAGCACACTGCAACGAAATTTGCTCCAAAACTACTTTTTCAAGGTGAAAACGTGAATATTCTACCATTTGAATTGAAATCAAGATATTCAAAAGAAGATGTGAAATGAGATAGAAATCCAGCTTTCCAAAATACAATAATATCACAGAATTACAATAAAACAAGTGCGGTAGATAGAACTACGCTTGTGCCAGAAGGGTTTTGTACTTAACATTTAATTAAAAAAAAACTTTAATGACATGCACATCAAATATTTTTTCTTTCTTAAAGTAAAACCAGTGTTACTCCATTTTAACTTGCCAACATTTTGTTGAACGATTAATAGAATCATTGAACAAGCCGAATGTTAAATGTCTTTTTGTTATTTTTTTTTATTTTTGCGTCGCGCTACAGCCCTTTTCGGGCTTTCGCTTAGAGATAGTTAGGGTATCTCATTGTCATGATCGAATGTATCGGCACTCCACAAAGTGATAAGATCATTATGACGCTTTGGCTATGTGCCCATCCATCCAGCTGCGATACGTTCTGATTTTAAACCAGCACGTATCATTACTGAATAGGCTTATAGTCCGTCCGAAGAATCATTCGAACTTAATCTCCTTGACGCCAATGAAACTTGAACCAGAGACCTTCGGCTTACAGGCTTAGTGCTCTCACCACTACACCACGCGGCTACTCTTCTTGAAATACCAGTATTATATATTTCGAGAAAATGCAATCAAAGGTGTCGTGTCTGGTTTGATGGAAAGCCCATGTAGTAGAAAAACCGTGTTTGCTTGTTGTAATCAGAGAAAATTCAAACGGCAATAACTTCTGTACATTCTATTAAAACTCATAGAGTATAAAGACTTTTAAAGAACACTTAAATATCTACTTTCATCCAATTTAATCATACTAATACAGTTTTACTGGCGAAAATATTAAATTTACAGTTTCTACTATTATGAGCAAAGTTGAAAGAGTTTCAACAATTAAGATATTTGTTATTGGATCTACCTTCATAATTTTTTCATAGATAGTTTTTAGCTGCTCATTCTCAGCTATTCACTAAAAGATTCAATCAAGTGTTAATAGCATGTATCTAAAATGTTGAAATTCGCGAAAAATATCACAATTTTATGCAATATTCTCATTTAAAACTGCCGTCATTTTGTTGTACGATTACGGATGTCACCCGTTGAACAAATTCTCAAAGATGTTCATCATGAATATAATTCATGAAGCGTTCATGCAAATCCTAGCAAATATGTAGAGTGCGAGTTGCTTGGAAGTGCATATTGTCCTATAGCCATGTATAGTTGCTATTGTAATGCAGGAAAATTTAAGCCCCTATTACACTGTTAAATATGAAATGATCTTTCTGAAATATCCAGCAATGATTGAGCTGGTAAAGTGACATTTACCTTTTGAACTTTATTGAATTTGAGGATGCCGATACGATTTTATTCAAGAAAGTGTAAAACTGATAAATCATTACTATTACTAATAAACTTGAGTGAATTTCGACTTCTGACGTATTTGTTGTTGCAGTACTCATAAAGGTCTCTACTCATGATTTCTTTTCAGATTTTTCGGATGAAAGCTTTCGAATCGCGGGGGGGGGGGTACCCTAAAGTTTGTGCATTTCCTCTTCTCCTGCCTCCCCCAATACAGATAATGTAATATTTAGACCCATTCTGAAAAGTTTTGAGGGTCATTCCTCTATATAAGAGGGGGGCCCTTAGAACTCGTTGAAAATTTTTTTCACCCAAAAATTTTCTAGGAGTTATAACTTCCAAGCTTTCCACAAAGTTTCATGGCTGTATCCTCTAGTTTCGGAGAAAAAATGCAGATGGCCAGACTGACGAAGACGGGTACCGATTTTAATAGGGTTTTGTATTTCAATACAAAACCCTTAAACATTCAACTTACCTAGCAGGTGATTTGAATTGAATGTAGGAGACCTAGTCTACGTGGGAAATGGAAATCGTTTAAATAGAAAGAAAATGGACGAATTGAAGATTGGACCATACAAAGTTCTAAAGAAAATTTCAAATTCAATATATGAAGTTGATACTGGATAATAAATCACGGCATCTAACACACTTGTTGTATCGTTACTTCCAATAATTTTGAATTTTGATGCAATGACATAGAAGACGTAGGAAAAGTAACAGTTGTCATATCTACACATTCAAATTTAATTTTAATCTTTAAAAAACTTTTTTCATATCTAAACTCTTATCATTTCGCAAAGTTAAAATTTTTCCTGAAACAAGGATTTTTTTTACGTAATATTCAAATCGTAAATAAATTCCTTAGTTACAAAATAACACAATTTGGTTCGTATTGCGCCTTCATAGTTACTCTAATTAAAATAATGATATATGTATATATATATATATATATATATATATATATATATATATATATATATATATTTATATATATATATATATATATATATATATATATATATATATATATACATATATTTATATATATATATATATATATATATATATATATATATATATATATATATATATATATATATATATATATACTATATTTATATGCATATATATTTTATTTTTATATATATACCTATGTATATATATATATATATATATATATATATATATATATATATATATATATATATATATATATATATATATATATATATATATATATATATATATATATATATGTATTGTCGCGTGTTTTGGTTCGCGGCCAATAATTTTAATGTTCCGCGAAAATGAAAACGCAAGGTCTTCTAAATTAAATCAAAAGAGTTTATTAATGCACAATCACATAATTGGTCTATTTCACAATTTTAATTTACACTATTAACATCTAACTTCCACTTGTTCATAAATTTCTATCGCAATCGTCTTCTAAGATCACTTCACAATCAACGAAAATCACTTTTCTATTACTCGAACAATATCACTTTCCACACACTATCGCAGTTTTTATCGCGGACGAATGAATGATTGATCCCCCCATTCATTCAGCTCGCCTTTATATAGGGTCTGTAGTCATTCAACCCAGTTCTCGTACATTGGCGAATTAGCGGGAACATTCGAGCGAGCGTAAATGAATGGAGCAGTGACTCACTTTCAGATGTTGATGCTTGGTGGGTTCTCGTGATTTCGAGTTAATTCATTTGGTTGATGTTCTTAATTGTTGTGAAAACAATTGTGACAGTAGCTCGCAAAATTATTTGTAGATGTAACACTGCCCTCACCTCAGTTCTTTTCGCCTCAAAAAGATGTGTCGCCAGTTGTAGTCTATTTTCCCTGGATGTAATATGGGGCAAGACGGTCCAGGTGCACGACTTTCATTTTGGCTCTTGGCTTACGATGTTCCTGTATTCAGTATACGACGTCGTTGATTCGCTTTGTAACTCGGTATGGTCCCTCCCAATTATGTTGCAACTTTGGAGACCTACCCTTTCGCCGTTGCGGGCTATATAGCCAAACCAAGTCATCTGATCTGAATGTAGTTCGCAAGGTACGCCGTACCTACTGACCCAATTTTACACTAGCTGTTCGGCTACAGTAGTTGCTTCCTGGTTGGGAATCGGGTAGACCTCAGGCCACTTGCTGAAATAATCGGCTACAACCAGCGTGTATCGATTTCCCCATTCGGATTCAGGGAAGTGTCCTGCGATGTCAACGGCAATCTTTTCAAACGGTACCCCCACGTTGTACGTTTGCATTTATCCTCTCAGACGTCGCTTTGGACCTTTGACGGAAGCGCAAATTGTGCATCTACGGCACCAGTCCTCTACGTCTTCTCGAGCATGCAGCCAGTAAAACCTTTCCCGCAATTTCGCTAAGGTCTTGTTAGTGCCAAGGGGGCCCCCCGAGGATCCTTCGTGCATGTCCTTAACCACATCGTGGATTCGGCTTTTGGGAAGTATAGTTTGCATCCTATAGGAGCTGCCATCCACAGTTTCCCATTTCCGCTTGAGTATGCCACCCTCTACCTGAAGGGAGTTCCATTGTGCCCAATAGCTTTTCAGGGTTGCGCCATGCATTGAAACGTCTTTCCACTCAGGTCGCCTAGTTGTCTCCTTCCATACAAGCAATGGTTCGATGTCTTCATCGGCTAACTGGGCATTTCGAATCTCCTCCGGTGACCAACCTTCATCGAATTCGGTCGTTATCAATCGCAGATCAACGGTCAGCTGCGTTTCCTTAACCCGTTGGCAATGCTTGCAGTTAGCTGGACATGGATGACGGGATAGGGTGTCAGCATTGCCATGAACTCTGTCCTTGTGAAGTAGTTGGGGCCTCACTAGGTCTGGTCGGATCGTCGATCGGGTTGCACCAGTGTCATTTGTTATGGTGCAATGTTCTTCATCAACTTGACCCAGAAGGCATAAGTCTGCTTCTCCAAGATGTTGCCTTGACACGGCGATGGAGGTGCTGGGGATGTTGGTCCTTCTAGGCAACGTCCGCCCGACGATGTTGGGACTAAGAGTACTATCACCATGCACTTTTACAATTTCAGCGTACGTTTCCGAAGCCGTTTCGCACAATCTGGTGCAAAATTTTATCGTGACGCGTTGCTCTTGATTTCGTTTCTCCACTGTCGTAACGAGCACCACCAACCCACGTCTACTCAACACGACACAGCAGGCGCATTAAACAAGCTGGAGCAATGATATATATATATATATATATATATATATATATATATATATATATATATATATATATATATATATATATATATATATATATATATATATATATATATATATATATCAATGAAGAGGGAAAAAATGCCAGCGAAGAGGAAGAGAATTTCAGGGTCGCAGGTTCACCATAAGTGCGGCAACAAAATCAGTCTCATAACTTAATTGTCACACCTCGTATATAAATATATATATATATATATATATATATATATATATATATATATATATACCCAACGGGCAAATTAAGAAGCGCTTGTATAGGAAGCGCATTCGAAGCGCTTCGTTGTCGCTTCATCAACAAGCAGATTTGAAGCGCTTGATTTTCTGTGCATGCCCACAAGTCACCAAGCGCTTCATTTGCGCTTGTAAATGAAGTGACAATGAAGCGCTTTGTTTACGCTTCATTTAAAAGCGAATTCAAAGCGGTTGGTTGATTCTGTGCAACTAGCTTCGTTACAGGACCTGTCCTGTAACGAAACAAATCGCGCAGAATCAACCAAGCGCTTTCCCGGGAAAGTGGTCATTTTATTGAAGTGCGCGAGTAGTCAAGTAAACATTTTTAAAGTGATGTGTGCCAAGTTTTTTGCTGAGATAAAAACGTAAGTAAAAAGTCAATTAGATATGCATGACAAGAAGCGTAATTCCCATTTCTACCCAAATTTTTCGTAACCTTCACAACCTATGCGCATGGGTTAGGTAGTGAATTATTCCATGAGCAGGATAAAAATGCAAAATTTAAATCTATTCGTAAAGTGTCCGTTTTTTTGAAGGTTTGTTATCGTTTACAACCCATTGATTACAAAGAGATCATCCTAGCAGAACAGGGAAATATGTATTTGGTTACATGCTAAGAGCCGTAGTAGTGAAAAAATTGTATTTTCGGCACTACAGGTCGAATATTGAATCTTTTTATCGTTCATCGATTTCCAAGAATTTTAAAATGCAGCTCCGCACTACTTTCACCTAAGGAATGGGATTTTGTGTATTCCTTGGTGAGGTTAGAGAGAAAAAAAGTCGCTTCTTGTTGTATGGATATTCTTTTGTGAAAGTGTTAAGGATTTTGCTTACTATAACATTTTGTGTTTAGAATTTCATTAAAAATGAAGCGGCGAATTCGCGGCATCAGCAAGCGGCATATGAGGCGTTTAGTTGCGCGTGAAATATATATTAACAAAAACTCAAATATAAATCGTGACTTAATACGATACCAGTCCTGCTGATCATGTTATTGCAATGCAGGAAAATGCAACAGAGTCTGATTTTACTGTAAACACGAGTGAGCATCAGGCAGAAAATCAAACGACGGCCGAAAAAATTAGAGATCCTATTGATCAGGTTATCATAATGCAAGAAAATGTGCCACCAGAGCATAAGCATCAGACAGGAAATCAAACAATAGTCGAAAAAATAAGAGGTTGGGCCATTGAAAACAAAATAAAGTGCAAGGCCTGCGATGAAATTTTGTAAATAATAAAACCACCGGACTAGATGTACCATCATCAAGTAAAACTTTATTAGAGACAAAATATAAACAAATTGAAATCTTCACACTACCTCCAGGATCATACTTCCATTTTGGTCAGCAAAAAGCCTTAGAAATGTTAAATATATCTGTTAGAGGAGAAGAAACATGTTTGCTAATTGACATAGGTATCGATGGCCTGCCACTTTTTAAAAGTAGTGGAACTCAACTTTGGCCTATATTGGGATGTATATCTAACTTCCTAAAATTAAATAGAAAACCGTTCCCCATAGGTGCTTATGTTAGTCCTCAAGAACCGGAAAAAGAGTATGAATATCTGTCGGAATTCGTGAAAGAAATAAAACATTTAAACAGTGTCGGATTATTAATGAACGGAATCTCAATTGCTTTCAAATAAATTCCATTACGTGTGATGCGCCTGCAAGAGCTTTTATTGTAGGAATAGTTGGTCATACTTCAAGTAAAGGTTGCCCTAAATGCACGCAAACTGCTGAAAAGAAAAACAATCGGCTTACATACGCTACATCAGTTGCTTCATTAAGAACAGATGAGGACTCTACAGCAAGAAAATATCAATTTCATCACATGGAGCATGGTACTGACCAAACCAACTTCCGAAAAAGTCAATAAAGTCATGAAAATGAGATACTCTAACCATCTCTAAGCGAAGGCCCGAGAGGGGCTGTAGTGTTAAAAATAAGAAAAAGAACAAATGACGTTTCTCAGATTAAAATTAAAAAACCAAAATTTTACTTGCCGACTGTCTAAAAATTTTCAGATGAGACTCTGAAACGAATCAAAACCGCTCTTCTTTGCATTTTTAGAAGCGCTTCAAAAGTGCTTCCAAACCATTCTTCTGCGCCTTGGTTTGAAGTGCTTCAAAAGCGCTTCCAAACCGTTCTTCCTTGGCTTATTCTGAAGCGCTTCAAAAGCGCTTCCAAACCGTTCTTTTTGCCTTAGTTTGAAGCGCTTCAAAAGCGCTTCGAAGTAATCTAGAGATAAGCGCTTACTTCTGCGGACATCAAATGCTAAAATGATAATGAACACTCGTATGAAGAGTAAGCGCTTTAGTGCTTCAGAACAAGCGCTTCTTAAGGCCTTTCGAAGCGCTTCGTTTCCCGTTGGGTATATATATATATATATATATATATATATATATGCATATACATACATACATATATATATATATATATATATATATATATATATATATATATATATATATATATATGTATATATATATATATATATATATATATATATATATATACATGTATATATATATATATATATATATATATATATATATATATATATATATATATATATATGTATACTCGTATATATATGCATATACATATATATATATATATATATATATATATATATATATATATATATATATATATATATATATATATATATATATATATATATATATAAATTCTATCTAGAAATTCTAAGAAGATCAAATCAAAATTGCAGTGTTTGAACGGATGGGAAGTCCATAAAATACCAAAGCCGTGTGTTATTGTTGTTGTAGTTGGAGAAATTTCAAATGGCTATAACTTCTGCGAATATGATTCGATTTTCATCAAACTTGCAGAATATTAGGCCCTTGTGTGTAGCTACTTAAATATCGGGGTATAAGGGTAGTTTTTTTATTTTATTGGGAAAAAGTGGAATTCTAAAATCATACTATTTCTAACAAAGTTGAGTGAATTTTGACTTCTAAGGTATTTGTTGCTGTTATACTCATAAACATCTACCTCTATGATTTTTTTGCAGATTATTCGGATCACAGGTGTCCAATCGCAAGGGGGGGGACACAAATTTTTCGTGTATTTCCCCTTCGTGTGCGCCCCTGAAGCAAAAAAAGGCCAGTTTAAGAACTGTTTTGAAAAGTTCTCATCAAGACATTTCATATAATACCCATATTGACTACCTTTGATGAAATTTTTTTTAGGGTCTACTCCCCTGTATGGAGAGACCCCCCTTAAATACCTCAAAACATTGTTTTTTGTAATTGAACTTCCAAGAGAGCAAAACTTCACATCTACATGTAAAATTTGGTCTTTCTAGCTTAAGGATAGTACTTTGCGAGAAAAACTGCTGTGACACACAGGCGGACGGACGGACAGACAGACGGACAGATAGGTCGCAATTTTGGTAGGATTTTGTAAAATCATTTTACAAAACCTTAAAAAGACACTCTCAGTAGCTGGAAAATTAACATTAGAATTAGAACAAAACCTCGAAACAAATCAAACATATCAAATTGACAGGGAAGCTCGAGAGTTGCAATCAAAATAGAGTAAATTACGACAAACATAATAGAAACAATATTATTCCAAGACAATATGATGAAAAACCTCAGTTTAATACAAGACAAAGTTTTGATGACGATTATATTATATTACAGTGAATAGCATTACAGCACTATAATCAAACAAAAAAAACTATATGAGCACACAGAATTAAAGAAGTGGAGGTCATCTATCATATCAGAATCAAATTATCTACATGCACAAAATAACAATCGGAACAACCCAATATGACTTGTCAACAAACCAATCATAATTCACAAATACCAACTTATGATATGAAACATTTAAAAGTAAAAATTATTTAGGAAAAGAAGTTTAAGTTATACCCTTCAAAATTGAACGTAGATTACGTAGAGACATTTGAATTTCAGAAGAAAATGAACTCCAACTCTAACGAAGACAGACTTTCAGAGCTGCTCTTGATACAAATATATTTGATATATGTGCATGAGAAAGATGATATTCATATAAAACGGACATAAAATTAATCAGGAACCAAATTAAATTTACAAACTTTTCCAAAAATGATACCAAACTCAAATGCCGAACAAGAAACAATACAATTCATAACAATAAACATAGCTTAAAAACACAATATTAACAAGTTGGGTGGACAGAGCAATGCTCATGTCAGAGGGGTTTTGTCCACAGCCTAGGATATGTAGACCTCAACCTTTGACGACATGTACGAGGATAGTCCCAAAAGTACCCAGGTCGTTTTAAAAAAAACAATTACTTCGATTGATAATACCACCTTTCAATAACTTAATATAAAAAATTCATAACGGTAAGTTTATTATTATATTTAACAGACATCTAAAGTGAACGCTCACAGTGAATTTGTAAATATGGAAAAAATCGGGCATCGTTATGTCATACAATACTTTCATTTGAAAGATCTAAGTCCAACCGTTCTAAGTTGGGTTCTACTCTGGGAAAGCCTGCTCCTTCGTTTACAATGGTCAAATATTGGTTAGCTGAGTTTAAGCGCGGTCGTACGAACTACCAAGATGAACACCTCAGTGATCGACCAAGTAAGGTCACTACTGTGAAGAAAATCCACAAAATATCATTTTGTGGATTTTCTTCACATTTTCCGACGTAGTGACTTCACTTGATTGATCACTGAGCCAAAAGTGCCAGTCACTCAATCTCTTGGGCTAGCTGCTGTAAGGTTACTCCAGACTTCTGCATCCGATGCAGTAGCTGTGAACGATAAATCTGCTTCAGATGATCGTGTCCATAGCGCATGTTGAGCGTATTCATTATAGCAGCCGGGTTTGAGTACAACTAAACGGGGATAGTCTCCAAAAGCTCAGCAGCTGGGCCTCTTAGAGCAAGAATTAATTCGGTTGCTTGTTCCTGCTCATTCCAGTGATTTGACCTTGCGGCGACTTCAAACTGGGTTTTGTAAATACTCCAGACCGTTTGCCGGTCGAATATTGGTGCTTTCACATTTCTGGATGTGCTTTGCACTGCGATTATAAGCGGAGCTGGTG
>OZ017739.1:206225687-206245687 GCA_963969285.1 Odontomyia ornata
ATTTCTCGTATGTAGCATTAGATTTCGAACAAGAATTTGGCTTGCTTACTACTGGACTTCTTACTGCAATTTTTGTAGCACTACATGGGTATTTATTAACAGAAAGGATCTGCCGCCTTTCGTATTTGGAGACCCTTCATAGAGGCGAAGTTATTTTGCTCATTAAATTGAGTTGCACAAGTATGGGTCACATATTGAAAATCGGCGGGCAATAAATTGTTGTAAACATATTTATACTCGTTTCGCCCTTCTCACATTTGCTGTTTATACATTTCACAGTGGTTACCACACAAAGGTGAACACTTTTTGGCTTAAATAGCTCAAAGAGTTAATTTCAAAAGATTTCCATAAAAGTTTAATCAGCACTTGCATTGCCATTTTCGATTCTTTTCTGAACCAACAGGGGCCGTCATTATGAATTTTCATAGAAACGGCTGCTAAAAATATGAAGCTGTAACTTTTCGAATTTTTTATTTGTCATCCGATTTGCATAATTAAATTAAATTAACTTGCCTTAATAACTTATAATTTCAAGTTTTATCGGAATCTGTTGAATAACTTGGCTGCTAGAGGGCTACAGAAATAAAAAAAATGTTTATGTCACCCCTCTGTATGCGGAGAACCCCTTGAACACTTTAAAATATTTTCTTACACAGCAAATTTCAAGAGGCACCACTTTTGACCTACGTAGAAAATTTGTTCATTCTAGCTCATGTAGTTAGCGAGAAAACTTGTGACACACGAACAAACGGACGGATGGACAGACAGACAAGTCGCGATTTTATAATTTTTTAAGGGTATTGTTAAAAATATTTTGCAATATTTAAAAAATATTCTGATTTATAAATACGTTCAAGATAAGTCATTTAAAACGTTTCCATGAAAAAAATTCATTATTTCAGTTGCTACTAGAATAGCGAATTGCGCTGACTCCTGATCTTTAGGGGCCGCCATTTTGAATGCATGCATTTGATTTTGGACTATTTTAAATCTTTGTGGGCTAGGACCTCATCAACCAATGTGCCAAATCTCGTTCAAATCGGAGTTTCACTCTAGACAGGGTCGAGGTGATTGTTGTCTTTTTTGATAGCCGTGGAATCGTCCACAAACAATTTGTTCCATCATGGCGAACCGTTAATCAAGCCTACTATCGCCAAGTACTCGAAAGATTGCGAAAACGAGTCAACACATCGCTCGTAACTGAATCCTTCATCACGATAACGCGCCGTGCTACACCGCCCTCAGCGTGTCCCAGTATTTGGCCTCTAATGGTATCGCCGTGTGGTAATAGCCACCTTATTCGCTCGATGTGGCACCCTGTGACTTTTTTTTTGTTTCCTAGAACAAAATCGGTGGTCAAAAAACCCATTTTGAGTCGATTACGGATATCCAGGCGGCCGTGACGAGGGTACTTGCGGACATCGCAGTCTAAGCGTTCTAGAAATGTTACAAAGCATCGAAAACGCGCTGGATTCGCTGTATAGCTACCCAAGGGAACTACTTTGAAGGGGATGGCAGAGTTGTAGAATAATTTTTAAATATACGGTTTTCATGGAATCAGTCTCATTACATTACATATATATATATAGATATATATATATATATATATATATATATATATATATATATATATATATATATATATATATATATATATATCCGCTCCGATTATCACCAAGTTTTCGGGAAAGGTGTATTGAGTAAATACCTCCGTCGAATGTTCGAACCAGCTATGTTGGCTTAGTGAAAACGTAATGGCGGCCATTTAAGATAGCTCCGGTTTGGATGAAATTCGGTATAAAGGCTCACTGAAGTATGTGATGAGTTTTGTAATCAAAAGTTCAATGTCAGTACGTCTGAAATAAAATGGTGGCCGCTAAAAGCTTGAAAAACGTACAAAATGTTATTGTTGTAATTGTGACCAAAGCTTTTAGCCGATATTAGTCAAACTCGTTTGTCTAATAAAAACTATAAGTATCTTAAAAAATTATGTTAAAAAACTAGAGGTCAGGTTGCAAAAAAACAAAATGGCGGCTAGTTGAAGCTGAAAATTTCAAAGGCTTTCAAAGGTCGGTCGCAATTTTGATCCAACGTATACGAAACTTGGTTTTAAGATTGAAACTATCTAGACATTTTGACATTTTGGTGATCATGCATGTGCAAATTTCAAAATGACGGTGGTTTAAATATGCGATTTCTTTAAATTTTTGTCGCCCTCTAGCGGGCACATTTTCCAACGGATTTTGATGAAACTCTGCTCTATGTTCCATTCTCTATGTTCCATTTTTCCTAAAAATTTAATACTTTTGCCCTATCTAGAGTGAAACCCCGATTTGAACGAGACTTGGCACATTGATTGATGAGGTCCTAGCACACAAAGATTTAAAATAATCAAATGCATACATCCAAATGGTGTTTAAAATGACTTGGGGACATTTTGAAGATATTGCAAAATATTTTTATAATACCCTTAAAAAATTATCAAATCGCGACTTGTCTGTCCATCCGTCCGTCCACCCGCTTGCTCGTGCAGCAAGCTTTCTCGTAAGTCACGTAGGTCAAAAGTGGTGCCTCTAAAAATTTGCAGCGCAAGAAAATATTCAAAGTTGTTTAAGGGGGGGGGATCTCCCTATACAGGGGGTGAATTACAATTTGTTTTATTTCTGTAGTCCTCTAGCAGCCTAGTTTTTTAACATATTTCGATGAAACTTGAAATTATAAGTTATTAAGGCAAGTATATTTAAGCTGCAAAAAATTATGCGAATCGGATGAAAAATAAAAAGGCCGCAAATTTACTGCTTAATATTTTCAGCAGCCGTTTTCAATAAAAATCAGAAATATTTGTGCTCCTCAGAGTGAAACTACAATTCGAATAAGATTCAGCACAGCAGTTGAGACTAAACGATGGATATCTGTAGAAATAATCAAAAAGCAAAAGCGCAAATTCAAAATGGTGGCCCCTGGTGGCTCAGAAAAGAATTGAAAATACATATATGAACGGCAACGCAAGCGCCGATTAAAATTATATGGGAATCTTTTAAAATGAACTATTTGAACTATTTAAGCTGGCAAGTTATCACCTTTGTGTGGGAAACATTGTGAAATGTGTAGACAGCAAATGTGAGAAGGACAAAACCTGTTTTCATATAGGGCTATCAATTTTACGCTTGGGAAAGTAGTGCTAAAGAAAACACATAAAATTTTCAGACAGATTATAAATGTTAAATATCAATATAAGGACTGAACCTTGCCATTATACGTGAAATACAACATTATTCAAATGTCATCCACGGGACCTCTTACAGGCCTCAATCCTTTTAAGGTAATTTTCAATAACTTTTCGGCACATTTCCGGCAATATCTCGGCCATAACTTCACGAATATTGGTTTTCAATTGCTCAAGATTTTGAGGATTTTTTGCGTAAACATGATCTTTCGCGTAGCCCCATAAAATGAAATCCAAAGGTGTTAGGTCACAGGATCTTGCGGGCCAATTGACGTCACTCAATCTCGAAATTACGCGTCCTGGAAATTTCTCTTGCAAAAGTGCTCGACTAGCCTGTGTTGTGTGGCTTGTGGCTCCGTCCTGTTGGAACCACATGTTCTCCAGATCATAATCTTCAATTTCTCTCCAAAAATAATCGGTTAACATCCGTCCTAGCGGTCAGAATTGACTGCAATGGCTCTTTTTTGATTGTTTTCAAAAAAATACGGGCCAATAACACCACGAGACCATAATGCACACCAAACGGTCACTTTTTCCGGATGCAAATGCCTTTCTGCGATCACCTGAGGACTTTGAGAGCCCCGTATGCGGCAATTCTGTTTATTTACGTAACCACTGAGTGAAAAATGAGCCTCATCACTTAAGAAAATTTTGTTCGAAAAATCGTTATCAATGGCTCGTTGTTCAATCACCCAAGTCGCATCCATTCTGCGTTGTGTATGGTCTTGAGGCTTGAATTCTTGAGTCACTTGGATTTGTATGGATGAAGATGCAAATCCAAATGCAAAACCCGCCACAATGAGCCGTAAGACAAGCCCGAATGTTGACAAAATCGGGTCTTCCTCCACACTTTGAGCAACGACAGTGAATATAATAACCGATCCAGTCTTTTCAAATTTTCTCACTGTGTTCAAAATTGTTTGCTGTGTAGATCGATTATGTCGACCGTAATAGGCTCGTAAAGCCATAAATGTTGATACAGCAGAATCACCATTTTTATAATAAAATTTAATAATTTTAACGCGTTCTTCGACTGTTAAACGATCCATATTTCTAAATGGCAAACCTTCAACTAAAAAAAATACTTTGGATGACATTTAATTCAGACATATGTCAAATGGCAGGGTTATACTTTCGTACCACAAAATGGATAACCCTCTATGTTCATAACAATTTATTATCTGCCGATTTTCAATATGTGATCCATAAGAGTGCAACTCAACTTAATTAGCAAAATATTTGTGCCTCTATTTAGGGTCTCTAAATACAAACGTCAGCAGATTCTTTTTATGTGAATAAATACCCATGTGGTGGGCTGCAAAAATTGCACTAACAAGTCTAGTAGCAGGCAAGCCAAATTCTTTTTCAAAATCTCAGTCTACATACGAGAAATTTACCTTTCCGGGTGGTGCTGCCAATGGGGATTTTTTCAGATTTTTCGGTTTTCAAGTGTCCAATTGCGAAAAGGGGACACACAATTTTTTTGTATTTTTCCCCCTTCCCTGCCTACGCCGTCAACGATATTGCTAGCTTGAAAGCCTTTGAAATTTGTTTTGACTACGGAACTTTCATTAACCAGAAACTTCTGAGCTGTTCACAAAATTTGATCACTGTCGCTTCTATAGTTCTTGTAAAATCTTGCTATGACACACTCACGGATGGAAAGGTACCGGTATTAATAGGGTATTGTAAATAATTTTTCGTTCTCCCAAAAGTAAATTTAGGAATTAAAAATACAAACAAGTCACCCAGACAGAAGTATGATGCTGTCAGAAGAGGTTCGTGCTCATTATCTGATATGCAGGAACTTTCGTGGCATTTAATGAAAACATTCAAAAGCTACTTCCAAGATATACATATTAAATAATATGTTAAAAAAAACTTCCTCTTCAAGTTAAGTGGCCACCAATTCATTACAGTATTTCATATATCATACAGTGAACATAGTCTCAAGATATTTGTTATTCATCCTTCTTGAAATTTTCAAGGAAACTGTAATGAATCTTGTGACGCCGCTGGCGACTCACTAATACACCTTGCCACCGAGTGGCTTGGCATCTCACGTCGGTTATGACGGTTGCACATCCCACGTCAATTTAGTCGTGGGCTGTCAACTGGATTCTTTGTCTTGCATAGAGGCCGGCGTGATCGGCGTGTTCGGGCGCATAATTTTGGGAAATTTAGGTTATTAGGAGGCAAGTATAAAATATTAATTATAATTTGTACGGGTAAACGAAAAAACATTGTGCTTAGGTTAAACAGGTTGCGGAAAGCGTTTCCTACGACGGCTTTGGATGAAAATATTACGCAGAACAAGAGAAATTGCACTTCGCGAGCTTCAACCTTTTTTAATACCGAAATCGGCAAAGTCGCCATCGTCGCAAGCTGCGCGGCGATTGAGGAGGCAGCCACCCCAAGAGGATATCCCGGTGGAGGCAGTGACAACAGCTAGGAGATAACAAGTAAGTGTAAATTGCGAATGTAGAGGATCTGAATGGGAACGCGAAACTGTGAAAGAAAAGTGCGCGGACGAAAAAAACAAGTCAAGTTTCCGATATTATAGTTGCCGCTTCCTTAATTCTAACCAGCTACCTGTTACGAATCGGGTCGGATGTCTTAAACCGTATCTCGGGGAAACGTTGGGAGTTTTCATCCTGAGCCGAGTTTTCTGACCGCTGTTTTTGTTGTCGTGTTTACTCTTATCGTGATGCCCCGGGTTGGTTAATTGCGGTCTTGATTTTATTCGAACCTGGTGGTTTGCGCTTTTTCCGGAAAATAAAATTACAGTATTTTCAAGCACTAAATTCGAACGGGCTTTATGTTCATATGCTGGGTTGAACCTTTCGATTTGTTGTCTTGTTGACTGCACCCGCGACCGCATTGGAAAATTAGGTGGCATCTTCCTTCGATAAATTTCAATGCTTGTTGGGAAAGTTTCTGCGGATCGAAATCTGCTGGTCGGCAAACGCAACGACTTGTGTTTTTTATTCACCCCAGAAAAACCAAAGCATAATCGAACAAATTTTGGCTTGTCCTGAATCGGGTATCTGATCGTTTCTTTTCTTAAAAGTTGAAATAAACTTTTCTTCGAAGGAAAATTTGCAGACGTTCCCCTAAGTCTTGTCCATTGTACTGGGCCCAATACAAATCCTGAAAATCTATTTATCGCAATATTTCAGTTGGCCGTATATCAAGTGAACCCCAAGTGCTTCGTTCGAAATGTGTGGAACAGTGCTAATGAATCAGAACATACTCAGTTCTCAGAGTAAACAAGCCTGAATCATACCTAAATACATTATCCATCGAACATCAAGATATGTCACTACCATATCGAAAGCCTTTGAGATTCGGATAAACTATTTGCGAATCCAAGTGAAATTGTGGATCGCCTGCAGATTGATTCGCCAGCAATCTTTCCCAGGTCTGTGAAGAATCGTCAAATTGACAGCAGTTATATGCAGAATTTAATTGCGAGTGGCCTCTACGTGGACGGGAAGCTGGGCCTACACAAACTGCATCGATTCTCGGATCGCTACTACGCACCCGAACATGCAGAACAAAACGGCTGGCGATTCGATGATATTCTACTGAACTTGTTTCTGAGTTTCGACGATGTCGACGACTACGAGAACTGACAGGATAGCGCTTAGGTATATCAACATACGTAAATAAAGGCAATTTCCTTGATGCAACTGCAGAATCAAAGCCACCAAGACCCTTTTTATGGCAACTGCTAAGGTACAGTAACATACGCTGATTTCAACCGATGTGTTGAAATTATTTTTTAAATTTTTAAATGGAAAGTTTTACAATACTTCCGAAGATCAAGCAAAGAGTCTAATAATCTTAAACATAATGTAAAAGGGGAATGGCTCAATCTTAATTTCATGTGGAAAGTCAAACCTATTAATTTTCCATTTTCAAATCTTTAAATAGAGTGTGTTTTGAAATTTCCTAGTTACAAAAAAAAACGGGGTGTGACATATATCAAATTACTTCCATGCCCTCTATTGCCAATCAGATAGCTCCGAATAGAGCATTCGAATATTGAATTCATTGTAAACACATACTCTCCATTCTTCAATTTTTAAATTTCGAACCTTTTTTTTTCGAACATTGAAATATTTACTCTCTATGCTAGTCAAAATGCACGCTACAATTTTTTGTTTCTGTTAAATAATTGTACAATTATTTTTTTTAATGATTACATATGGTTAAGCGCTTCGGAAATGAAATTTTAAAATTCATCCAATGTTTAAACTTAATCAAATTAGCATGATACTATATAAATGTTAGAAGTAGTAAAAAAGTTATTAGTACGAAGTCGTAATATAATTTGCAATTAGATTTCGAGAATCGGTACGAAAACCACGCTTGTATTAATCTTAAATACTTAGTTTTCCTAAATAAGACAATGAAAAAGAATATCCCAACCGAATGCAAACAGCATGAATCCTTGTCATGGTTCATGACTATTTAATTCACATTTAATGATCTAACATGCTAGCATAGAAAAAAAAACCCACATGAATTAGTTACAATTAAATTATTTATAAATGTGGCCATAAAAAAAAAATCTAAATAAAAAAATCAGCACCACATTGTTAAGTAGATTAGAATGCATTTACGTATGGAAGAAAATGAAATTTACAATATATAACAACATGAATTGCTAATGAGAAAAATAGACTTTCCTTTCCAGTAGCTCTGCTTTTCAGCGGGAAATGAGATGTAGGGTAAGTATGCCGTCGCGAGGGTAGGGTTTGTGAAAATCCGCTCAAGTCGGTTTTGCGTCGCGCGCGGTACGCGGTACCTTTGTTGTTTTGCCGTTTTATTAGAGTAGCTTTCGTCGAGATGAGTTAACGTAGGATACTTTTCGGTACCGCGTCGGAAATTCGGGAACGCGAAGTAAAAATTAGATTTTGTACTTTTGATTGGTTGATGAAGAAATATGGAGTAACGTAGAATAGGTTTCCTCTCCGTATGGTTTTGTTTTTGTAACGCGTTTGAAAACGGGCGTGTATAGGTGGCTGAATAATGTAATTGAGCGTAACCCATTCGGAGACCCGCGACCGAAATGCTCTCCGATCTAGCTGGCCGACAAGCAGCCACCGCGTGAATGGGTTACGGTGCACGGATTGGTTGACCGGTTGGTACCATCTGTTGGCACTACTCAGACTTAACGTCAAGAACCGATGAGAGGTCGGTTCCGCGTTCGTAAGAAATGTTAAAAATCATTACAAAACCCCATCAAAAATATTTTGTCTGGTGTGAGCGAAAGCTAATACTTGTGTGGTAGGAAAACTGTGCATTGTTCTGGTTGTAATATATGATAATTCAAATGCGTATAGCTTCTCAGAATATAGTTATATTTTGATGAAATTTTCATATAATACAACGTTACATTTACTTGCCTCGATGTAAAATTTCATTAAATTTTAGGGTACCCATAGGGTTTTATTGGGAAAAATTTGAAACTTATAACTCCTTGTATTATCAACTAATTTGAGTGAATTCTGGCTTCGTAGAAATTTCTGTCGTTGCTATGTTCATGATTTTTTTAATATTTTGCAAATCACAGGGTTCCAAAGGCGAGGGGACATACATTTCCCCTTCACCCACACCTCCTGACAACACTGTTTTAAGACCAGTTCTGAAAAATTCTTGTCAAGACTTCTCATTTGATATCTCACATAACCATCTGTGGTGAAAGGTTCAGGCTCCTGTATGGGGAGACCCCCTTAAGTACCTTTGAACATTTTTTTGATACACAAAATTTTAAAAGGCATGCACTTTACATCCACCTACCAAGCTTTGTGTCCGTTCCTGCTATCGTTTTGGAGAAAAACTGCTGCAACACAAAGACAGACAAACGGACGGCCAGACGGACAGACAATCTCGATTTCAATAGGTTATTGTATTGTAAGTTGGTACCAAACGTTAATAAGGCAACATTTCTTAATAAAGAAAACACAAAATTCAATACAGAAGAAGAGAAAATGAATGGACACTTAAAAGGAAATCAGTTTTGCAAAAGAAGAAGCTGTCATCGAATCCGTTTAATGGAGGCATTACGAGTAGTAAAATATCGCTTGTAGAAATAAATGCTTTGGTAAAACTGGATACAATACAAAAACTTGAAAATAATAACAATAGGCTAGAAGAAAGATATACGATAAAAATAAGACTCCAAAACAATCACTACTGTATACAATCCCTGAAGGACCATTTAACAAAACAATACAAACTACCTTAATTCACACACGTCATATGAACCATATTCAGAATGTGTAGATAATGAAAAAGTATTTCCTAAACTAAAGCAATCATACAATTGAAAGGGAAGAAAGATGATAAAACAAATTATAAAAGACGCAACCACATCTAAAAATAAACAGGATAGATATATAATGCAACATTTGAGACTGTATACCATGCTAAAAAGGACATTTGAAATATGTATGTAGGATATAATTCACCTACATCCTACAATTTCTGTTACGAATATCCAACCAGTACAGATATTTACTAAGATAAGATCAAGTAGCCAAAAATTTTTAAAACTTCCACGTCTCAAATAGTAGATCTAGTTTAAGTAACAAATATCTGCAAATACAAAGTCTTTGTCATGGTCTATATAAAATAATAACAAGGTGGGCAGATAAAACTACACTCATATCAGAAAGGTTTTGTACTTAACCTTTGATATGCAGATGCAAAGAATGATTGAATTCAAGAAAATCCCAAATGACACGCACAACAAATATATTCTTGCTCTAAAAGAAAAACCAGAGTTACCCCATTTAAACCGACCTACATTTTATTGCAACATTGCTAGTGTCACTGACTAAGCTGAATTTCAAATGGATATTTGTTATTCATTTTATCTAAAAACTTGGAGAATGTCCAATCAAAAGCGTAGTTACTAGTTCGATGGAATGCGCATGTAGTAGGAAAACCGGTTATGATTGCAATTTGGTCATGGATGACGGAGACTCCTCAGGAGCTGCTACAGTCCATCATCCATGAGGCAGCTCAACTGCATGGTCCCGAGTTTTAAATTAGGTTCTTTATATGTATGTGGGAATGCGCCCAATATGCAAGTCATATCGAGCTTAAAGCGTCCACAATAAGTTGTGCTTATCAACTCAAAAGTATTGAATATAATGGTGCCAGTCTCCTAAGCAAAAAAGCACTTGTTTTTCAACCCCAGTTTTGCTGGCACCAGCCCTCTTACGCTGGAAACGCTGGTCTCCATCGGCCGAAGAAAACATGCCGGTATGTCCATAGCCAAGATGGCCCGTGTGAAGAACAAGTGGTTCTTTCACTTAGGAGACTAGCACTATTATACTAAACACATTTGGGTTTGATTGTTTTGATTGAAAGAAATTAAAACACCTATAATTTCTGTGCTTTTTATTGAAAGTTATGGAATATAAGAACCACTTAAAAATCTTATTTGATCCAACTCAATGATACGAGAGGCGTTTGAAAAGTCCGCGCAAAGCCCAAGAGATTGCATCACTGGTGCATATTGAGGTGATACTTAGTTAGCAGCATCTCTTAAGTGTGCGCACACCAAGTTTCAGCTATATTGGTCTGGTTCTTTGTGTTTGGCATTCTTGTGAATCAAGGAAGTCGAGTGCATGCACCAGCACACGCCTCAGTAGTTGTGGTCTTGAAATTAATGGAAATATAATTTTTCTTCAAATTGGTGAACAAACAATAGTCTAAGGGAGCAAAGCCTGGAGAATAGGGGGTGTGAAACGAGTAAGAATCATATTTCATTTGATTTTGTGACCACAACTGCTAAGGTGTGTGCTGATGCGTGCACTCAAAGTCCCTGATTCACATAAATGCCAAACACAAAGACATAGACCAATATGGCTAAACCGTGGTCTGCATTCATTCAAGAGATGCTACTAACTAAACATGACCTCAATATGTGCCGGTTGTGCCAGGTCTCGGACTTTGCACGGTTTTTCTAACGCGGTGAGCTGCTTGATAGTAAATTACTGGTCTATTGTCAATCTACGTGCTCTAAAATCGCCTTGATATTCCCCCATAATACTGTTGGCGTAGGATCTGATTTTATTTTTGAAGACCTTTGAAGATGCCTCTATAGTTTTCGCGCTGTAGCTTGCCTCATTTTTTTGTAGACAGAGAATATAATTGATGAGCTCCACTCGTTGGGTACATGTTCTTCTTGACAAATATGCTGGATCCTGTATGGAAAGCTTTCTGAATACTAATGTCACCGCTTTTAATGAACACCACTGGAATCTGATCGATGACCCGCGCTTTATTATTCTTTTGGGCTTTGGTGCTGGGAAAAACTTCGTCGAGAGTTGATGCGGCCGATGGAAGTGCTTTGGAGACTTCTATAGGCTCCGATGCTCTGAGAGTAGTGCGGAGGATTAAGGAGACTCTTGAAATATGATGTCCATCTTTCCTCAAGCCTGGTTTCATCAGCAATGATGTTGCCGATGTCATCGCGATAGAGCGTGGCCTTGGGCTGATAACCATGTTTCAGGCTTTAAACTACTTTGTATGCTTGTCTTGTGTTGTTGCTCGCTAGTCTTACTTCGAAACTTCTGAATTGATCGTCATGAACTTTTCTCTTCTTAATTTTTATTATTTTATTCTCTACTCTTCTGAGATTTTCATGGTGCTCTCTCTTGGTCCTGGTTTTTCTACCAAAGTATTCTTTGTACGCCTGATTCTTTTCGTTTCACGCGTTCTGGCATTCATCATCAAACCACTCAATACTTTTGCGCCTGGCTTGATGTCCAATTATCTGTTCTGCCAAGGTCTTAATGGCCGCTTTCGCCTCCATCTGCAGCTCGTCGCTTGTTATCAGCGATGCGTCTGATAAGATGGGAGCCAGCTGGTTGTACAGAGTCTCAGTGAAGTTTTTGGCAACAGACTCCGTTTTGAGCCTTTCCATGTCAGGTTTTTATATTGGGCTGGTTTTTACGGTAAACGCCATTGACATACAACATTGATAAAATAATTTGATCAACTAATGATCTCAGTTATGATTGTATCTTCCGTAAGTTTCAAAACAATGTAGAATTTCACACAGACGGGGAGTCAACTAGTCACCTAACCTCCATTCTGGTAGTATGGTTATTACTTCGACTCCGTTATCAGGAGATGAAGAGTCGCCTTCACCCTATTATGTTCCTACAAAGGAGGTATAAGAAAGAGTTAGTATCAGGTCTGTCGATGTATGCCGATAGTATTTCTCTGCAATTAATGTCTTATTATTGGGGAACCAGTAAACCTTCTTCCTTTCTCAAATGGGGCTGTCGATGACGAAGTCGGTAAACATTTTATTGCAACATTGCTAGTGTCACTGACTAAGCTGAATTTCAAATGGATATTTGTTATTCATTTTATCTAAAAACTTGGAGAATGTCCAATCAAAAGCGTAGTTACTAGTTCGATGGAATGCGCATGTAGTAGGAAAACCGGTTATGATTGCAATTTGGTCATGGATGACGGAGACTCCTCAGGAGCTGCTACAGTCCATCATCCATGAGGCAGCTCAACTGCATGGTCCCGAGTTTTAAATTAGGTTCTTTATATGTATGTGGGAATGCGCCCAATATGCAAGTCATATCGAGCTTAAAGCGTCCACAATAAGTTGTGCTTATCAACTCAAAAGTGTTGAATATAATGGTGCCAGTCTCCTAAGCAAAAAAGCACTTGTTTTTCAACCCCAGTTTTGCTGGCACCAGCCCTCTTACGCTGGAAACGCTGGTCTCCATCGGCCGAAGAAAACATGCCGGTATGTCCATAGCCAAGATGGCCCGTGTGAAGAACAAGTGGTTCTTTCACTTAAGAGACTAGCACTATTATACTAAACACATTTGGGTTTGATTGTTTTGATTGAAAGAAATTAAAACACCTATAATTTCTGTGCTTTTTATTGAAAGTTATGGAATATAAGAACCACTTAAAAATCTTATTTGATCCAACTCAATGATACGAGAGGCGTTTGAAAAGTCCGCGCAAAGCCCAAGAGATTGCATCACTGGTGCATATTGAGGTGATACTTAGTTAGCAGCATCTCTTAAGTGTGCGCACACCAAGTTTCAGCTATATTGGTCTGGTTCTTTGTGTTTGGCATTCTTGTGAATCAAGGAAGTCGAGTGCATGCACCAGCACACGCCTCAGTAGTTGTGGTCTTGAAATTAATGGAAATATAATTTTTCTTCAAATTGGTGAGCAAACAATAGTCTAAGGGAGCAAAGCCTGGAGAATAGGGGGTGTGAAACGAGTAAGAATCATATTTCATTTGATTTTGTGACCACACTTGCTAAGGTGTGTGCTGATGCGTGCACTCAAAGTCCCTGATTCACATAAATGCCAAACACAAAGACATAGACCAATATGGCTAAACCGTGGTCTGCATTCATTCAAGAGATGCTACTAACTAAACATGACCTCAATATGTGCCGGTTGTGCCAGGTCTCGGACTTTGCACGGTTTTTCTAACGCGGTGAGCTGCTTGATAGTAAATTACTGGTCTATTGTCAATCTACCTGCTCTAAAATCGCCTTGATATTCCCCCATAATACTGTTGGCGTAGGATCTGATTTTATTTTTGAAGACCTTTGAAGATGCCTCTATAGTTTTCGCGCTGTAGCTTGCCTCATTTTTTTGTAGACAGAGAATATAATTGATGAGCTCCACTCGTTGGGTACATGTTCTTCTTGACAAATATGCTGGATCCTGTATGGAAAGCTTTCTGAATACTAATGTCACCGCTTTTAATGAACACCACTGGAATCTGATCGATGACCCGCGCTTTATTATTCTTTTGGGCTTTGGTGCTGGGAAAAACTTCGTCGAGAGTTGATGCGGCCGATGGAAGTGCTTTGGAGACTTCTATAGGCTCCGATGCTCTGAGAGTAGTGCGGAGGATTAAGGAGACTCTTGAAATATGATGTCCATCTTTCCTCAAGCCTGGTTTCATCAGCAATGATGTTGCCGATGTCATCGCGATAGAGCGTGGTCTTGGGCTGATAACCATGTTTCAGGCTTTAAACTACTTTGTATGCTTGTCTTGTGTTGTTGCTCGCTAGTCTTACTTCGAAACTTCTGAATTGATCGTCATGAACTTTTCTCTTCTTAATTTTTATTATTTTATTCTCTACTCTTCTGAGATTTTCATGGTGCTCTCTCTTGGTCCTGGTTTTTCTACCAAAGTATTCTTTGTACGCCTGATTCTTTTCGTTTCACGCGTTCTGGCATTCATCATCAAACCACTCAATACTTTTGCGCCTGGCTTGATGTCCAATTATCTGTTCTGCCAAGGTCTTAATGGCCGCTTTCGCCTCCATCTGCAGCTCGTCGCTTGTTATCAGCGATGCGTCTGATAAGATGGGAGCCAGCTGGTTGTACAGAGTCTCAGTGAAGTTTTTGGCAACAGACTCCGTTTTGAGCCTTTCCATGTCAGGTTTTTATATTGCGCTGGTTTTTACGGTAAACGCCATTGACATACAACATCGATAAAATAATTTGATCAACTAATGATCTCAGTTATGATTGTATCTTCCGTAAGTTTCAAAACAATGTAGAATTTCACACAGACGGGGAGTCAACTAGTCACCTAACCTCCATTCTGGTAGTATGGTTATTACTTCGACTCCGTTATCAGGAGATGAAGAGTCGCCTTCACCCTATTATGTTCCTACAAAGGAGGTATAAGAAAGAGTTAGTATCAGGTCTGTCGATGTATGCCGATAGTATTTCTCTGCAATTAATGTCTTATTATTGGGGAACCAGTAAGCCTTCTTCCTTTCTCAAATGGGGCTGTCGATGACGAAGTCGGTAAACAGCATATATCATTCCATAGCCATGTAATGTTGTCTTTGTAATACAGGAGAATTAAATTAGTTTTGTCCCACATACATTTTCCCCTCACTATACGCTGTACGCTATACCATGAGCAGAACCAGCGAGTAAAAATCAAAGCTAGCATTTTTGGAGAAAAATCGTAGCCGCTACAAAGCAAAAGTGCACAGGTAATTTTTATAAGTAAAATCCCTGAAAAGTCCATTTTTATCAGCCAGCTTAGCCACCGTAGTTCGAGTGCTTTAATTAGCCTTGTGTCTGAAATCCCAGAAAAAAAGGATAGAAACTACAAGATTTCTTCTTTGGGAGTGTGCGTAGTCTCGCGTAATTCTTGTGACAGTACAATAATGTTGGGTAGGCAGAACTATGCTCAGGCCACAATGATTTTGTACTCAGTCTACGATATGCAGACACTAATAATGAGTAAGCTCAAGAAAAACTTTAATGACATTTAAAACAAATTTATACTCGTTATAAAAGGGGAAGCGTTACTATAGCATTTTAAATTGCTGCCATTCTGTTGCAATATCACTATTCTTTATTATTCATTTTATCTGGAAATTTGAAGATCCTATTAAAAGTGTAGTTCCTGGTTTGATGGAAAGTTTGAATGGTACTCGGAGAGTTTTCAAATTCCTATTACTTCCGTGAATGCGATTTAACATTATTGAAACTTCCAGACTATGATAAACGGATCTTTCCTTGAACTACTTTAATTTAAATTCAAAAGTATCTGTATGAATTCACAAGAAGCAGTTATATACTTACAATTTCTACTATTATCAACAATGTTGAGGAAATTTTAACTTCTATGGTATTTATCATTGTTGCCCTCATGAAAACTTGGCACTATGAATGTTTCACTTTTAAAATGGTTGTTTTCTTTAAGATTTACTAGGTTGAATTTTAAATGCTCAAGTTGAGGGAAAATAACTTAAACTTACTCAATTTTCCTATTTCAAACGGCCGTCATTTTGTTTTACGACAACTAATACCACTTGTTGAACAAACTTTTAAAGATGTGCATGATGTACATCTTTCCTGAAATTTTCATGCAAATCTTTATAAGTACGTAGTGTCTGAGTCGATTGGAAGCACGTATTACTCAATAGAAACGTATTGCTGTTTTTGTAACATCGAAAATTTAAACCACTACAACTTCGCTAAATACTATCCAATTCTTCTGATATTTTCATAGTTTATTTGCCTGACGAATGGTTAATAAACTTTGAAAATTTTAATTTTCATAGTTTATAAGCCTTATAAATTGCTATATACATACATGTGTTTATTGGATTTAACGGTACGCTTACGATTTTACACAAGAAAATGTGAAATTCATAAATCATACTATTACTAATAAAGATTTCCACTTCTCAGGTATTTATCGTTTTTGTACTCCTGAGGAACCACCTCCATGATTTTGTTCAGAACTTTCAGCCTACAGGTGTCCAATCGCGAGAGGAGACTCAATTGTTGCGTGTGAATAATTGAGCGCCCATTGATCAGACTTCTTGTTTATATAGGAAACAAGACTCAAAGAAAGACACACCATGCATCTGGGGAAATAGAAGATCGTCAGGCGTGATGCTCATCAGGGAAAACTTGGAGTCGCTATGACACAAAAATCACATGAAAGTTCAAAGCCACTGCATCCCAAGTCTGAAATGTATTGAGGCAGATATAATAAGCTCCATGCTGTGAGGGTACACCTTTGTGTTTGTGAAGATCTATGTTCAACATGGATATCTGGCGGGGGAACTCATTGAAGACTTAGAAGCAGCGCTTAATCTGTTCAAAAAATTCGATTTCTATTCCATGAGAGATGATTTCAATGCAAAGTTTCCTTCATGGAGAAATATTGCATCTAATGGCTATGGTACAGCCACCTTTAACTGGGTCAATCAAATATGAATCGCATATTGATTGCGCCGAAAGTGCCTGCCTTCTGGCGAAGCTCTTCCATAATTGACTTCTTCATCGTGTCTGTCAATCTGGTAAATCTCTCTCACATTTGACGGACAACTTGCAGCTTCACCGTAGACATAGTTGGCTTCGAATGCTACTCGCAAGGATCTCCCACCGCAAATTAAATATAGTCAACTGGGAGTATAAACGTATTCATCTATTGATTATATTTCTAAATCGAATGATTTCAAGGAGAACCACGACTTTTGCTAACGAGTGATTTGGAAAGGCCCCGGAAAGTAACAAACCAAGTCCTTGTATGTTTCTTCATTACAATAGGATAAAAGGCTGCTCGAGGCGACAAATCTATTGTGGACTCTATCGCAAAGCATTTTGGGAATTTTTTTTACGGATAGAAATCAAGTAACGAATTTCGACTAAGGCCATGAGCAATTGTGCTTGGCTAGATTCTCTAATCAAAGCTCTCGGACGGACTTTTTTGCCATGGTCTGTTTATCAGTCCTGAGAGGCCCACTTTGTTAGCACTGGAGTGAAATTCCATGGAATCTCCAATTATATGCTTAAAAGACTTCTCCATATTTTTTTGTTTTCCTCACGATTATTCTGAACAATTGCATCAACATTTGTTACTTCCCTCAGCAATTGAAATGCGCAAAAATATTTGCAATGCCCAAGAAGTCAGGTAGTACCAACGTAGTCGATACTCAGCCAATTTCACTGCTTTTGAATATTGGTTAGCTGTATGATAAAGTCATACTTAAAGGCATCATGCAATTCTCTGTGGGGGCAACAAATGTGCCAGAAAGATAATTTGCCTCAAAAAAGCCTACTCCATAGTAGACACTATAGCCGTGCTTCAAGCTGACATAATGAGAAGTTGGCGTGACAATATGCTTGATGTAGCTTACCACATTGATGTAGAGAAAGCTTTTGACTCTGTATAAAGCAATGGGCTCCTCTACACGGTGATTGATTTTGGCTTTCCGGCCCATATTGTAAAAATTATAGGCAGCTTCCTGAGGGGACGAACTGCCTTTGCGGTAGCTGGCGGAGTTAGATCAGACCCATTTTCTATTGACTAATTGGTCCCACAACGATCTTTGTTGGGCCCATTTCTTTTCAATATATTTACCTCTGATGTACCGGACGTAAGAGATGCATATAAGATCGAAATTTAGGTGATCCTTTTTGCTAATGACTTGTAGTTCTGGTTATTTCAGCACAATTTGCACTTTGCTAAAAAGAGACTCCAAAAATACTTGGAATCCCTTACTGTATACTACCAGAAATGCGAAATCAAGGTAAATGCAGAGAATAGTGAAGTGATTATGTTCAAGGACCCTACAAAAGCTTTTGTCGTCATGCAAGAGGCACCTGCGACTCCAGGATATAGTTGAATGGGCAGATGGTGCACTACCTCAGGCAAACGAAGTACTTGGAGGTAGTTTTCGATAGGGCGCCTACCGTCTGTACTCACGTTGACAATGTTTTGAAAAAACTGACTTTTGCTTATCATCTTCTTCTACTCCTTTTCAAGAATCAGTCAACAGTAAGCAAGCAAGTCAAGGTTCTGGCCTATAAGACCCTAGTTTGCTCGATCATCATATATGGGTGATGATATGGAAAGGAGCACTGAAAGTAAAAAAGGCAAGATAGGATTGGCTTAGCGAAAAAATCATTCGGGCTTGCACAGGCCTTTACAAGGCGGTAGGGCGGACGGTCTTACCCAAATGAGGTGCTTTACCAGGAGGCAGCGGTAGAGCCAATCAAATTGTATGCAGGAAAGCTAGTGGAATCAGGAATAAGGAGAGCAATGGAGCACAAAGCAGTAGTCGTTAGGGCAGCGATGGATAATCGTTCAATAGATGCAGCAAACGCGTACTTTGAAGGCAGTTTTAAGCTAATAATGCCCCTTTTTTTAAGAAACTTAATTTTTAGAACTTCATTTGTTAAAGCTAATGAATTTTACACTTATTTTTTTATAATCTATTAATGAATGTAATTTCGTGGATGTCAACATTTTAAAGCTTAATTTCGTAAATTATTGAGCTCCAAGAAAAGCCCTGAGACACAACCTGTATATATATTCTTTGGCTAAGTTATTTATGAATTGTATTTTATATACTTAAACTTAGAAAAATCATCCAATAAAGTTCTTGAATCTTGAAAAAAAAATCCACCCAATTAATGGAAGAACTAGTAACGCCATGAGCCCTTAACCGCTGTGGTTCCTTAAACATAAGGGACAAGAAAAGGAGAGACAGCAAAACCATCACAAGATACGTTGCAGTGTTCATTTCCATGTTCATTAAAGCTTTATATCTAGAAAAAGTTAGTGATTTAACATCAACTTGCATGAACAACTTTCAAACACTTCATAGGGAGACGGCGTCTCTGTCAGTACATTCACTCCCACAGTGGGCCGAATTTCATTAGCATGGACAATGACTTTGCTATACTTTAAATTGACCATTTTACGCTTTTTACACCAATTTAATGTAAATCAATACGATAATTTTTTGCTTTACAATGAACTTTTATTGCTTTGTGTGGATATCCATCTCGTTTTCGAATGGCTCCGATAGCTTGAAATTGGAGTGTAGTGTCTGGTTCGATAGAAAGCTATGTAGTAGAAAAATCGTATATGATTGTTGTAATTGGGGGAAATTCAAACGGCTATAGCGTCGGTAAATTTTATTGAAACTCACAGAATGAAATTTTGAAGAACTACTTAAATGGCTGATTTCACCCAATTTAATGATACTGATACAGTTTTATTGATAAAAATGATAAATCCTACTACTTTTAGCAAAGTTCAACGAATTTTAGCCCCTAAGTTATTTGTAATTAGATCTACAAGCAGCTCTATGTTGTTTAGTGCTTTCTGACAGAAATTTTGCGAAAACCTAAAAGTTTTCCGTCCTATGTACCCATTTGTCTGCCCGTTCGTCTGTCAGTCCATCCGTCTATTCGTCCGTCC
>OZ017739.1:206248187-206255687 GCA_963969285.1 Odontomyia ornata
ATCTGGCCACACAAGGTACAAAGGACATACTGATTGCACGCTTGCGTGACGCGATCGAGTCGGAAGGCGTGGATCTGGATTCGGGTGAGCTCTCAGATGCGGAAAAAGGCGCAGAAGGTGGAGAAGTAGAAACACCAAAATCAAAGGAGCCAGAAAATGAGCTAATGCTGATGTCATCCAGTCTGACTGCGAAGCTAGATAAACAGTCATCCAATTTAACTACGAAGCTAGATGAACAATCAGCGAAGTTAAATGAACAATCAGCGAAGTTAAATGAACAATCAGCGAAGTTAAATGAGCAATCCACGAAGCTAAATGAACAATCAGCGAAGCTAGACCAACAAACGTTCGAAATCAAGGCAGACATCGCACAGAAACTGGAGAAACAGTCAACTGATTTAAAGGCAGATTTGGAAAAACAGTCTACCGAAATAAAAGCAGAGCTCAGTAGTCTCAACAACCAAATTAAATGCGTCGAGGAAAAGGTATACCAGGTCGAGGACAGAGTCAACCATGAGATCAGCCAGGTCGAGGAGAGAATCAACCATGAGATGGAAAACATGAAAAAAGAATTGGAAGCAGCGAAGACAGTAGTAACCACCTCACCAGCCCCGATTATAACCGCAGCGCAAAGCACATCCAGAAATGTGCAAGTACCAATATTCGATGGGCAAACGGTCTGGAGTATTTACAAGACCCAGTTTGAAGCTGCCGCAAGGGCAAATCACTGGAATGAGCAGGAATGGGCAACTACACTGATTCTTGCTCTAAGAGGCCCAGCTGCCGAGCTTTTGCAGACGATCCCCGTTGAATTGCACTCAAACCCGAATGCTATAATGAATGCGCTCGACATGCGTTATGGAGACGATCATCTAAAGCAGATTTATCGGTCGCAGCTAAGGCATCGGGTGCAGAAGTCTGGTGAAACCTTACAGCAGCTAGCCCAAGACATTGAGCGACTAGCACTTTTGGCTTACCCAGCCTACGACCCAGAACATCGAGATGATGCAGCGACAGAAGCATTTATCAGCGCACTAAAGGACCCGGAATTGCAACAAGCCGTGCGTTTAGCTCAAAAGCAAACGGTTAAGGACGCATTGGCTTACAGCCCGAACTTTGAAGTAGCGAAAAATGTGACTCGTACCACTGCCCGGGTTCGTGAGGTAGTGACAGACTAGTGCAGGTGTGAGCGCGTGGAAATTGAGCGAGACCCGCATGTAAATGGTGCACCTAGATGCTGGAATTGCGGAGAGAAGGGGCACCTGCAAAGAGACTGCAAGAACGAAGAAAACCGAGCTATTGTCCAGGGTGTGCAGCTAGGAGGAGATCCAGACCGAGTCAGGAGCCCAGAATCGAAGCCCTTCAAACAGAGGGGTCGGGAAACATGTAAGAGCAAACTTCGTGGGGCAGAGGTTGGCTAGGAGGATCGACGTCCCCAGCACCACCATCACCGTGTCAAGACTACATCGTGGAGGAGCGGACTTATGCCTTCCGGGTCAAGTTGACGGAGAACACTGCACCATAACAATCGACACTGGTGCAACCCGATCAATTATCCGACCGGACCTAGTTAGACAGCAACAACTTCACAAGGGCAGAATTTTCTCACTACAGGCAGCTACGGGAGAAACTGCACCTGTTCATGGAGAGGTCAACCTCCAGATACAGTTGGGAGACCTTGCGTTCCGACATAATTTTCTGGTCGCGAACATAATGGATGACTGCATTCTAGGAATGGATTTTCTGCGACCACATGGAATCACGTTGAATTTGGGGAAACGTGTATTGAAATGGCGAAATGTCAAAGTACTGATGGAGGATCCCAACGTCCAAATTCCCAAGATGAATGTAGTGGTATGTACTGACACTGATGTACCGAATTCTTCCGAAAGCATTGTATGGGCCAAGCTTTATGGTGATTCTGGAGACCCCCGATCTTATCTGATAGAGCCAACGAAGACGTCCGCATTGCGCAGTTCAATTGTAGGACGAAGCCTTGTAAGATCTTTAAGGAACGGATATGTGCCGGTTAGAGCCCTTAACACCGCAGACTCAACCACGAGCATCAAAACGGGAGGAGTCATCGGCAGCTGCCAGCCTGTTTCCACCATCACCTCTTTGGAAGCTACTCACGACCATCATTGAAAAAGGAGGCAAGACACAGACAAAGCCCGGGAATCCACGTCTGCAATATTAAAGCAGGTCAAATTGCCAGTGCAGTTATTCAAACGAGCCTCTGATCTGGTCACCAAGTACAGTGACATCTTCACAACAAGCCCGGATGACCAAGGCCGAACGAGTCTGTTAACTCACGTCATAGATACACAGGGAGCCAAGCCGATTTGACAAGCACCGAGACGCCTCGCTATAGCCAAACAAGGAGAAGTGAGAACGCTGATCTTGGACATGGAAAAACAAGGCGTTATTGAACCTTCTGTCAGTCCATGGGCCGCGCCTGTAGTTCTAGTAAAGAAAAAGGATAGTAGCACTCGTTTTTGTGTCGACTATAGGCAGCTTAACGACGTCACTAAGAAAGATAGTTACCCGCTCCCACGCATCGATGACATCATGGACACTTTAGCCGATGCCAAATGGTTTTCTACACTCGATTTCAAGAGTGGCTACTGGCAGGTAGAAATCGACAAGAAGGACCGAGAGAAGACCGCATTTTCAGTTGGGACTGGATTGTGACAATTTGTGGTGATGCTATTTGGGCTTTGCAATGCTCCAGCCACTTTCAAGCGCCTCATGGAGTACGTGCTACGTGGTCTAACCTGGGAAACTTGCTTGGTGTACCTAGATGACATCATTGTCATCGGGAGAACGTTCGAAGAGCAGGTGCGGAACTTAGAAGAGGTTTTCTCCCGATTGCGACTGGCAAATTTGAAACTAAGTCCCGACAAGTGTACCCTTTTCGCAGCTGAAGTAAAATACCTGGGACACGTTGTATCAGCAGAAGGAGTCAAAACAGACCCTGAGAAAATTGAAGCCGTGAAAAGCTGGCCAACACCAAACAACAAGCGCCAACTACGAAGTTTTCTGGGTCTGGCAACCTACATCGTCAAAGATTTTGCCAAAATAGCTAAGTGTCTCCATCAGCTAACCGAGAAAAATCGTCCGTATGTCTGAAGTGAACAATGCCAGGTAGCCTTTGAGACCTTGAAGGAGAAGCTGTGTGAATCACCCGTGCTGGCATATCCGAAACCCGGAAAAATGTTTGTAGTTGACACCGATGCGAGCAACAGCGGTATTGGAGCTGTACTCTCCCAGCAGATCGATGGCGAAGAAAGAGTCCTTTCGTATTACAGTCGAGTTCTTTCAAAAAGTGAGAGGAACTACTCCGTGAACTGGAAGGAGCTATTGGCTATAATAAAGGCCGCCAAGCAGTTCCACAAGTACCTATATGGCCAGAAATTTGTTCTTCGAACGGACCATGCATCATTGAAATGGCTGCTCAACTTCAAAGACCCCGAGGGACAAGTTGCGGGATGGATCGAAAGATTGCAGTCATACGACTACGAAATTGTTCATCGGAAGGGCGGAGTCCATGGAAATGCTGATGCCCTATCCCGCCGTCTATGTCCAGCTAACTGCAAGCATTGCCGACGGATTGAGGAAAAGGAACCACCCGTTGATCTGCGATTGATAACGGCCGAATTCGATGAAGGTTGGTCATCGGAGGAGATTCGAAACGCCCAGTTAGCCGATGAAGACATCGGACCATTGTTTATATGGAAGGAGACGACTGAGCGACCTGAGTGGAAAGACGTTTTGATGCATGGCGCAACCCTGAAAAGCTATTGGGCACAATGGAACTCTCTTCAGGTGGAGGGTGGCGTACTCAAGCGGAAATGGGAAACGGTGGATGGCAGCGCCAATAGGATGCAAACTATACTACCCAAAAGCCGAATCCATGATGTGATTAAGGAAATGCATGAAGGATCCTCGGGAGGCCACCTTGGTGTTAACAAGACCTTAGCGAAATCGCGGGAAAGGTTTTACTGGCTGCATGCTCGACAAGACGTAGAGGACTGGTGTCGCAGATGCACAGTTTGCGCTTCCGTCAAAGGTCCAAGCGACGACTGAGAGGACAAATGCAAACCTATAACGTGGGGGTACCATTCGAAAGGATCGCTGTTGACATCGCAGGACCGTTTCCTGAATCTGAACGGGGAAATCGATACACGCTGATTGGAGCTGATTATTTCAGCAAGTGGCCCGAGGTCTACCCGATTCCCAACCAGAAAGCAACTACTGTAGCCGAACAGCTAGTGTTAAATTGGGTCAGTAGGTACGGCCTACCTTGCGAATTACATTCAGATCAAGGTCGAAACTTCGAATCACTAGTTTTTAGTGAAATGTGCGAGCTGCTGGGAATACAGAAAACGAGGACAACACCGCTGCGTCCCCAATCCGATAGAATGGTCGAACGTTTCAACGGCACTCTCAATAAACACCTGGCCAAGATGGTTGACGAGAACCAAAGGGACTGGGACCGACACATCCCACTATTTTTGATGGCGTACAGAGCTGCCGAACATGCATCGACGGGCCAAGCCCCAGCCAAAGTCATTTTTGGAAAGACTTTTCGTCTGCCAGCTGATATAAAGTTCGGAACACCCCCCGAGAAACCCCAAACCACTTCGGAGTACGCAAGAGAGCTAAGACATCAGTTGAACCAGATACATCGGACAGTGCGAAAACACCTCGAATCGGCTACTGACCGCACGAAGACCAGGTATGATCTAAAGGCTAATTCTACTGGCTTCCAGCAAGATGACTTGGTGTGGCTATATAACCCGCAACGGCGAAAGGGTAGGTCTCCAAAGTTGCAACATAATTTGGAGGGATCAAACCGAGTTGCAAAGCGAATCAACGACGTCGTATACCGAATACAGGAACATCGTAAGCCGAGAGCCAAAATGAAAATCGTGCGTCTGGACCGTCTTGCCCCATATTGCACCCAGAGAGAATTGACTACAACTGGCGACACATCTTTTCGGGGCGAAAAGAACTGAGGTGGGGGCAGTGTTACATGTACAAATGATTCTGCGAGCTACTGTCGCAATTGTTTTCACAAATTTACTCGAAACCACGAGAACCTAACAAGCATAAACAACATCTGAAAGTGAGTCACTGCTCCACTCATTCACTGATGGAATGTTCCTGCTAATGCACCAATGTACGAGAACTGAGTTGAATGATTAGAGACCCTATATAAAGGCAAGCTGAATGAATGGGGGGATGATCATTCATTCAACCGCGAGAGTAAACACGGTGATAGTGTGTGGAGTGTGAATAGCGATCAAGTAATAGTGAAGTAATTTTAAAAGACAATTGCGATAGGAATTTTTGGTCAAGTGGAAGTTTTAATTTTGAAAGTGAAAATTAAAATTGTGAAATAATTAATAAATGATTGTGCATTTTTTTTGTAATTAAATAAACTCTTTTAACTTAAATTAAAAGACATTGCGTTTTCACATTCCCGGAACATTAAAATTATTGGCCGCGAACCAAAAACACGCGACAATATATATATATATATATATATATATATATATATATATATATATATATATATATATATATATATATATATATATTATATATATATATATACACACATATATATATATATATATATATATATATATATATATATATATATATATATATATATATATATATATATATATATATCTATATATAAACATATTTGTATATATATGTATAGATATATATGTATATATATATATATATATATATATATATATATATATATATATATATAAACATATATATATACATACATAAATATATATTTATATATATATAGATATATATATATATATATATATATATATATATATATATATATATATATATATATATATATATATGTATGTATATATATATATATATATATATATATATATATATATAAATAAATATATATTTATGTATATATATATATATATATATATATATATATAAATATATATATATACATATATAAATATATATATATATATATCTATGTATATATATATATATATATATATATATATATATATATATGTATAACATATTTATATGGAGGAAGGAGTGACATCTATATCAAATTTACATGTCGTTTGCGTACCGCTATCCGCATGAAAAGGCCGGACTTGTGGAGAGACAATTCTTGGTTTTTACACCACGGTAATGTACCATCCCATACTGCATTCGTAATTCGTGACCATATCGCCAAATCTCAACCCATATCGTTCCACAACCACCGTATTAACCTGATCTGACGCCGTGCAACTTCTGGCTGTTCAGCAAGCTCAAAAGACCGCGCCGGGGACACCGTTTTTATACAATAGAGGAGATTCAAGCCACAGCGAAAACGGAACTGAGGGCCATCCTGGAAAGTGACTACAGTCAGTGCTTCGAAGATTGGAAATTCCGTCCGCATAAGAGCATTGCATCGGGAGGGGATTACTTTGAAGGGGATGAAATTGATTTGGAAGAATAAATGAAGAATTTTCAAAATAAGTACAATGTCACCTTATTTTGTGGGCTCAGTAGTATATTGGATAATCCTAAAAGTATTGAGCCTTTTTGTCACTAGATGGTGCTAGTTTTCATATATCAGGTAGTGCGAATCAGATTGAGTCAAACAGACATGTGTTTGAAATGTGACATTCCAGTCTACAATTTCCATACGGACAGTTTTGTATTTCGTCATTCGTGACAAAAATTGTATTCATTTAAAAATGAGTGAAACATCTGAAAAAAATTCGTTATATTTTACAATATCACTATGATCAAGGTGAGAATGCATCGCACGCTCGTCAAAAAATTTGTGGTGTCTACGGTCAAGACACAACACTTTATCAAAAGCCACAGCCTAAAGATGGTTCGCTGTCTTTTGCTCTGGAAATTTTGATGTCAAATATGCACCTCGCTCAGGTCGACCAATTGCTGAAAAAGTCGATGAAACCTTACAAAAAATTGAAGAAGACCAACACATAAGCAACCATAACATTACCAAGGAACTGAATATCTATCATCAAAAGGTTTTCAACCATTTGCGTAAGGGTAGATACACAAAGAAGCTCGACGTTCGGGTGCCGCATGAATTAACACAAAAAAATTTGATCGACCGAATTGCCATTTGCGGAAGAAATCGAGCCATTTTTAAAGAATATCATTAAGGTGATGAACTAGAATAGGTCCGAGAATGTTGTTCGAAAAAGGTCATGGTCAAAAAAAAGTAAATCATCACAAACGACTTCAAAGCCAGGATTGACACCAATAAGGTTATGCTGTGTGCATGGTGGGATTGGAAGGAAATTGTTTATCTTGAGGTGCTAGAACCTGGCCAAACACTCAATTAGGCTCTCTACTGTTAGCAATGAATCAGATTACAACAAGCAATTCAATAAAAACCGGCCAGAATTGATCAAAATCCCCGTTGGCAGCACCACCCGGAAAGGTAAGTTTCTCGTATGTAGC
>OZ017739.1:206260687-206343187 GCA_963969285.1 Odontomyia ornata
AATGTTGTGCCTTTTTCTAAACCTTTGGATCCATCCCACTGTGCATTTAAAATCTTTTAATCCAAGTTTTCTTGCAAAATCGTCCGCTTTTGCTTGCAAAATAGGACCGCTGATGGGAATATTGCGACTTCTTTGAATTTTGAACCATTCAAATAAAGCGTCGTTTACTCTAGATTGTTTACAAGACCTAACCTTTTTTAATTTTAATGATTTAGAGCTATTTTCATATACACTCTGTATTTTATCGCGATTTTTCCACATCGTGGAAATTGTTGAATGTGCCACCTAAGATGAAATAACATGCATATACAGTGTTTTTACTAACTGCATATTTATTTAGAACTTACATCAAATTCTTTGGCAATGCAGAAATTTGACTCTCCAGCTTCCAGACGCCAAATAATTGCTGCTTTTTCAGCGATTGTGAACGCCTTTCTTTTTGCCATGTCGACCTTCGTTAAGCTGTTTAAATATTGGACCTTTTATAGGAAACTAAGAAATCAACTTCCACTAAACAAAACACTGAACTGACTGTTTATGTTCTGTCGCGTTTGTTTTCATACCCCGGTGATTCCCCTTATTCGATAATTCCTTTGAGTAATCTTACTGTATTCGTGAGTCCGTCGTTATAAGGCTCAAATTTAACCAGTTCATCTTTCAATTTCCCGTCGCTATATTAGTTTCGTCGTTATATCCGATGTCGTTATAAACGACAGTTCTTACATACAAAAGTGCTTTTCCCGGCCGGGACTTTTGAAATTCGTCGTAAAAGCCGATATGTCGTTATATCCGATGTCGTTATAAACGATATATACTGTATATATATATATATATATATATATATATATATATATATATATATATATATATATATATATATATACAAATATATCTATTTATGTGTACAGGATACGTACGGTATTTGAGGACAACTTGAGGGTGAAATTAATCAGCTTGTATGAGACGATCCAGGCTCATCAAAATCCGTTGGAAAATGTGCCCACTGGAGGGCCACAAAAATTTGAAAAAATCGCATATTTAAACCACCAACATTTTTAAATTTGCACACACATGATCACAAAATGTCAAAATGTCTAGATAGTTTCAATCTTAAAACTAAGTTTCGTATACGTTGGACCAAAATTGTAACTTTTGGAAGTCTTTGAAATTTTCAGCTTTAACTAGCCGCCATTTTCTTTTTTGCGGCCTGACCTCATCAGATTTCTTTAGATACTTTTAGTTTTTATCAAATAAATGAGTTTCACTAATAGCGGTTAAAAGCTTTGGTCACAAATACAACCTTTCAGTGAGCCTTTATACCATATTTCATCCAAATCGGACCTATACGAGTACTTTGGTCAGAACAGAAATAACGATTTTTCATCTAAAATGGCCGCCATTTTGTTTTCACCTAGCCGATATAGCTCGTTCAAGAAAGTCACTTCGATTTCTACTTATTACATCTTTCCTGAAAATTTGGTGAAAATCCGAGGAAAATGGCTACCTCTAGCGTGGTAAAAATTTCGTCATATCCCATATATATATATATATATATATATATATATATATATATATATATATATATATATATATATATATATATATATATATGTAGGGGCGTACGCTACTTGAGGGTAAAATTAATTAGCTCGTATTTTTAACAAAATTTAATGAAATTTCAGGAATTTGTTATACAACGTTAAATTAATACATGACTATAAAGTTACGCAATAAAACGTCATTAGCAGCAATAACCTCTTCAATCCGGGTCCGGAAACGATTACATGCCCGAATCAAATACTCCTTGTTCGTACTGACCATAATGGCATTAATAGCAGTCTTTAGCGAAGAAGTGGTATTATGAGGACGCTTATTGGTCTCACGCTCAACTTCACCCCATACGTAATAATTCAATGTTTTAAGGTCTGGGGAGCTAGGTGGCCATAGGTTCGGCGTTATGTGGTCATGAAAATTTTCGGTCATCCAATCTTGTGTCGCCATCGCTTTATGTGAAGGAGCAGAGTCTTGTTGAAAAATCTATGGTCTGGCTCTGCTAACATTGTCTCTCCAGGGTTTCACTACCGTCTCCAAAACAGCAGAGTTCACTCGAAGTCCTTGATTAAAAACGTGTGGTGGCATAACATGTCCTTCGTTGCTGACAACACCTTAAACCATAACAGTGGCTAGAAATTTTGTGTGCATAACAACAAGATCCCTCGTAGGATTTGAACATAGCCATCTGTCATTTCTGCGATTGGTCTTTTGATCTTGGTCAAAATTTTTTTCGTCGGAAACAAACCGTAGCATTTTGGGTGCCTCAGGGTGTTCAATTTTGTTTAAAAGACGTTTTGATCGCAGAACTCTCTGTTCCCGTCTTCGCTCCGACATGAGCTGTCCTCTGCGCATCACGTAAGACTTATACCGGTGGTCTTCGTGGACAATCTACGAATAAGGCGCTCAGAAACATGAAGCTTACTCGCAAGGGCCCTCATTGATTTTGAAGGGCCCTTGTCTATGATCGCTTGCACTTGCTCTAAAAATTCTGCAGATCGAACAGTGTCAGAACATTGTTCGTGCTTTTTGCGTTTTGCAACTGATTCTGTCTCGCCTCCTGACGCAGGGGGACTTCTGGTCGACAGGAATACTCTTGGAGGCTAGCCCCGCAGGAGGAATGCTGGTCGACAGGAATACTCTTAGAGGCTAGCATTCTTTGAGGAGTTCCGGCCCCACGTACCCGAGGAAATTCCCGCTTGAGTAGTGCCGGTCTTCAAGAGCACTCTTAGAGGCTAGCATTCTTTGGGGAGCGCCGGCCCCATGGACACGAGGATATTGGGGATGCCGTGAGGTTGCCTCCTGCGATGACAGGTAACGACTGTGATTGAATCTGGACTACGCTTTAGACAACGAACTGTAATTAATGCTTTGGGCTGGCGGATATGATGGTTTGGACCTAGTTGTGTTGCACATTAGCACCGAGGTAACACTCGTATGTAAAAGGCTCCAATTCAACTATCATACCGTCTCCAACTCGGTAAAATGAAGGATAACACCATGACAGTGAAGGCAGACAAAAAACGGAGAATAGCAAAAAGTCTAGTTCAGACTGAGATTCCTGCGGCTTTCGGGCGCAGCAAGAAAATTATGCGAGCTCCAGAGCATCCTATTAAGGAAAAGTGGTAAACTCTACAGGAGGTTTCAGATGTTCGAGCAGTGGACGATAATATAAAGAGCATCGAAAATTCGACTGTCACTACTGCGATCGTTACCGAAGCGACCGATGCAAGGGTCGCAAATCCCGACATAGCAAAGAAACATCCTGAAACCAACGAGGAGATTACGGCACGAAAAGCAACTAGTGACCAAACACCGCATGATTGCACCGCAAACGTCGAAAATGTGGCGGAAGTACTGCACTCAGAAACGGAACACGAAAACCTCTCCCAAAGATGGTTGCAAGGTACAATTGCGGCCCAGCGATGCGAAGAAGTAAGACTACTCCGAAAAGTGGGAGATGTTCTGAAAAGAATACAAGCTGCATGCGACTCCCCAAAAATCAGCAAAGCAGCAAAGGAAGGGCTCCTTGAACTAGAGGAGCTCCTAGATCGCATAGGGCACTATCGAAGGAGCTGGTTAAGGGCCGAAGACGAACAGAATGCTGAAGAGGCACTTGGGGCAAAATCTAAAGGCGACATGCAGATAGCTCCACCATTAAAAGTCAATAAAAGAATGGCGTCTAGCCCAATCAAAGGAGATCGGGATAAAAGAAGGAAGGAAGAGACACTTGATGGGCATGGAGCACCAGATCACGGGTTCCAGACAGTGCTTACAAAAGGAGCGAAAAAAGCCGCAAAGAAACTCCTTCAAAAAGTGCCCGAAAGTAAAGTTCGCACGGACGCCCAATCAGAAAAAGGACCTGATGCAAATCAGGAGAAGCAGAAGCCCCGACGAAGACCCCGGCACCAGGCATTTTTCGTAAAACCCCAAGATGGCCAATCCTACGCGGAGGTACTGCGGGACATCAGGGGAAACGTAAGGCCCGAAGACACCAACACTACCATCAAAGCAGTACGACCTACATGGTCGGGCCACATACTGGTCGAATTTGGAGCAGAGACTGGCAATAAGGAAGCATTCTGCGACGCAGTAAAGAAAATCCTCGGCAAAAGCACAACTATAGCCTCGCTCGAGCCGATGGCAACAATCGAAATACGAGACATTGACTAAGTCATGCATGAGGCCGAGGTGAAAGACGCCATCAAAAGGGAGTTACCTAGCGTGGGAAGAATCAAAGCGAGACTGACACCAGAAAACAACAGGGGACAACGCATGGCCAAAGTTGACTTAACCGAAAGGACGCCAAATGATTCCCGAACAAGGGCAAAGTGCGAATAGGGCGGGTTGTCTCTAGGATACGGCGAACAGCAACGTCTCTTCAATGTTTCAAATGCCTTGGTTATGGTCACACCACACAAGTATGCAAAGGACCCGCTAGGAGTTCCCTATGTTAAAAATGCGGTGAAATGGGACATAAAAGAAAAAAGTGTATGGAGGAGGCACACAGCATTCTTTGCAAGGATGCTGATCCAAAACCTGATGTTGGACACGTCTTGGGATCAGGCAAATGCCAGGTGTTCCAGGAAGCCCTATCCAAGGCAAATCAGAACTTCGATGACCCGCATCCTGCAGCTGAACCTACACCGTAGTTCAACCACCCAAAATCTGCGTTAGCGAGGGACATGAAACCTGACTTCTTGCTACTGGGTGAGCAACAACATAATAAAAGTCCAGTATTATGGTATTCTGATGAAACTGGTACTGCCGCCATCTGGGTTCGGAACAATGACTTTCAAGCGGAGAGTTGTGGACAGGGGGATGGTTTCGTGTGGGTTCGGTGCTCAGGGACCGCCCTTTTTAGTGTGTATCTAACGCCAAACGAATCGATATCATCTTTCCAAGCCAAGCTTAATGCTCTGTAGGCTGCTGTCTCGAACGCAGAGGCCGAAGTGCTCGATGGGGGCGGATTCAACGCCAAAGGAATCGAATGGGGCATGCCTTAGATAAATCCGCGGGGAAAACGAATCCTGGAAATGGCAGCCAGGACAGCTCTCGTCGTACTAAACTCCGGAAATACGCCGACTTTCCGCCATATTGGCTGTGAGGGAACCATACCGGACGTGACATTTGCCTCGGAGTCCTTAGTACCGAGGATACACAACTGGAAAGTATGAGAGACTACTCAGCCTGTGATCATCAGTGCATTCTGCTTGAGATACGCGATGTTGTCTCCCAACGTCCGTGGTCTCGGCTTTCTACAACTGGATGGAACATCAAGAGGATGGACGTCGAGAGGTTCGTCGAGGTGGTCACAGCAGGTGAGCCGCTGCAGGGAGCTTCGGAGGGGACGGAAGAACTGGCAGCTCAAGACGTGGTGAACTCTACTATGACCGTCATTACGACTGCCTGCTGCGCTTCTATGCCCCGTTGAAAGCCCCGGCACGGCAAGCCCCCAGTGTACTGGTGGTCAACTGAAATCGCTGAAAAGCCAAGGGAGTGTCACAAGCTTCGACGTGAGGCTCATCGGGTGCGGAACAATGACGAGGCATGCAGCTGGGTGGCAGCATATAAATCGGCCAGGAAATGCCTTCGCAAACTGATCAACAGCAACAACGCTCGCTGCTGGCAAGACCTAGTGGACAATGTGAACAAAGATCCGTGGGGCCTTGGCTACAACCTGGTCATGCGGAAACTTGGTGCCCTACGGAAACCTTGTATCCATGACGCGGAAAAGATAGACGTGATAGTTCGAGGACTCTTCCCCGCCCATCCCGTCCGTGTTGATGCTGTCCATGGTGAAACAGCAGCCGAGTGCCCACTCTTCACGCAGCTGGAGCTGAAGGAGGCAATCCTCTCATTGAAAGCGAGGAAGGCTCCAGGTCCAGATGGTGTTCAAGCTGAGGTGTTGCGGCTCGTCTATCACCATTGTCCTGACTTGCTGCTCAGCACATTCAACACTTGCCTACGGGACGGAGTTTTCCTGGTTCGAAGGAAGGTGGCGAGGCTCGTGTTGATCAGCAAGGGGAAGGGAAATCCCGAATCGCCATCCGCATACCACCCGTTATGCATGCTAGACACGGCTGGGAAAGTGCTAGAGAAACTCATCAAGGGAAGACTCACTGACGCGATTCGTGCTGCTGGGGCTTTAAAGCAGGACGTTCTACCATTGATGTGATTGCAGAGGTAGTAAACGTGGTCCAAAAGGCAGAGGCATATAGTCACACCAAGTGACGGATCGTCCTGTTGGTGACACTCGACGTCAGGAATGCCTTCAACTCCACTAGATGGGTGGATGTTCTGGAAAAACTGGAAAACTCTTTTCAAGTTCCAGAATACCTAATGCGGCTTTTGAGGAACTACCTAGAGGACCGGAGTCTGCTCTACCACACGACACAGGGCTAACGAAGGATGGAAATTACATCGAGTGTTGCCCAGGGATCTATCCTTGTTCCGGACCTGTGGAACGAGTCTTACGGCGGGCTACTGAGACTTGAGATGCCAGATGAGTCGCGCTTGGTCGGCTATGCGGATGATGTTGCGGCTCTGGTCGCTAGACGCACCGTTGAACAAGCGCAACGTAGGCTGGGTATGCTAATGGGCCGAGTGAGGGACTGGGTGATTGCTCGCGGGCTCAGTTTAGCACTGGAGAAAACTGAAGTGGTCATCTTGACAAAAAAGAGAATCCCTAGGGTAAGGATGATCAGTATTGGAGACATACAAATCGAATCAAAGCCAGCGGTGAAGTACCTGGGGCTTCTGATCGACTCAAAGATGAGTTTCTCTGAGCAAATCAGGGCAACGACTGAGAAGGCTTCTTCGGGAATAGCGGCTCTGAGTCGACTTATGGCCAACGTAGGGGAACCCAGCCCATCAAGAAGACGCCTCGTGATGTGTGCTGTAGGGTCAGTGCTACTGTACGGAGCAAAAGTATGGGGCGACGCTCTCAGCAAGGAGGTAGACCGAAAACTTTTGGCACAGGTACAGAAAAGAGGAGCACTAAGAATAGCATCTTGGTATCCAACAGTCTCCAACTCGGCAGTGAGAATTATTGCAGGTGGATACCTGTCACCCTCCTTGGTGAAGAGCACCGCGCTATTTACCTGCGCCGAAACGAGGATGCGAGGGACACGGTTGTCCGCGAGGAGAGACAGCACTCGCTCAACGATTGGCAGCAGTCTTGGGTAAATTGCACGAAGGGAAGGCTTCATCTCGGATGTGAGGCGGTGGCTAAATCGAAGGCATGGTGAAACTGACTTCTATCTGACCCAGCCTTTGAGCGGGCATGGGTGTTTTCAGTCTTACCTGCACAAGATCGGTAAGCCACGGTCTCCCGATTGTCGGTTTTGCCCAGGAGAGGAGGACAATGCCTGTCACACATTTTTTGCTTATACGAAATGACTCAGGCTGCAAAGAGAGCTCTACAGGGAAACGGGAGAATTCACCCCGGATAATATAGTTGCAAATAATCGGTTGACAAATGTGGCACATTATGCTCGGGCAGTCCTAAAATACAAAAGGAATTCGCAGCAGCCGGAGCCGCTGGGGCTGGGGGATCGCTCTTCTGGCATTTCCTCTTCCCCTCTCCCCTCCCATTAGGAAAGGGATTCCCCAGCTTGAACAAAACAACAAAACGACCTCGCCCGAAGTAATGTGTCAAACGGTTCCAGGCTGGGTTCTCAGGTCGAAAGGGAGGTATTTAGTGGGTAGTCCAGTCGCGCATGGGAGATCCACAGTCTGTGCCTAAATGACATTCACCTCCCTGGCACAAAGAAAAAAATTGTTTGGAGTTTCTCAGGGGATGTTCCGAAATTTATATCAGCTGGTAGACGAATAGTCTTTCAAAAGATGACTTTCGCTTGGGCTTTTTCCGTCAATGCACGTTCGGCAGCTCTATACGCCATCAAGAAAAATGGAAGGCACCGGTCCCAGTCCCTTTGATTCTCGCCAACCATTTTGACCAGGTGTTTATTGAGTGTGCCGTTGTGACGTTCGACCATTCCATCGGATTGGGGATGCAGTGGTGTTGTCCTCGTTTTCCGTATTTCCAGCATTTTGCCAAAATCTAGTGACTCAAAGTTTCGGCCTTGATCTGAATGTAGTTCATAAGGTACACCGTACCTACTTACCCAATTTGTTACTAGCTGTTCGGCCACAGTAGTTGCTTCCTGGTTGAGAATGGGGTAGACCTCAGGCCACTTGCTGAAATAATCGGCCACAGCCAGGGTGCGTCGATTTCCCCATTCGGATTCAGGGAAGGGTCCTGCGATGTCAACAGCGATCCTTTCGAACGGTACACCCATGTTATAGGTTTGAATTTGTCTTCTCAGTCGTCGCTTTGGACCTTTGACGGAAGCGCAAATTGCGCATCTGCGACACCAGTCCTCTACGTCTTCTCGAGGGTGGAGCCAGTAGAACCTATCCCGCAATTTCGCTAAGGTCTTGTTAACACCAAGGTGGCCTCCCGAGGATCCTTCGTGCATTTTCTTAACCACATCGTGGACTCGGCTTTTGGGAAGTATAGTTTGCATCCTATAGGGGCTGCCATCAACAGTTTCCCATTTCCGCTTGAGTATGCCACCCTCCACCTGGAGGGACGTCCGTTGCGCCCAACAACTTTTCAAGGTAGCACGCTGCATCTAAACGTTCTTGCACTCAGGCCGCCCAGACAAATCTCGATCGTAGGTCGTCAGACTCAGAAAACTTTATATTTGGTGCTTGTTGTTTGGTGTTGCTCAGTTTTCACGGCTTGAATTTTCTCAGGGAATGTTTTGACCCTTGTTGTGCGCGAACAAATACATACGAGTATGTTGTATTATGCTTATGCTTCATCACTGGAGTAGTTGCGAGCAAACAGTGCCTATATACTCGCGCTTCGCCAATGAAACTAGGCAAGCAAGCACATACGCCCATTGTTATCGAAGCGAGTCGTAAAAGTAAATAAGCAAGCAGAAAAGTATATATAAAAGATTAACCGGCAACGCACTTCACACGAATTATCACATCGTGAACGGCAAGCTTTGGGTGTGCTTCGAAGAGAGTTCAGCTGAAGGGAAAACTGAAAGTTCAGGAGAAACCACTCTCTTGCTCAATGTCCCCAGTTTCGTTTATTCGTCCCAAGCGATCGTGAGAAAGCCGTAAACTTAAGCGAAAAGCAAGTCTAGTTGCTTGGGCTTCATACTCTTTGAATTGTAGAAAGAACTATACAGTTAGCGCTATAGGAACTGCAGTCCTTACCAACCACAGAAGGAGTTGTGTTGTAAGCGACCTGTACGTTAACCCGAAAAGACGGTCGTTATTGATAGAAATCAGGCAACAAGAGGAATACACTGGATAACTCCAAAGGAAAGCGACGGGTTCATGTTACGAAGCGGTAGAGCAGCCTCAACCTCAAAAAATAAGTCTGAATCCTCTTGTTTTAGCTTAAACCACAGATGAAGCGAGAAACTAACCCCGTTGAATAACACACAATTTTTGAATAAAAAAATACGGTTGTGATTTGCATGTACATTGTTTACAACGAATTAGTCAGCTCCACGAACAACCGTAGCAATTTGAAGAAGAGATTCAACACTTCAGCGGAGTCTCTCTAAACCAGGCCAGTTCTTTCGATCAATCGCAATCATTAAAGACGCTGATTACGTCCGACGCTTGGAATTTATCGTTTGAAGCAGGCCCATCTAAAAATGCTTCAAATGATCAACTCAATCATTCTAGTTCTGTTCGTATGACTGGTAAGGGAGAATAGGTTAAGAACCTTGCAGGCAATATGGCCAATTATTCTAAAATAGCTAAGTTGATGGGGCAGATGATCCCTTTGTTCTCGGGAACTCCAAGCCCGTCAATAGTTTTAGAACTGCAGACCTTTATTGGTGGCAGCAGACAAGTTTGAAAGTATTTGAATAGCCAGAAGGAGGTGGTCTTTATGCAGATTTTTTCAACTCTTCGAGTGAAGCTTACCAGCTGCTATTCTCGAAGTTTCCTTCAACTCTAGAGGCAGCTGAAGAGGTCTTAAACCGCGTTTACTTGCCAAGGCAACCCTACCAGGAATTGGTGAGTGGGCTCATCTCAGCCAAACAAAGTCCCACAGAATCAGTATTTTCCTACATAAAACGGCCGGTGTTGTTAAATATGGATCAGAGGTAAGTAATATCGCGAACGTACAGCTAGATTATTTCGCAAAAAAGCCTTTAAGGGTGGGGCTAGCAATTCCCACCTTTATTTTCATTTGTTGACACAGGAAACGTCTACCTTTGAGGATCTGGTCACTAAGGTTTAAATATGGAAAAATTGCAATCAGGGGTTTTCTTGCTTCAGGGCAACCCGGTGCAGTTATACCCCCAGATATCGCAGGTACAACACACTTTCAGTACTTGGTTGCCTAGTCAAGATGCATGTACGCCTCTAAAAATTAGTTATACACCTAATACGGGCATCTTTACTTTACAGCCACAGGTAACAATAGCTATGGATCCAATCTCAGGCTCGAAGCTATCTAAATTTACAGAGTCCAAAAATTACGCGTAACTTTTGTCATAAGCGACGCCACACTTATGCAGACTGCTGTAGTTGCAAGAATACTCCTCATTGTCCAGCATGTAAGGAGTATGGTCACAACCAGAAGGATTGTAAGGTGAGGCCAGTTTCGGCAATGCCAGTTGTTAACGAGGGTACAAGGGTTTTCAGTATCCAGGTAAAATGTGATTTCTGTGGCTGAAGGGGTCATGGCGTGGGTAAATATTTTCAAAAGAAAAGATCGGAAGCCAAATAGCAAGGAAGCGTGGCACAGTCGAGAAAAATCCTTGGCTTGGCTACAATAAAGATGTTGCAACCAGGAAGCCAACAATTCAGTAGGAAAGTTGAATCTAGGGTGTCACAGAAAGTCGCAGGTAGGCTAAGTACAGTAGATAGCAGTTATAGAGAATCAAACCTCAGGACCGCTTCATAGCCTTTGGATTTTTGAAAACAGGAGAAAAGTAAATTTATCATAGATACAGGTGCAGAGGTTAGCCCCGTCGTGAAACGGATTGGGGGTGTAGTATCAGCTGGGGGAGGAACTCTGGAGTTAGCAAACGGTCGGTTGAGGAACATGTATACTAAATCAGAGCATCAGTTTCCCCCGGCTGATGTTAGGCGTAATGCATTGTTGAAACAGGAGCTCACGCTTTATGAACATATCAACTCAGAAAAGAGGGCTGCTATTACTGAATTATGCCAAGAGTTTAGCGACATCTTCTTCTTACCGGGGGATAAGTTGAGCTACATAGAGGCTATAACATTTAAGATTCTATTGGTGACGGCCCAACCACCCATAAGCCATGAGTCAGCCCCAGAAGGACATTATTAACGAGCAGCTCAAGGAGATGTGGGACAGTAACATTGTCTAGCCAAGCAAGAGCCCCTAAAACTCTCCCCGAGAGCCTCCCCAAGAAGGCTGGAGCCGACGGAGCAAAAAATGGAGAGTAGTCACCAACTTCCGGAGACTGAACGAGAAAACTATAAGAAACGCTTTTCCATTACCCCATATATAGGATATTTTAAACCAGTTGGGGCATTCACGGTATTCCAGCACGTTAGATTTGGCCAGCAAATATCACCAAGTCCTGGTGCACCCAAACGTTGGCCAAAAATTGCATTTAGCACCAGTTATGGACAATATGAATTTAAGCGGATGCCTTTGGGTTTAAAGGGGGCACCAGCCACTTTTCAGAAACTAATGAACTACATACTAACAGGTTTACAAGTATTAGCTAAACTTTTTTTTTTTTTTTATTTTTTTATATGGATCATTTCACCCTTTTTGCATCAACTTAATGTAGATCTATACGACGAATTTGCTCTACATTTGAAGCTTATCTAACGTCGCGCGGATATCGATCACTCTTTCGGATGGCTCCGATAGCTTTTTAAATTAAGGTTTACAAGGTTTTGATTGCTTTGTGTATCTTGATGACATAGTGGCTTATGGGAAAAACTTGGGAGATCACATTGATAAACTACGGAAAATCTTTGTCAGACTGAGGATAAACCACCTAAAACTGCAACCAGAGAAGTGCCAGTTCTTACAGCTTGAAGTGGTATATTTAGGACTTGTTTGTTCCCAAACAGATGTTGGGCCGGATCCGAGGAAGACATAATTTCCTCGTCCCCACAACGATCCGTAGGGTAAAGTCCTTTCTAGCGCTGATTAATTATTACTGCAGAAGTTTATCCCGAATTTTTCTAACAAACTCAAGCCCCTTACAAATCTGCTCCGTAAAGACGTTCGATTTACATGGACGGATAAGTGTAAGGAACCTACATTGCAGGCGTATCTTGATTTCTCGCAGCCTTTTAACCTTACCACTGATGCAAGTAACGAGGCGCTGGAGGCCGTCCTATCTAAAGGAGAAATTGGCAAGAACCACCCTATTGCCTATGAATGTCGAACACTGAACAAGGTGGAGTATAATTATTCCATTATTGAAAAGGAATTGCTTGCGATGGCTTGGGCAGAGAAAAATTTTAGGTGTTATTTGCAGGGCAGACGATTCACCATATACACGGACCATAAACCCTTAAAGGAGGTGTTCAACGTGAAAGATCCTACCACCCGGTTTGTAAGGTTCCACTATAAATTATCGGAGTTTGATGACCGCATTGAGTACAAGCCGGGAAAGTCAAACAAATGCCGAAACGTTGAGCAGGATTCCTCAGGACCTGGTAAATGAAGCAGGAAATAATTATCAGTGTGGTGCCAAAACTTGAGAGCAAAAACAGCGGTAACTGCTTGGGCACGCTCTGAAAGATACGTCAGTGGAGCTGACACAAAGAGTCCACCAGACAAGCAGGGATGGCACCATCGCTAGTACTGATGGAACAACTTATACCGGATCTTTGCAACCCACGTCGGAGCAATGAAATTTACTCAACTTCTCCTCAGAGGGACTTTGTGTAGATCCAACACTGGGAGGTCCCCATGTGGAAATTGGAAACTACGCAGCTGATGGGGGTGAGACGATTAAGATTAAATCTCCCCGAACCGAGGTACAACCTGAGATTCTGACTCTCAATACCCCGGACGAGGTGGAAGCGGCCTTATTGGAGTTTCACGACTCCTGTTTTGGAGGGCATCAAGGGGTTGCAAAAACCTACAGGAAGATCCGCAAGAATCATAAATGAAAGAATATGCTATCGGACATTAAAAAGTATGTGAAGAAGTGTAAGAAATGTCAAGTTATGAAGACTTCTCCCCTACACCGCATGCTATGGTTGTCACTGACATAGTGGAGAGGCCATTTGATAAAATTGATATATATATATATATATATATATATATATATATTTATATTTATATATATATATATATATATATATATATATATATATATATATATATATATATATATATATATATATATATATATATATATATATCGTGCGGTTCCCCATTGAAACAGCTATTTGAAATGAGTACATTTTGACCCTTCAAGACAATTTAACAAAATTTGTAGATTGATACGTGTTACCAAACGCGGAGGCAGAGACAGTAGCCGAAGTATTCTTTGACGAGAGTTTGCTAGTTATAGAATACCCAACCAGCTGGTTACCGATCAGGGGGCTAATTTTGCGGGGAAATTATTCAAGCAAACATGTAGGCTATTAAATATAAAGAGAATGCAAACTACCGCCTATCAACCACAATCCAGTGGAGCATTGGAACGAGCCCATAGATCCCTTGTAGAATATTTGAGATCCATGGCAGATGACAACCCATAGGTTCGGGATCAGTTTCTACGTACGGGCGAATTCGGGTACAATAACAGTAAATACGATAGCACGAAACTCCCTCCAATGGATTGTCTCTATTGTTCACGGCGGACGTTCCGTCGAATCTAAAGTGGGATCCAGCACCTCTCTAGGTACATGAGAACTATTATCTGTTATTAAAGCACAAGTTACAAAAGATGTACACCTTGGCACGTACGAATATAATGCAGAGTAAATTAAAATCCAAGGCCTATTACAATAACAACGTCAGACCACTTTCCATATAGGGGATAAAAAATTGTTAAAAACGAGAATCGTAAGCACAAGCTCGTGCAGGTATGGGTTGGGCCTTATGAGGTCAAAGCCGTTACTTTCCCCGTCAGCACCACAAATGCGATAAGGAAGTAACTGGTCAATGTTCATAACAACCGACTTAAACCATACTATAAATGAACTGTTCTAACTCCTCCCCCTTTTTTTCTTTTTTCTAGCAATGACTATCGGCAACGTCATCTTAGGCCATCTAGTTGGTGTTTTGGCAGCCTCAAACGAGGATCTGAAACCATATTCACTGGAGAGCATAGCGAACACAGGAATACTGTTTGAAGGTGTTGGCAGTCGGTTGAGCTACCACAGCACCTGGAGTGTCGTGATGGAGTTAAATCTAGGAGAAACCCAGGAGCAAATAGGAATGGCCAAACTAGCTGAACACCTCGTTAAGATGCTTTGTGCAGGTAAGGGCTTGGGAGCAGTGAAGGCACTTCCATAGCCTAGTAGAAATCTTTAAGATTCACTTTCAAGCTCTATTTGAGTCACTAATGTCTAAAAGGGCTAAAAGATCATTCATTGATGGGGTCGGGAGAACGCTACATTCGTTATTCAGTACTATGGACGACGAGAATGAAAAGGAGCTGTACAGTCGGTTAGATAGTCTGGAGGACAAGGAAAGGGAGCTGTTCAAATTAAAAAAACAAAGAATTAGCATTGTAAGCATATCCTTGAAAGAAATTCTTAAGCCGCTGTCAGATGTGATTAACAGACAAGCTGTCAAAAACTAGGGCATTCATGTCACAGCTAGCACCCACGGCCTCAATGAAATCTATTCGCACCTCGAGTGGATCAAATTTAATGAGACTACCAGAAGGCATGTTCACTTATCCACGGCCTCAACCAGCGTCGCGGCGGTCTCGGTATTTATTATCGGGATATATTTTTTGATCAGGCTCATTTAGGGGCGTTGGTGGACAAAATCAAACAGTCAAACCCTGGTATTGCCTTGCAAACCCATTCTGGGGAGGTGAGTCAGTGGGTTTTACCAATACCGCCAGCAACTGATAACTCCCGAAATGGCGTCATTCATAAGGAGCAGCTTGTAACCACGCGTAGCCCAAACGCACAAGCACCTACTCCCTCAAGTAGTACTAAATACCAAACCCCCGTGCATTTTACCACCCGTTCCTTTCAACTGATCTACTTATAAAGAGGATATTAAATAAAAAAAAAAAAAAAAATATATATATATATATATATATATATATATATATATATATGTATATATATATATATATATATATATATGTATATATATACATATATATATGTATATGTAGGTATATATATATATATATATATATATAAATATATATATATATATATATATATATATATATATATATATGTATATATATTTATATATAAATATATATTACATTATATATATATATAAATATATATATATATATATATATATATATATATATATATATATATAGGACACAACAAAAAAAAAAATTATAATAATAAATAATAATAACACTAGTACATAAAAAGAAACAATTTCGTACAACGAATGCATTACCTTTGTCTAATCCTATATTAACCATGCAACTACTAACCAAGCAACAGCTATGTGCTGATGTCTGTTCCGACACCTTGCACACTATAGGCAAAATTCCATCATTTACTAGCAGCGAAGCAAGTCTCCTAAGAAATATACGATTGGCTAACAGTTTACATGGTATCTATATGTTAGCAAATTTCCTATTAATAACATATGAATGATATCTTGCAACGAATCGCCCGTTTCAATTCGCAAGTATGCGTCGAAGTCCACCAAGTCAGTCAAAGGGTCAAAAAGATCATGTGAGGTGAAGCCAACCAAGCTAAGCATCGGATGCGGGACCCTCTGGAAACGGCAACCGTACTCACTAAGCATCGTAGGGGGTACGAGTGATCCAAGTATGTCAGTCGCACAGGTAATTAGGGTGAATTTCGCACTGGAGGAAACGGTAGCGGATAATTGTCCACATATGGAGGTAGAAATATCTGGTCGAGCCATAGCAGGACTACTGGGTTCCGGGGCAATGCATACTATCCTCGGGAAACCCGATTGGGGAGTGCTGCGCACGGAGAAGTTAGAAGCAATTAAGTTTGCGACGCGGCGGATGGAAATTCTGGTAGTGCCTGCAGTTCCACACAGGCTTATCCTAGGTGTGGACTTCCTGCATTCATTTAGGATCACCCTAGATCTCAGGAGGGAAGCTTGCGAGTTCGCGGTTGTAGCCGCCTGTGTGGCAATACAACGGAGAACAAGGTTGGCTCCATAGGATGAGGCACCCCCTGGAGTCACTGATAGCGGAGGATTTCGTGTTGATCGAGGATGGTCTAGGGTGTGCTAGAGGGGTGAACATGTGATTAAGACATCGGCTGAACCCATTAAACAGCGGTACTATCCCATTTCTCCGGTGGTGCAGGCGCATATTGACGAGGAGCTGGATGAAATGTTGCGGCTGGGAGTGGTAGAACCTTCTGGAAGTCCATGGTCATCACCCATCCTCTTAGTAAAGAAGAAGGATGGGAAGTTCCATTTTTATTGTGGACTTCCAAAAGTTGAACAGCGTATCCTAGCGAGACGCCTATCCACTCCCAAACATCTACTCTACGTTGGCCAAACTGCGCACAGCCCGATACCTCTCTTCATTAGATATTAAGTCCGCCGATTGGGAAATTCCTATGGTGGAGGAGTCGAATTCGTTCACAGCCTTCACGGTACCTGGGCGTGAGTTATTTCATTTTAATCGGATGATTTTTGGCTTTCATAATGCTCCTGCAATGTGACAGCGCTTCTTGGATACGGTTTCATATGTCTTCGTATACCTAGACGATGTTATAGTAGTCAAAAAGGATTTCATAAAACACTTGGAAATCCTTTGGATAGTGCTATAAAAATGTAAGAAGTGGGAATTTTGCCAACCACCGTTGAAGTACCTGGGATATGTTGTAGACGAAAGTTGACTGCACGTTGACCCAAAAAAAGTGGATTGTATACTGCATATTCCCCAGCCAATTAACGTGAGGAAAGTGCGATAATTCCTAGGAATAGTGTGGTGGTATTGGCACTTCATTCTGGATCACACTATGCTCACAGCACCTTTCACGAATTGACTCTGCAAAAACAAGAAGTTTGTATGGACAGAGCAGTGTGAGTTAGCCTTCAGGCATTGCAAGGTGATACTATCATCAGTACCAGTCTTCACGTGTCCAGGTTTTGCTTTACCGTTTAACGTCCAGATGGATGCATCATAGTTCGGGTGCAGTGTTTAGCTAGAGCTACCCAGAGGGAGAGAAGGTAGCATCTTACCTTAGTCGTGGTCTTTCAAAGACGTAGAAGAATTAATCTATCACCAAAAAGAGTGCTTAGCGGTGTTGCAAGCAGTGGAAAGGCTTAAGCCCTATTTGGAAGGGTCACATTTTACGGTGATTACCGATCACCACTCTCTGGTATGGCTTAACAACTTGCGGGAGCCGAATGGGCATCTGGCTGGTTGGGCGGTAAAGCTGCAACAATTTGATTATGATATCATGCACCGTAAAGGCAAGGAACATCTGGTTCTGGACGCGATATCTCAGGCATTTCCAGAAGTGAATGCGATGGAAGAAGCTGGCAGAGGGAACAAGCTGGCAGGTGGCATGTGATCCAGGATTCTAAAGAACCCTGCAAAGTTTCTTGACTGCCAGATTGAAGGAGACAGATTATGGTGGAACATATCCAGATGGAATCCAGAGTTGAGTGGGAGTTCCTGGAAGTAAGTTGTCCCCAAGGTTGAACGGCAAACGGTTCTCTTAAAGTGCCATGGCAACGCAACGGCGAGGCATAAGGGCATTGGCAGAACCAACAATTGCATAACCCAACGATTCTATTGGCCCAAAATGAAAGCAAATTTTCAGCGGTACGTGGCAAAGTGCAAAGTTACAAAGATAGAGAGGAAACCCCCTTAAAGGCCTTTATCCACTCGGGCCAGCCAAGCCAAAGAGCCGTGGGAAATTATATGTGTGGATTTGATTGGTCCGTTACCATGTTCTTCTCGAGGCAACACCTATCTTTTGACTGTGGTCGATTACTTCACCAAGATGCCTCTTATCTTCCCCCTATGAAAAGTGACTGCAGGTGAAGTAGCTGAGCTTCTAGAAGAAAGAGTGCTTATGCTTTTTGGAGTACCGGCAGTGGTGGTGTGTGACAATGGCATCCAATTCAAGTCAAAGGAACTGCATAGTTTGGTAAGCGGATACGGAGGCAGTATCCAGTTTATGCCATTTTACCGTCCGCAAGCAAATCCAGCGGAACGGATCAACCAAACTATCAAACGATTACTGAGAGCGTATGTAGGAAATAACACCGGAAAAGGGACGAGCATTTCTCAAAAATTGGTGGTGTTTTCCGCACCTACACACATTAGGCAATGGACAATACGCCCTATTTTATCAATTTCGGTCGGGTCGGGTGGTTACGCGGAAAGGACCGAGACCGCCTGATGATGGGGATATACTGACAAATCCGCTAGAATGAGCAGAGAGGCGCTTGAAGGAGGCTGCAGGGAAGGGTCATCAGGGGTATAGCCTGCAGAGGTGCCATCCTCCATTTCAACCCAACGACCTTGTGTGGAGGCAAAATTTCGCACTGTCGGACGCGGCTCAAAACTATTCCGTTAAGCTAGCTACGGAGTACCTGGGACCTTTTAAAGTGGATAAACGCAAATTTTAATCTCTGTTCAAGTTGCTCTATATGAACGGCAAAAACGCAGGTACTTGGCACGCGAAGGACCTTAAATTTGATGTGCCATGAGTCGTGGGATAGGCACTAAGACGGTACAAAGCAAAAGCATTGAAGTGAAATGCAAATGGTTACCTTTTCATCGTCTGCTAGTGTTCCGTAGCTATATTGGGTTATTCAGGGAGTGATTTCCCGGTCTTTTGTTGTGTCACCTTTTTTTTGATTTTATCTTTTTTCCCACTCTTATTTTACTCTATTGGGGCGTTCAAATTGTGCAAATAGCCCTTAAAAAGAATTTATAGGCAGAATTAGTTCTCATATAACAGTTGAGTAGCATCGGTTAGTGTGCCTTCATTGATGTAAGTCATGGCCAATGGATCACAGGGATAAATTAGAATGAAAGCAAAAAGGTTGGAGGTGAGTCGTAGAAGAAATCGCAATAGGTAGTAGAAAGTAATTAGAAATAGGGTAGAATACTAGAATAACCTGGATTGCTTTGAGTTTAAAATAAATATATAAAAGTTAGGGGGGAAAATATCGAAATCAAACTAAACAAGTGTACTAACAAATGAAATTACCCTTTGTCATGCTAGTTGTTTCTTTCTCATCTCTTATTATCATGGGAATAGTTGTTACGTAAAGGTGGCATTTAGTAGAGGGGTATTAGTGGCGTTCTTTGTACAGACTTAAGACTCACTAAGAGGATGTTAAATTCAAGAGTTTGTGTGAAAGTAGCAGTAGGGTAGAAAACGGATCTCGGGAATTCCGAGGTTAAGACGGTCGATCTGTATTGAGGATTTGCTAAAAGAGCAAATATCGTTTATGACTTTCCATCGTTGTGGGACTGTGATAGCCCATGAGGATATTTTCAGCCGTAGAAATTTAGTAAATTTCAGGGAAATCCACTAAAAGCAACGTGGGAGATTTTACGGGTGAACATTGAGATTTCATAGTGTTACTCACCCCGAACACTACCATACGTAATTTCGTAAGATTTGAACCTACGCAATACCAAGCCGCAATTTATTAACTTTTTTTGATAATGTAATAATATAACCAATAGCAAGTGATTTAAATTTTCATTCATAAAGTGACTACTTGTTAGATTACGGAAAGCAAGCCACATAATACTTTTTACCTTTAAACATCATGTATTTAAACTTATGTAGCTAGGTCGCTTCCAATTTACACGCAACATTATGGACAACGTGAGCAGTAACAAGCGGCAAAAACATCAAGAATCAACGCGAGCTCGAAACGCAACGCTAATTCCCAGCACTACGACTAGATCACACGGTAATGGAATCTTTCGACATTTATTAACATATTTGGATGCATAAAATATATAACTCCTCGAAGCAATCGAACTCGTGTCGCAAACAAAATAACATGCAAAATTTTGAGGAAATCTGAATTTGAATCGTTGTTCCCGCCATGCGACGAAAAGTGTTCGTGATATACACGATAATTTGCGGGTGCTTGCACTGCCTGTGTTTTCATTGATTTTACTTTCTGACGCAGACTTCCAAAGAATTTTAATGCAGTATATAATTCGATAAATTAAATTTGAGCCTGAATGCTATAAAATTTTGCAGAGAAACGATTTTGAGTGCGGATCCAAACGTGAGACTGTCGTTAAAGCCAACATTCCTATCAGATGAGTAGCCACTGAGCTTCCGACAAAGGACACAATCTTAATGCTCTACCGCCGCAAACATCTTCACACTGACGCAGATCTAGCAGTGATGCATACATGTCACCAAAAAAGAACGAGCCGTGTAACGAAATCCCGCCATGCGATGAAAAGTGTTCGCGATATACGCGATAATTTGCGGGTACTTGCACTGCCCCTGCTTTCATTGATTTTACTTTCTGACGCAGACTCCCAAAGAATTTTAATGCAGTATATAACTCGATAAATTAAATTTGAGCCTGAGTGCTATAAAAGTTTGCAGAGAAACGATTTTGAGTGCGGATCAAAACGTGAGACTGTCGTTAAAGCCAACATTCCTATCAGATGAGTAGCCACTGAGCTTCCAACCAAGGACACAAACTTAATGCTCTACCGCCGCAAACATCTTCACACTGACGCAGATCCAGCAGAGATGCATACATGTCACCAAAGAAGAACGAGCCGTGTAACGAAATCAGAGGTACTGCTGAGGCAGCAATGGCATGCATACCAAAGGAAGACACTCGCGAATTTATCACTTCATTGGTGGCAAGTAAAGTATATGTAAAGCGCGAGCTCGAGTAGGAACGTAAATTAAAAGTAGCAGCAGCGAGAAACGTTGAACCGATTCATCAGAAAATAAGCAATATGTTGAGGCGTATATTTCCGTAGTACACCAATCAGTGGCAAAATTTTCTCAACGTAGAAATGATTTGCGATGTGGAATTACTCTATGTTAAGTAAAGCGCCCACAAGTGAGGACTTTGACATCGATCACTATGCGAGGACCGAACGATTTTCTATCGTAACGAAACACGGATACAACTTTTGAATATCTGACCTCCTCTCCAGACTGGCTAACGACATTGTGCCGAAGCGTGCCATTCACTTTATTCGCACAAATTCAGCACGGGAATCTAAATGAACAAAATCGCGATATTCTCGAGGAGCGACTCGACGACCATAATTTCTTGGAACTGGTGGATATATATAAACGCACGGCACTCCATACGTTGGCACGGCGAAAAAACTACTGGCGGAGACTGAAAAAAACTGAGAAATACTAGCGCCGGCTCAAGAAAAAAGGAAAAGCGAGGATTATTGACGAAATTCTTATCCCGCGTCGTGACATAAATGAACATTACTGACAGTTCGAACTGTCAGTCAAATGCATTCAGCGCATAATGCACTTAATTTCACTAGGATCTGCATCGAGTGGAACTTGTTGTGAGTGAAATCAGAGCGCGGAGAACTACTCCAACAGATGGAAAAAATCACTCCTGAAACATGCTTTTCCCGGTGGACAGGATGAAGAACGTTTACTCGGAGGTTATTTAAGCCCGGGAAAGTTGGTACGGGTTCTAATTTTTTGGTGAGTTTTCGATCAACCGGCAGAGAAATAAACGGAACGATATTCAGTGACGACACTTTCACACACTTTCTGGATTTTGGAACAGTAAATTAGGAAGAGACAACTGAGACCCGGCAGTGGCGATATTTAAAAAATGGAAAAACGGGGCCCCTTTACTGAAGTAAGGATCAAACAAATGCAAGTGGCTTAAAATTATTTTATTCGGAGGAAATTTACATTAGTCGATTTTGTGATACAATATAGTATACTACTCAAAGTCGAGTAAAGATTACTTTAATTGTTCTTTGTTTGCTACCATATAAATACATTTCTTTTCAGCTGTGAAAGGTGTGGCTCGGGAATTCTTTTCCCGGGACGGTGACCAGACAGAAAGACCTTAGAAAATTAAGTAAGGCGGTAGTGTTCGGTGGTTTCAGTGAACGTTACTGTTGTTTCAGTTAATTTTGATGGCCGTGGCGTGGGAAACTACTAGTTTAGTGGGGCGGCGTAAGATTCTAACTCGTCCTGCGTGGTAGGGTTTTTGGAAGGTGATCTTCACGGCTAGTGGCGGCGAGCGCCAAAACGTGTGCAAAAGATACTTTCGCTCCGGACGGTCGTCTTCTCGTTCGGATGACCCCTTAGGAGGCTTGGAGAATCGAAAGAGTGGCACCCACACCCGTCTTCGGGTTGAGTTAGCTGCGTCGGGGGAGACTCAGCCGGAAAAGCCCCAATATATCGGTGGAGCAGCAAAGGAATTGGTAATAAAGGGCATGTGGTTTTGTTGCTGAGCATCTATTGTCACGTGTGATGGTTTGCCGCCAATAATTTTAAATGTTCCGGGAAAGTGAAAACACACTGTCTTTTAAATTAAGTTAAAACAGTTTATTTACTAAAAATGCACAATTTATAATTTCACTATTTTTTTAAGTCGTCTATCAATTTTTATTTCAACTGTCTTTCACTTCAATATCGCTTTTTAGTTCGCACTCCTCACTATCGCAGTTTTACTATATCGCGGTTGCAATACTCCCCCCATTCATTCAGCTCGCCTTTATATAATTCAATCCATTTCTCGTACATTGGCGAACTACCTGGAATACTCGAGCAGCTTAATGAATGGGAAGTGACGTCACTTTCAGATGTTGATCATGCTTGGCGGGTTTTCGAGTAAATTCGTTTGTTGATGTTCTTCATGGTTGTGAAAACAATTGCGACAAGAGCTTGCAAAATTATTTGTACATGTAACACTGCCCGCACCTCAGTTCTTTTCGCCCCGAAAAGATGTGTCACCAGTCAATTCTCCCTGCATGTTATATGGGGCAAGATGGCCCAGGTGTACGATTTTCATTTTGGCTCTTGACTTACGGTGTTCCTGTATGCGGTATACGACGTCGTTGATTCGCTTTGTAACTTGGTATGGTCCCTCCCAATTATGCTGCAACTTTGGAGACGTACCCTTTCGCCGTTGTGGGTTATATAGCCACACCAAGTCATCTCGCTGGAAGCCAGTAAAATCTGCCTTTAGACCATCCCTGGTCTTCATGCGGTCAGTAGCTGATTCGAGGTGTTTTCGCATTATCCGATGTATCTGGTTCAACCATTGCCTTGGCTCACTTTTGTACTGCGAGATCGTTTAGGGTTCCTCAGGGGGTGTTCCAAACTTTATATCAGCTAGCAGATGAATAGTCTTTCCAAAAATGACTTTGGCTGGGGCTTGGCCCAACGATGCACGTTTGGCAGCTCTGTACGCCATCAAAAATAGTGGAGTATGTCGGTCGGTCCCAGTCCCTTTGGTTCTCGTCAACCATCTTGGCCAGGTGTTTATTGAGAGTGCCATTGAAACGTTCGACCATTCCATCGGATTGGGGACGCAGCGGTGTTGTCCTCGTTTTCCGTATTCCCAGCAGCTCGCACATTTCGCTAAAAACTTGTGACTCGAAGTTTCGGCCTTGATCCGAATGTAGTTCGCAAGGTACGCCGTACCTACTGAACCAATTTTACACTAGCTGTTCGGCTACACTAGTTGCTTTCTGGTTGGGAATGGGGTAGATCTCGGGCCACTTGCTGAAATAATCAGCTACAACCAGCGTGTATCGATTTCCCCATTCGGATTCAGGGAAGTGTCCTGCGATGTCAGCGGCAATCTTTTCAAACGGTACCCCCACGTTGTACGTTTGCATTTGTCCTCTCAGTCGTCGCTTTGGACCTTTGACGGAAGCGCAAATTGTGCATCTACGGCACCAGTCCTCTACGTCTTCTCGAGCATGCAGCCAGTAAAACCTTTCCCGCAATTTCGCTAAGGTCTTGTTAATGCCAAGGTGGCCCCCCGAGGATCCTTCGTGCATGTCCTTAACCACATCGTGGATTCGGCTTTTGGGAAGTATAGTTTGCATCCTATAGGAGCTGCCATCCGCCGTTTTCTACTCCCGCTTGAGTACGCTTTTCAGGCTTTCCGCCATGCATTGAAGCGTCTTTCCACTCAGGTCGCTCAGTTGTCTCCTTCCATACGATCAATGGTCCGATGTCGTCATCGGCTAACTGGGCATTTCGAATCTCCTCCGATGACCAACCTTCATCGAAATCGGCCGTTATCAATCGCAGATCAACGGGAGCTCCTTTTCTTCAATCCGTCGGCAATTTTTGCAGTTAGCTGGAAATGGACGACGAGAAAGGGTGTCAGCATTTCCATGAACTCCACCCTTCCGATGAACGATTTCGTAGCCCTTTGACTGCCATCTTTCGATCCATCTCGCAATATGTCCCTTGGGGTTTTTGTAGCTAAGCAGCTATCTCAGCGATGCATGGTCCGTTCGAAGAACAGATTTCTGGACATATAGGTACTTATGGAATCGTTTGGTGGCCTCTAATATAGCATAGAGCTCCCTCCTGGTCACGCAGTAGTTCTTCTCACTTTTGAGACAACTCGACTGTAATACGAGAGGACTCTTTCTTCGCCATCAATCTGCTGGGAGAGTACAGCTCCAATCCCACCGTTGCTCGTATCGGTGTCAACTACAAACATTTTTCCGGGTTTTGGATATGCCAGCACGGGTGATTCACACAACTTCTCCTTCAAGGTCTCAATGGCTACCTGGCATTGTTCATTCCAGACATACGGACAATTTCTCTCGGACACCTGATAGAGACACTTAGCTATTTTGGCAAAGTCTTTGACGAATCTTCAATAGTAGGTCGCCAGACCCCTAAAACTTCGTAGTTGGCGCTTGTTGCTTGGTGTGGGCAAGCTTTTCAGGACTTCAATTTTTTTCGGGTCTGTTTTGACTCCTCCTGCTGATACAATGTGTCCCAGGTATTTTACTTCAGCTGCGAAAAGGGTACACTTGTCGGGACTTAGTTTCAAATTTGCCAGTCGCAATCGGGAGAAAACCTCTTCTAAGTTCCGCACATGCTCTTCGAACATTCTCCCGATAACAATGATATCATCTACGTACACCAAGCAGGTTTTCCAGGTTAGGCCACGTAGCACGTATTCCATGAGGCGCTTGAAAGTGGCTGGAGCATTGCAAAGCCCAAATAGCATCACCACAAATTAACACAATCCAGTCCCAACTGAAAATGCGGTCTTCTCTCGGTGCCAGTAGCCACGCTTGAGGTCGAGTGCGGAAAACCATTTGGCATCGGCTAAAGTGTCCATGATGTCATCGATGCGTGGGAGCGGGTAAATATCTTTCTTACCGACGTCGTTAAGCTGCCTATAGTCGACACAAAAACGAGTCCTACCATCCTTTTTAGGGTTTCGTCGAATAATTTTACAAAACCCTTCTAAAATCGCGTCCTGTCTGTCCGTCTGCCCGTCTGTTGGTCCGTCCGTCCGTCCGTCCGTGTGTCACAGCAGTTTTTCTCGGAAACTACTTAAGCTAGAAACATTAAATTTTGTATGTAGGTGTAAAGCGATGATCTCTTCAAAATTCAACTACAAAAAAATTTTGTAAGGTATTTAAGGGGGGTCTCCCCATATAGGAGAGTGCAAACCCCCCGAAAAAAAATTTAATTTAAGGTAGCCGATATGGGTATCAAATGAAAGGTCTTGATGAGAACTTTTCAAAACAAGTCTTAGTTCGGCAAAGTTTGCTTCGAGGGGCGCACAGGGAGGGGAAATACACGAAATATTTGTGTCCCCCCCCCCCCCCTCGCGATTGGACACCTGTGATCCGAAAAATCTGAGAAAAATCATGAAAGTAGGCCTTGATGAGTCCCAGGTATTTTACTTCAGCTGCGAAAAGGGTACACTTGTCGGGACTTAGTTTCAAATTTGCCAGTCGCAATCGGGAGAAAACCTCTTCTAAGTTCCGCACATGCCCTTCGAACATTCTCCCGATAACAATGATGTCATCTACGTACACCAAGCAGGTTTTCCAGGTTAGGCCACGTAGCACGTATTCCATGAGGCGCTTGAAAGTGGCTGGAGCATTGCAAAGCCCAAAGTGCATCACCACAAATTAACACAATCCAGCCCCAACTGAAAATGCGGTCATCTCTCGGTGCCAGTGGCCACGCTTGAGGTCGAGTGCGGAAAACCATTTGGCATCGGCTAAAGTGTCCATGATGTCATCGATGCGTGGGACCAGGTTACTACCTTTCTTAGTGACGTCGTTAAGCTGCCTATAGTCGACACAAAAACGAGTCCTACCATCCTTTTTGGGTTTCGTCAAATAATTTTACGAAACCCTTCTAAAATCGCGTCCTGTCTGTCCGTCTGCCCGTCTGTTGGTCCGTCCGTCCGTCCGTCCGTGTGTCACAGCAGTTTTTCTCGGAAACTACTTAAGCTAGAAACATTAAATTTTGTATGTAGGTGTAAAGTGATGATCTCTTCAAAATTCAACTACAAAAGAATTTTGTAAGGTATTTAAGGGGGGTCTCCCCATATAGGGGAGGCCCCCCCCGAAAAAAAAATTTAATTTAAGGTAGCCGATATGGGTATCAAATGAAAGGTCTTGATAAGAACTTTTCAAAACAAGTCTTAGTTCGGCAAAGTTTGCTTCGAGGGGCGCACAGGGAGGGGAAATACACGAAATATTTGTGTCCCCCCCCCCCGCGCGATTGGACACCTGTGATCCGAAAAATCTGAGAAAAATCATGAAAGTAGGCCTTGATGAGTACAAGAACAACAAATACGTGAGAAGTCGCAATTCACTCAACTTTGTTAGTAATAGTATGATTTACGGATTTTATGTTTTCTTGAATAAAATCTTAACGGTACCCTTAAATTCAATAAAGTTCAGTAAACAGATGACAATTAATAAGATGGATCCATCCTGGAAGTTTAATAAAGATTGAATTATAATAAGCGAAGTTACAGCGGTTTGAATTTTCCTGTATTACTATGCAACAGCATGCGCTGCATTTATTACTATGGAACAACATGCGCTTTTTACCGACTCAGACACTACAGTTTTGCTAGGATTTGCATGAAAATTTCAGGAATGATAGGTATAATGAATATCTTTGAGAATCGGTTCAGCTAGTGGTATCAGTAATCGTAAAACAAAATGGTGGCTGTTTTAAATGCGAAGGTTGAATAATTTTGAGTAAGTTCTTCCCAACTTCAACGTTTATTGCATGCTTTGAATACTTGATTCAATTTAATGAATGACTGAAGATGAGTACCCACAATCAATAACCATAAGTGAAACAAGTCAAAGAGGCGGGAGAGAGCTCCTAGCAAAAGGGCTTTGTAACCATTCTAGGATTCGAAAAAATTGGCCATTAATCGATGATAACAGTACAGGAGAGTGGCTCCTGAAAAAAAAAATAATCTTAGGTAACCAATATGAGTATGAAATGTAATTTTTCATGGGAGCTTTTCAAAACAGTTCTTAAACTGTCAATTTTTGCTTCAGTGGGGGCACAGGGGGGAAATACATGAAAAATGTGTTTCCTCCCTCGCGAATGGATGTCTGAAATAATTATCAAGGGAGATATTTATGAGTATAACAATGACAAAAACCTTAGAAGTTGAAATTCGTTCAACTTTATTAATAATAATATGATCTTCGAATTTCATATTTTCTCGAATAAAATTGTCTTTGACATGTTTCTTGATTTGATTTGAGCTGGTGACTGCATTTTGTAAATTGAATACAAAACCCTTCTGACATGAGCGTAGGTCTGTTTACCCAACTTGTTCTTTACTAGAACTACTGGCGCGGCCCATGGACTGGTAGAAGGTTCGATAACGCCTTGTTTTTCCATGTCCGAGATCAGTGCGCTCACTTCTCCTTGTTTTGCTATAGGAAGACGTCTCGGCGCTTGTCAAATTGGCTTGGCTCCCTGGGTACCTATGACGTGAGTTAACATACCCGTTCGGCCTTGGTCATCCGGGCTTGTTGAGAAGATGTCACTGTACTTGGTGACCAGATCAAAAGCTCGCTTGAATAGCTACACCGACAATTTGACCTGCTTCAATATTGCAGACGTGGATTACCGGGCTTTGTCCTTGTCTTGCCCCCTTTTCCGATGATGGTCGTGAGTGGCTTCCAAAGAGGTGATGGTGGAAAGAGGCTGGCAGCTGCCAATGATTTCTTCCGCCTTGATGCTCGTGGTGGAGTCTGCAGTGTTGAGGACTCTAACCAGCACGTATCCGTTCCTTATCGATCTAACAAGGCCTCGTCCTACAATCAAACTGCGCAATGCCGATGTCTTTCTTGGATCCATCAGATAAGATCGGTATTCTCCAGAATCACGATCAAACTTGGCCCTGACAATGTTTTCTGAAGAATTCGGTACATCAGTGTCGGCCATTTCACCATATTCATCGTGGGAATTTTGACGCTTGGATCCTCCATCAATACTTCGACATTCTGCCATTTCAACACCCGTTTTCCCAAATCCAATGTGATCCCATGTGGTCACAGAAAATCCATTCCGAGAATGCAGTCGTCCATAATGTTCGCGACCAGAAAATTATGTCAGAACGCAAGGTCTCCCAACTGTATCTGGAGGTTGACCTCTCCATGGATAGGTGCAGTTTCTCCCGTAGCTGTCCGTAGTGAGAAAATCCTGCTTTTTTGAAGTTGTTGCCTCACATGGTCTGGTCGGATGATCGATCGGTTTGCACCAGTGTCGATTGTTATGGTGCAATGTTCTCCGTCAACTTGACCTGCAAGGCATAAGTCCGCTTCTCCACGATGTAGTCTTGACACGGTGATGGTGGTGCTGGGGACGTCGATCCTCCTAGCCAAGCTCTGCCCCACGAAGTTGGCTCTTACATGTTTCCCGACCCCCAGTTTGAAGGGCTAACGTTCTGGGCTCCTGACTCGGTCTAAATTTTCTCCTAGTTGCACACCCTGGAGAATAGCTCGGTTTTCTTCGCTTCTTACAGTATCTTTGCAGGTGCCCCTTCTCTCCACAATTTCAGCACTCACTCAATTCCCACAAGCTAACACCTGCACTCGTCTGCCGCTACCTCACGAACCCGGGCAGTGGTGCGAGTCACATTTTTTGCTGTCTCAAAATTCAGACTATAAGCCAATGCGTATCAGTCAACAGTCAACGAGCTCTGCAATGTGTCTTCTTGCTGTGCCTTGAAATCGACTAATTACCTAGTATCTTTAATTAATACACTGCTGAAGTTCTTCCGAAGCAAAAAACTTCAGTGTCATCAATTCGCGATATTATATTCAATAGTGTTCCGTTTATTGTGAACTCATGAATTTTACTCGCTCCTAGTGTCTTGGTTAAACTTTTTGTCGTGGTTTAAACCATTTCACGAATTTCCCCTTGGATGTTCTCTTGTGGAGTGTTTTTGGATCAGAATCTTAGGCGTTAATTAATCGTTTGAGCTAATTTATCAAAGACTCACCTCTACTTATTAATGTAAATTTATTGATCTAAAGTTGTAGTGCGTGAGTTTGTGCCTGTGCTAAGTTCTAACTTTTTAATTGCATTATGTATATCTGCATGGCTACTACTTGCGTTGGTAGGCCGAATAAAACTAAAATGGTGACGTGTTTTGGCCTTTGTGGATTAACTTTCCATGCTAAATGCGTGAACTTAACTGGCCCAGTGGCTGTTAATATTATGCGACGCGGTGTTGGGGTATACTGGTACTGCAATAAGTGCCGCAAATATACCATTTCATCATTTGTAGACATTGCATTATGTATATCTGCATGGCTACTACTTGCGTTGGTAGGCCGAATAAAACTAAAATGGTGACGTGTTTTGGCCTTTGTGGATTAACTTTCCATGCTAAATGCGTGAACTTAACTGGCCCAGTGGCTGTTAATATTATGCGACGCGGTGTTGGGGTATACTGGTACTGCAATAAGTGCCGCAAATATACCATTTCATGCTACAGTGGAGTTCCTTTCAACTTCATTTTCGAAAATGCAGGAGAAACTTGAAGAGACTAAAACTTCTCTAGCGTCTTTTGTTTCAATTGCGCAGGCGGAGTTATCGTCAACCTGTTGGATGAACCAGCAACTGGAACAGGGTGTTAATGTCCTTCCACCCGAAAATGAGCATGTTTTACAACAACACTAACCTGAGCTTGCTTTACAACAACAGCAACCTGAGCATGCTTTACAACAACAGCAACCTCAGCAATTGCTTCTGAGTCTGCCGCAGAGTGAGGATCAGCTACAGCAGTTTCCGGATCAACCGCCGACACCTCGAAATCTTCTGCTGTCCCCGCAGCTACTTTCGCCCGGTGTTTATGATGAGCTGGTATCATCACGCCGTCACAGCATTATAAAAAATTCTACCGTGTCACCTCTTGGGCAGCAGCGGCCTCTTACGCGAAGTGTGCTTGCGCAACAGCAGCAAGCATGTAGTCAGGAGTCAATTCCGGCTCCAATTAATAAAGCTATGGTCCTACAACAAAATAGCCGCCTGCAGCTGTCTATCTTGCCTATTCAACAGCAACATAAAATTCAGCCTCAATCCGAGCTGTGCCTAACACAATCAATGAATCTTCAGCAAAATATCGTTATGTGTTCAGCACCACAAAACTTTACAGATAGTGTGTTAGCTGATAACGGAGTGTTACGAGCAGTCTCTCCACCTTTCCAGTTGTTCATATCAAGGCTCGCTTACAACACAACCAAGGATACACTTACCAACTACGTAACATCGAAGCTTGGTTACACGCCTAGTATTTTCAGATGCGTAAAGTTAACAAAAGACCACCTTCCTGACCAGGTTATAAGTTCTTTCAAGCTGACAGTTCCGGCTGAACTTTCTATTTAATTTTGTGTATTTTATTTATTTTTATTCTCGAAATTGATTTTCGACCGTAATCGTTCGGTCTTCTTCAGCGAAGAAGTAGACCGAACGATTACGGTCGAAAATCGATTTCCAAAATAAAAATAATAAAATACACAAAATTAAAAGGAAGCTGTCTTTTTCTATTTTCAGTTGGAGTATTTTGTGAAGGCGAAAATGAATTCGATTACAAATATTGAACTTTCTAGCCTACTTAGTTCCGATTTTTGGCCAAAGGGGACATTCGTTAAAACATTCAATACAAGGCAACCTAAGCGGCGATTTCATCCCAATAAAGGTTCTAAACTGCCTCAACAACCTTCAAGGATTATCTAACACTGAAAGTAATTCTTCTCTTCCTAATCGTTCATCTATTTCTATTTACTATCAAAATGTTCGTGGCTTGAGAACCAAACTTGAAGACTTACTACTCGTGTCCCAATTAACTAACGATTTAGTTATCTGTTTAACTGAAACGTGGTTAAATGAGAATATTTCAAATGCAGAAATATTACCTGACTATTTAGTTTACCGATGCGAACGTGACCTTAACATCACTAATAAATCTGATGGTGGAGGAGTCTTGGTTGCAGCCTGCACAACCCTCAATAGTTCGCTTTGTGCTGACTTCAATTTTGCTCGTGCTGTTGAGTGTGTAATTGTGAAACTCCCTCTTGCTCACAACTCTTCATTATTAATTTCCTCTGTGTACATTCCCTGTAATTCTCCCTTAACTGTGTACGAAGCCTTCTTCGATGAACTCTCTGCCTATCTTCTTGCTCGTCATCCACATTCCAAAATTATAATTTGTGGGGACTTCAATCTACCGGCAGTGGAATGGGACCACTTAACAACACCTGGCATTTTCTCAACAAATAATCCTTCTTTGTCACTCTCTTCCTTTCTTTCGCTTTGTTCTTTTTCACAGTTTAATCATATCCTTAACCCTAATGGTCGTCTTCTGGACCTTGTCCTGTCAAATTTTCAAACTGGGTGTCTATTTATAGCTCCCGTTTTACATCCTTATGTTCAACCTGATCTCCATCATCCACCTTTGTCTCTAGCACTAACCGTTGATGCCCTTAAACCCCAGAAAACTGCATCAGTTTGTCGTTACAAGTTCTTTGAAGCAAATTATGAGGCAATTAAAACCAATCTGGACTCGTTCAACTGGTGTACCTTCTTTAATCAAAACAGTTTGTATTGTTTGCATTGAGGTCGCTTTATGATCCTAAAAATTTTCAGGATTTACCCCCCTACGAGCACAGGCTGCAAATTTTGAATATGCCATCACTTGCTTCCCGGAGAATTACGATAACCTACTGTTTCGCGTTTGATGTCCTCAGAGGCTCGATAAATGTTCCATTTTTAACTAATAAAATAAAAGTACATGAGCCCTTGCGAGTCACTAGGCACTCTCGTCTGTTGGTGGAAGAGCGGCACCACACAATCTATGCCAATAATGAGCCTATCAATAGATGTTGCAAAACGTTTAATTCACACGGTGCGCATTACTCCCCAGACATGTCCAGAACCCATTTCAAAGCTCTGCTATCAAATGCCCTAGCATCTTAATCCCATCATGTATCCAACCCTGACACCATATTTTTATTGTATCAATCTAATTAATTTTAATTTGTATTTTTTAAGTAATTATTGTGAGTTAGCGTACAAAATTTGTATATTTTTATTTCTTGTACCAGTGCCTTGCTAGGCTGATAAATAAATAAATAAATAAATAATCGTCTTGACTGCGATAGTTCCTTGAGCAAATTCTACGATTACCTTAATAATCTGATTGCTCTTTATACTCCACTCCAAGCTCCTTGCAAAGCAAAAATGAAGCCTTGGCTTACTCGAAGTGTTCTTCGTGCTTTAAGAGCCAAAAATAAGGGGCGTAGGCACTATAAATTGACCGGAAGTGATGATGCTAAACAAAATTTCTACCGACTGCGCTCTTTAGCTAAAAAAGAGCTCAAAACGGCCATGAAAAACTACTTTAGCAGCTTAGAGAGTTCTTTCCTGACAAATAACCCTAAACCCTTTTGGTTATACATCCGATCCCTTAAATCATCCTCTTCCATCCGCATACTGGAATAACACTGAAACTTCCTCCCCTTAGGATATTTCTAACCTACTTGCCGAATATTTTTCCTCTACTTTTTCCTCTTCTGACATACTACACTCCCCCATAAATTCAATTCAAAGTTATCCAGCATCAAGTACAACCTATTCCACTGATCCTTCTGAAGTTGAATCCCTTATTAACTCGCTCGATCCGAATGTTAGTCCTGGTCCTGATGGATTACCTCATATATTTGTAAAGTCACTTTGTTCCTCTTTGTGTTTTCCTCTATCCCTTATATTTAATCTAAGTTTTGGTACTGGCACCTTTCCAACGTACTGGAAAGATGCAAATGTTGTTCCTATCTTTAAAAACGGCGACCCATCATCTGCCTCAAACTATCGTCCCATATCACTCCTCTCCTGTTTCCCCAAGCTGCTGGGACGACTTGTACACAACAGCCTTCTTGAGTCCTTGAGTTCATTTGTCACACCACAGCAACATGGATTCTTGAAGGATCGTTCAACTTCTACGAACTTGGCTGAGTTCGAAGATTATATTGCAAGAGCTTTAGATAAACTGCTTCAAGTAGATGCAATATTCACGGACTTCTCCAAAGCTTTTGACTCCGTGAACCATGTTCTCCTCTGTCAAAAGTTAGCTTTGCTCGGCTAATCCGGTTCCCTTCATTCTTGAATTTCATCGTATCTATCCTCCCGTTCATGTCGTGTTAATCTCTATGGCACAATATCCTTTCCATTCAATCCTACATCTGGTGTCCCTCAAGGGTCAATCCTTGGACCTCTTCTTTTCGTACTGTTCATCAATGATCTTCCCTCTGTAATTTACTCTTCTTGTCTCCTGTATGCTGATGATTTCAAGTTATTCCGGTTAATTTGATGTCCACATTTTTAACTTACTTACCAAGGCATCAAAAGTTTCGGGTTTTCTTATGCGGCATTTACATAAGTTTGCAAATATTGCTACCGCAGTTCGCTTGTTCACATGTCTTGTCCGCCCGCTTCTTGAGTATTGCTCAGTAGTGTGGTCTCCTAGACATTTATATCTTGTGAACTCACTAGAAGCTGTTCAGCTGTTTCCTTTATAAGTTGTACCACCAACAAATTGCCTCCACCTTAAGCTCAGACTTGCACTACAGACTGTATGCACATCCTAGTCGGTCTAATCACATTCTCGAGGTTCCGTACGCCCGGACAGATTTATATTTTCACTCAATTATGCCGCAAATCATCAGAATGCATAACAGCCTCGAGCTTGGTTCTCTATCCACGTCCTACTTTGTTTTTAAAATTAAACTAATGACGGTACTTTTTGCGAATAGTGATTAATGTTCCTTATCACTCAATTTTTTCAAACTTTGATCTAGACTCTAACTACATTTCTTACATGTTTTAATTAACTTTATTCTGGTTGATTTGTTGTGTTAATTTGTCTTGCTCTAAATTATATTTAACTATATTTAATTGTCCAAGTCTATTTTGTACTTGCATTTCTGTCTATTAAATGGATTTGAATAAATAAAATAAAAAATAAAAATAAAATTAACCATTTGCTTTCGAGCTGAATGCACGGCTTGTTGCAATTCCTGGTCGTTTAATGCACTGATGAATGCTTTTGTTGCAGCGTCATCTCAAGGTTCTGGGTCATAAGCTGGGCTAGCTGCTGTAAGGTTCCGCCAGACTTCTGCATCCGATGCCGTAGCTGTGACCGATAAATTTGCTTCAGATGATCGTACCGCATGTTGAGCGCATTCCTTATAGCAGTCGGGTTTGAGTGCAACTCAACGGGGATAGTCTGCGAAAGCTTGGCAGCTGAGCCTCTTAGAGCAAGACTTAATGCAGTTACTCGTTCCTGCTCATTTCAGTGATTTGCCCTAGCGGTTGGTTCAAACTGGGTTTTCTAAATGCTCCAAACCGTTTCCCCGTCAAATATTGGTACTTCCACATTTCTGGATGAGCTTTGCTCTGCGGTTGTAAGCGGGGCTGGCGAGATGGTTACTACTGCCTTTGCTGCTTCCAATTCCTTTTTCATGTTTCCCATCTCATGGTTGATTCTCTCCTCGACTTGGCTGATATCATGGTTAATTCTCTCCTTGGCCTGATAAACATTTTCTTCGACGCATTTAATTTGTTTGTTCAGACTATTGAGCTCAGCTTTTGTTTCGGTTGCCTGATTTTGCAAATCTGCTTTCAAATCAGTTGACTGTTTTTGCAAATCTGCCCTGATTTCGAATGCTTGTTGTCGCTGCTCTTGCTGCATAAGCATCCACATTTGCATCAGCGCATTTTCTGGTTCCTTTGATTCTGGCGTTTCTGCTTCTCCGCTTTCTGCACCTTTTTCCGCCTCTGAGGGCTCTCCCGAATCCAGATACGCACCTTCTGTAGCAAGATTCCGCTGTTCCAACTCCTCTTTAAACTCCGATATGGTCAATTCATTAATTTTTAGTTGTAAGTTTCCAGGGATTTTTATTGTTCCGGCTACTTTTGCACCAGTTTCCACGTTAAATTTCACTGTTGTGCACAGTAAAAATGTTTAAAAGCTTTCACTTTCAAAATTTCCTTTCTCACTTCTTGACACCAATGTCGCATGTTATGCTTTGCGGCCAATAATTTTAATGTCCCGGGAAAGTGAAAACACACTGTCTTTTAAATTAAGTTAAAACAGTTTATTTACTAAAAATGCACAATAAATAATTTCACTATTTTTAACAAGTCGTCTATCAATTTTGACCTCAACTGTCTATCACTTCAATATCGCTTTTTAATTCGCACTCCTCACTATCGCAGTTTTACTACATCGCGGTTGCAATATTCCCCCCATTCATTCAGCTCACCTTTATATAAGGTCTCTAGTCATTCAATCCATTTCTCGTACATTGGCGAACTAGCTGGGATATTCGAGCAGCTTAATGAATGGGCAGTGACGTCACTTTCAGATGTTGATCATGCTTGGCGGGTTTTCAAGTACATTCGTTTGTTGATGTTCTTAATGGTTGTGAAAACAATTGCGACAGTAGCTCGCAGATTTATTTGTACATGTAACAATATGTATAGATGCCCGTATATATATATATATATATATATATATATATATATATATATATATATATATATATATATATATATATATGTATATATCTATACATATATTTATATATATATATATATATATATATATATACATATATATATATATATATATATATATATATATATATATATATATATATATATATATTTATATATATATATATATATATATATATATATATATATATATATATATATATATATATATATATATATATATATATATATATCGACATATATCGACATATATGGACATATATAAACATGCATATCGTTATACATATTTGTTAAAATATCTGTTTGACATTGCCCCTTATAGTTTCGATTTAAAGTGAACCGCCGTTGTATCTACTGGTGCGAAAAAACTGTAATCTGAAGTTTTGAAAAGCCATCGGATCCTAATTTGTTATGTGAGAAGATGCATTTTGAATCTTTTGAGTCATCTTCAGTGTGTAAAGGATTTGTGGAAGGATATGACTTTATATAGGTGTAGGATGGTAAGTATTAAAATAGGCAAGAATTAAATAAGGTCAGGTAGAGGGATATTAGGTTTATTTTCATTTCGCAGGAAAATGGAAACGAGATGGAACAGAATAAACGGAGATCCAATGACCCAAGAAACAAAAACTTAATACGAGTATCCCTCATTAATTTGAAAGAACATTGTAACAAGAGGATTTGACGTCAAGAGAGAGTTCATTTATTTTTCCTCTGATACCTCTACAGTTGTAAAAGATTTTGAAGCGTTTGGAAGTGAGTGTTTTGTTACTGGGGATGTAAAAATTACTGGTGTTGCTCTCTTTGTTAGATCGCTGAAATGAGGAAAAACAATTTAAAATAAACTCAACACAGAGCATCGATTTCAAGAGGAAGGCCTGCATATTAGACTGAAACGGCAATGTTGTTCTTGCTTTTGCGGTCACTGTACATAGTGTCAAGAGCTTTGTGCAGGTACTCGTACGACAGAAGTCTGGACAGGAGATTTTTCGGATTTAAATCTGTGCTGGAGCTAATTGTTCCTCTTACAACCAAATTGATATGAATTCAATAATAAATAAGTCCGACTAGCAGAAAAATGCTCCTACCAGAAGGGGTTTGAAAATAACTAATTACACAAACAACGTCTTCTGAATATCAAAACTTGACTCATTCAAATATTCTATAAAATTAGCTCGGGAAACTTATGAAGGGTTATTCTGAATCTCAATTCACCACCGCATCATTTTCAGTGTGTCGGTCTCATTATTTCACAAGTCATAATAATGTTTCAATGTTAATATTTTCATCAAAATTCCTACATATCTGTGGTACCTGCGTCGTTTGCAAATGTGTATCACATGTTATTGTTGTTGTAGTTGATAAATATTCAACCGGCTGTAATTTGGCTTTTTATGTCCGAATTTTCCTGAAATTCTCAGGAAACATATGTTGAATATAAAAAAATCTAGATAAACATGAAGACCAACTTCCTTCATTTTTTTCAGATTTTTCAAATCAAAGGTCAATCGTGTGGAGGACACACATTTTTAACAAAAGTTCTCATCTAGAACTTTTATTTTATACCATTGGCAAAAGCATTTTTTTTTTAAATCACCCCCTTGTATGGACAGATTCCCCTTAAAAAATGTATACAATTTATTTGAACAGAAATTTCAAGAGGGAATCATTTTTGACATGCTTGCTGAATTCCATCATTCTAGCTTATACCATTTGCGAGAAAACTTGTTGTGACCTACGGCCGAATGGACGGACAGATTGGTTGCAATTTCCGTTGGATATGGTAAAATAATTTTACAAGGCCTAAAAAATTACGTCGAAATATGAATTGTTTATAATTAGGTCAATAAAATAAATTTGCAAGCTGGAACCACTTCGCCGGTATAGGAATGTTGGCTCTAGGATGAAGATGTTGATGGCACGATTGGGTCAACTTTGTATTAAAACTGCACTTAAAGATCTTCATAGCTTAACGATAGCAGTGCAAATAAATACAAAGTAACAACTAAATAAATTAACGAGTTAATTAATAATTAATTTATTCAATACGCCATCATCATTATAGCATGACCGATAAAACCGAGCCTTGGCCTTCAGCATTAATTTCCTACAATCATCACGGTTCCGCGAACTTACCCGCCTGTTGTTCACTCCTCCAACAAGGATCTGCTGTCAGCTTCTATCGTGTCTTCCCATAGAGTCCACGGTCTTCCCGCTAGATGTCTACCTTGTGCTCTACCCATTACTGTTTCTTTGGGTAGCCAGTTTTCTTCCACTCTTTCTATATAACCTGCTCATTGCAATTTGCGTAACAAGAGGAAACAGGTGGATTGTCAAAAAGCTCATACAACTCATCCATGTAACGTAGTTTCCACTCTGTTCCCTGATCCACTGGGCCATAGATTTTCCGGAGCAATTTACGTTCAAATACGTTCACTGCCTTTTCGGATTCGTTCGTCAAGTTCCATGTTTCACTTCCATATAACAGCACACGTTTGACAAGTGTTTTGTAAATGCAGAGCTTATTTTGTATGTGTGCAACTCTGGGCCTTAGAATGGGAAGTAGGAAATACTATGCTTCATTTGCGGGGTTTATTTGGCGTCCAATCTCTTCTATTTATGTTGACTCCAAGGTAGATAGCATTATCCACACTTTCAAGGTTGTATCGCCTATAATCAGGTTTTATCAAACTGGAGTTTTCTTCCTCATTTGAGTCATGAATGTTGATTTTGCTGGTAGATAAATTCAGTTTGCTTCAGATTCTAGGCTTAAAAATCCAAGCCATAATATTGACATCATTAGCATATGCTATCAATTGTGTGGACTTGAACGTTAGTATACCCGAGGTTTCAGCTAATGTCTTCCTAATATGATGCTCCAGCATAACATTGAAGAGCATTGGGCCAAGTCCATCCCCTTTTTAAGGTTTTGTTAAAATAATTTTACAAAACCCTTCTAAAATTGCGTCCTGTCTGTCCGTCTGTCTGTCCGTCCGTCCGTCCGTCCGTGTGCCACAGCAGTTTTTCTCGGAAACTGCTTAAGCTAGAAACATCAAATTTTGTATGTAGGTGTAAAGTGATGATCTCTTCAAAATTCAACAACTAAAAAAAATTTTATAAGGTATTTAAGGGGGGTCTCACCATATAGGGGAGTGCCCCCCCCGAAAAAAAATTAATTTAAGGTTGCCGATATGGGTATCAAATGAAAGGTCTTGATGAGAACTTTTCAAAACAAGTCTTAGTTTGGCAAAGTTTGCTTCGAGGGGCGCACAAAGAGGAGAAATACACGAAAAATTGGTGTCCCCTCCCTTCGCGATTGGACACGTGTGATCCGAAAAATCTGAAAAAAATCATGAAAGTAGGCCTTGATGAGTATAAGAACAACAAGTACGTGAGAAGTCGCAATTCACTCAACTTTGTTAGTAATAGTATGATTTACGGATTTTATGTTTTCTTGAATAAAATCTTAACGGTACCCTTAAATTCAATAAAATTCAGTAAACAGATGACAATTAATAAGATGGATCCATCCTGGAAGTTTAATAAAGATTGAATTATAATAAGCGAAGTTACAGCGGTTTGAATTTTCCTGTATTACTATGCAACAGTATGCGCTGCATTTATTACAATGGAACAACATGCGCTTTTTACCGACTCAGACACTACAGTTTTGCTAGGATTTGCATGAAAATTTCAGGAATGATAGGTATAATGAATATCTTTGAGAATCGGTTCAGCTAGTGGTATCAGTAATCGTAAAACAAAATGGTGGCTGTTTTAAATGCGAAGGTTGAATAATTTTGAGTTAGTTTTTCCCAACTTCAACGTTTAAGGTGCATGCTTTGAATACTTGGTTTAATTTAATGAATGACTGAAGATGAGTACCCACAATCAATAACCATAAGTGAAACAAGCCAAAGAGGCGGGAGAGAGCTCCTAGCAAAAGGGCTTGGTAACCATTCTAGGATTCGAAAAAATTGGCCATTAATCGATGATAACAGTACAGGAGAGTGGCTCCTGAAAAAAAAATAATCGTAGGTCACCAACATGAGTATGAAATGAAATTTGTCATGGGAGCTTTTCAAAACAGTTCTTAAACTGTCATTTTTTGCTTCAGTGGGGGCACAGGGGGGAAATACATGAAAAATGTGTTTCCTCCCTCGCGAATGGACATCTGAAATAATTATCAAGGGAGATATTTATGAGTATAACAATAACAAAAACCTCAGAAGTCAAAATTCGTTCAACTTTGTGAATATTAGTATGATCTTCGAATTTCATATTTTCTCGAATAAAATTGTCTTTGATATGTTTCTTGATTTTATTCGATCTGGTGACTGTATTTTGTAAATTGAATACAAAACCCTTCTGACATGAGCGTAGGTCTGTTTACCCAACTTGTTTTAAGCCTGATTTCATTATGAAGCTGTCTGTTAGTTCAGCGTTTACCTTGACTTGAAACTCTGTATTTAGAATCGTGACTTTAACCATGCGGACTAGTTTTGTTGGGGCGCCAAAGTCAAGCATTATTTTATACTGCACACTTCCGTCAATACTGTCGTATGTTTTCTTGAAATTTACAAAGAGTTGGTGCAATCGATGTTATATTCCCAGCACTTTTCGAGCACCTGCTTTACTGAGAATATTTTGTCTATTGTAGCTTGGCCACTTGAATTGCCTCCCTGATTCTCTCCGACAATATTTTATAGTACGGCTTTACTTGTCTTTCATGATTTTGGAAAGCATTTTATAGGACTTACACAGTAGTGTGATGCCTCTATAGTTTTTAGACCTTTATTTGTCCCTCTTTTTGTGTGCAAGCATATTATACGTTTTTGCAAGTCTTCTAATAACTGCTTCTCTGACCGTATTCTGCATATTATTCGATGCAAAAGGTTATTTAGATGGAGAATCCCGCACTGAAGCAGTTTTGGGGAGGGAGCATACTCGGATGTATACTGGCATGCGCTGGGAACTTGATTTGATGTGTATCCTATATACACATCAAGGCTCCCGGTGGCAAAGAAAACTCACTGTATAACACCTACATGCTACTAGCTAATATAAGATTTTAAGAATTATTTCACTTCAGCTCATTAATACATCAGTGAATAAGTTAATGAAGTCTTATATTTGCATATTTATAAATTTGGAGTGTTGATGGAGCTTCACCAATTTTGTTGCAATACCAGTTCACCCTATACATACTGGCATGCACTGGGAGCTTGATATGATGCGTATCCTATATACACATCTTTGCTCCCGGGGAAAGAGAAATGTTCCTGTATAACACTTACTTGCTACTTCATATTTGTCAATTAGATCATGGAAAAGGTGTTCGTTTATTTAATGAGTTAAATTTTATTTCCTTCTATGTTTGGTTAAACAATTACAATGAATTCTTCGAAGCTAATGAATTTATAACAGGGCGAGATATTGCGGACTTATGCCTACATAAGTATATATTTAGAATATTAATAGAACAGTTAATTTACTCGGTTTATGTTTACTTTGATTATATTTGTTAGTTATTCAGAGGCAAAAGGAAATTCGAAGAAACCAATCTATTTATTAAAGCTTAAACTGTTACTCAGGCTGACGGCTTGAGCACGTAGTTATATTTACGAATCCATTGATTACTAATCCAACTGCTAGGCCCAGGTGCAAAGCCTTGGGACGCTAATACTCGGGCTAACGCCTTTAGTATGCACTCAGATTGATAAATCAATCAATTATTAGTTCAACTGCAGGCCCCGGGCATAACTGCCTCGGGGCGCTTATACTCGGCCGGATGCCTTGAGTATGCAGTTGAACGTATTCTTGATTCGCTTATCCCGGGCTGAGTGCCTTGGGATAGAATAAGCTCGGGCGCACGCCTTGAACCAGCGAATGGAAAAATACTTCTCGATTTTCTTGCTTCTATAATTTTCTTTTCTACTATATCTATGATGACTTAATTGCTTACCAAATAAAATAATGAAGACAATTTAATAGTTAAAAGATCAAAGTTCAACTGTTTCATTCCATCTCTCTGTGACTGGTGCAACCACAAAGCTCAAGCTTTCGTTTGGTTTGCCTCATTGCAAATGCGTGGAACCAATTGTTCCACTGTGGTGGTATGTTCGATCTGAAGTCTTATGTGTAGGTATATATTTGATACTTAATACGAGTATGGATACACACCCACTTCTGCTCATCCACGATACGACACCGCGCCCGCAAATGCTTTGATTACAATTCGCAGCTTTTCGTATATGTATGTTGTCATTTACAGTACACTGAGAGGAACAACGGAAGAGTAAAATTTGGGCTGCGGCTGCCGTAACATTGCCTCCCCACCGAAAAGAAAAGTTCACGGCTGCCTTGAAGAGGCTTGTCGTGAAAGATGTTTATTTTTACTTCATTGTTTTAATTGGTAATTTTGGAATGCTGATTTAAAAATTACTAATTTAAAGGATTTTAATCGAATTCGAATATTCATTTCTGATTACAATATTTGTTTCTTATTGAAATCTAATGACGTAGTTTTTTTATTATCTTTGTTTGAGTTGCCTTGCTTTGAAGTTTTCAACTAATTGATTTCTCAGCCTAATTAGGTGTTTTAATTTGGTTGTTTTTTTTTTTGCTCTATTCACATACTAGAATTTTAATGCTTATAAGGATATAAAGAATTTTTGTTTCGTGATGAATTATAATTAATTTCACAATCATATACTGTTTTGCTTATTTATCTTCTTACAATATATATATATGTCTACTTTGCTGTAATTAATGTCACATATAATGAGTTTTTTCTTTTCTTGTTTTCTTTCATTTTCTTGATTTGCTCCTTATATAATGAAACGTTAATGCACGTAAAGATATATTCAATTTTGGTTTTATGATGAACTATAATCAATTTCAAATTTATACACTGTTTCACCTATTTGTCTTTTAAAATATGTTTTTTGTGTTTATTTTGAGTTCATTGATTTTTGTCATATTACATGAAAGGCTTTCTGTTTAAATTTTGTTTTGTTTTTTTTATGCTTATATATGTATTTACTATTGTGTGTTATTTAAATTACACAACTTCTTTTTAGCTTTATTTCATTCTATTCCTTTTATTGTTACATTCATTTGCTTTTATTTCTTTCAAAATTTAAAACTGTATGTATGATATGATGCATGAAGTTCTTTGGTATTGCGTTAGCTTCGTTACACAAATGTTTGTTTGTTTTTCGTTTTCAAGCATATAGGCATCGGCCTTCATTTAAGACCCTATATGTTCCGACGAATTTCTCCCTAGTGGGCTTTTTCACACGGGAATGGTAAAAACCCATATCCAAACAGGTTTCGCGGTTACGCCCTTATGTTTACACGTTGCATAGTTCAGCCAACCTATTTTTGTATACGATACACGTCTTGCGAGTGTATGTGTCAAAAGGATCATTTGATCGTTAAACGTCGTGCGGACAACGTGAAAGCGAAGACAGAGGGATAACCGATTAAGAATTGATGTTTTAGCCTTGAATTGTGCACGAGGTAACAAAAACTGGAATTAAAAATGTATTTTATGATTGTTCAAGTTTGTCGATTCAAACTTCTATTGGACTTATTAGAACCTCCGTGTTTTTCCACTTTCTGAAAAATATATTCCAATTGCGAATATCCTTTTCAGTCGCATATTTTTCTTGTTGTGTTGTCAACTGGCTTATTATAATGTGATTCTATGAAGATTATGCGTACTGTTCATTTTTTATGGATTTACAATAGGCAATTTAACTCTATTGAAATCGTGATAATCGTCGCGTTGTTTCCTGAAATTGAACATGGCCTCCGCTTTTATAAATTTATTAAATAACGCGTAGCTTCTCGTGTCCACGTATCCATTTTTGCACGCAAATTAAAGACAGGCAATCGTTTCATGACGACTACCTTCTTCACCGAATGTTCAATTTGGAATGATTACCGGCGTTTGTATAAAATTTCCTCCCCCAAATGATCAACAAAATGCGTTTGTGTATGTGCGTTACGCTCGTTCACCCTAAAAAGTTTTGGCGTGTTTTTACCATCAGGTTCCTTCAATGCCTCTCACTCTTCTTGCCCATATAACCTGTTTAACGCTGCGTCTGAAAAAGCCCAGTGAGTGTCTATTTGGTTTTGCTAAACGCTTTCCCAGACTTTGCTGGAAGACAGTACAGTGCCCTACGAGGTCGTTTCATTAGCCGTTGGTTAAAATTGTAGATCTCAATCCCTAGGAAATGTGTAAAGTGGAAGGGTTGGAAATGGATGGGCTGTTAAGCAGAAATATTATGTTAAAAATATGTTGCAAGAAAAAGTCAAAACAAAACTATCACTATACGTTGGGCATGTGAGCATATAGTTTCGGCCTTCATTTAAGACCCTATACCTGTATGTTGCGTCCAATTTCTCCCTAGTGAGTGTCTGTTTGGTTTAACGTGACGCTATCTCAGACTTTGCTGGAAGACAGTATAGTGCCGTGCAAGGTCACTTTATTTGTTGTTCGTTAAAATTGTTGACCTCGATCTCGAGGATACGTGCAAAGTGGAAGGGTGGGAAATGCGTTAGTTTTAAAAAAATTTTGCGTTATGCGTAGGGGGTTCATTGGTGATTTATTTAGTAGTCAGCAGTTTGAATGTATTTATTGAGCAGGGAAACGTAGTGACTCGTGGGAGCGTGTCTGTAAATCATTTTACTTCAACAGGCCAGAGGCTCCGATTGGTTGGTATATCGACTTAATATTAAATGTAGCGTGTCTGCCGACAGTCGAAGTTGGGCAGCTCAGACGCTTTTATTTATTTCTATAGTGACTTACAACTTAAAATAGCGTGTCCACTGACAGCTAGGGTCCACGGCTATTGTCGGTATCCTTACTGACTTGTTATTAAAATTTGCGTGTCCACCGACAGCTTCGGTCGATCGCTCAGAGGCTATTATGAGTTTTTGTTGAGCCTTAAAACTAAAAATAAAGTTTCCGCTGACAACTCGGGACAACGGCTCGGAGGCTATTTTCGATTTCCTAACTGACTTGTAACTAAAAATGGCGCGTCCACCGACAGCTTCTGTCAATGGCTCAGAGGCTATCTTCTTTTTGCTTAGACTAAAGGCAGAGTAGAAGCCGACAGTGGGTTTTTGGGGGACCACTCAACTTCTAAATTTTTCCCATTCATTTATAAAATCTTGCTGGGATTGATTAGCTTGACTGCCACTAGTTTCCATTTCATTACTGCCAATACTATGAAATTGCAAATGAGGCCTGAATTCATATTTTGTCATTCGCGGGCAAAAAAAAATCTGGACTTGAATGAGATAATTGGTTTTAAGGTAAATTTGTTTGCATTGATTGGCCTATATTGTATTGGGTTATAATAATTAAAAGTCGTTTGTTTCACAGTTCCTACACTTGGATTATTTCAGTGAAACTTGAAATTATTTTAGTTTCTTGTTTAGCATTTGTATTGAAAAATTTTCTCTTGTATGTCAATTATATATTCATTTCACGCGGTTTCTTTATTTTGTTTGTAATTTAATTTAATTGCATTAAAAATTATCAAACGCATATTTTAATATGGAATCAATTTGGGTGCGCAGTATTTTTATTATTATTGTTTCAGTTGTTTGAGCGATAAAAGGTGTTATGTTGACATACCGATGGACATTCGTTTGTTTGCTCGTTATTTATGTTTTCATTTTGCTTGCTTGTGCAAAATGTTTACTTGTAATATTTATTGTTTTGCATGTTAATCAATTGAAACTTTATATCTTTCATAAGTTGCACGTTAAATTAAGTTTGAATCGTTTTGAAGTTTATTTGATTGATTTCAAAATAGCGAAGATTTGATTTTGGAATATTGTTGAATTTCTCTGCGTAAATTATTCGATACGAATATTATATTTTTGTTATTAAGATGATCAATGTGATTGATTTTTTTTTAAATTTGAGAATGGAGAAATACTTCTCGATTTTCTTGCTTCTATAATTTTCTTTTATACTATGACTATGCTGACTTGATTGCTTACCAACTGAAATAATGAAGACAATTTAACAATTAAATGATCAAAGTTGAACTGTTTCATGCCATCTCTCTGTGACTGGTGCAACCACAAAGCTCAAGCTTTCGTTCGATTTGCCTCATTGCAAATGCGTGTAACCAACTGTTCCACTGAGGCGGTACGTTCGATTGCGAAGTCTTATGTGTATATGTTTGATACTTAATACGAGTATGGATACACACCCACTTCTGCTCATCCACGATACGACACCGCGCCCGCAAATGCTTTGATTACAATTCGCAGCTTTTCGTATATGTATGTTGTCATTTACAGTACACTGAGAGGAACAACGGAAGAGTAAAATTTGGGCTGCGGCTGCCGTAACACTGATATTCCATCTATTCCATGAGCTTTATTTTTTCTTAGGTCCCATATTTCTGCCTATACTTCATCTCTGATTGGAGGTGAGACTGGTACCTTTTGGTGTGTTTCTGGAATGTTCACAGCTTTAGCCATTGTAGAGAATGCTGTAAATAGCTTCTGGAAAGATTGCAGCCATTTGTTTGTAGCTTGGACTAGTTTGCCTATAATTATTGCTTGTACACTTTCGCAAAACTCATTTGTGGATTGAAGCCGTCTCTTAGTTGTTTAATGGCAACACATGCCAATCCGACTTCATATAAGGTCATGTTCTCATTTATCTGTTGGATTTTGGTATTGTTGGTCAGTTGTTTCTTTCTTCGGCACATTTTTTTAGCTTGCGGTTGGAGGCTTTCATCCCAAAAAAGGCTTTTATATTGTCCTTATTGGTCCGAGTTGGTCGATGAATGTATTTTTTGTTTACCTGGTTCCTTTTAGGTAAATTTCTCGAGAGAAATTTACCTATTTTAATCACTTCCTTGCATTCTTCGCCGTACTGGTCGTTCCTACTTTTCTTCAGCTGGTGTCCCAAATCCTCCTCAGCTGCTTCTGCTACTGCATCCTCATTAGTCTTCCACATGGTTTTCATGTCATCATTAATTTCTGCCACCTGTCGATGCGATTTTTTAGCGCTGACATGAATGTGGACGTTACTGAGCTAACATTTAGTTTGTGTATCTGGTACCTTGGAGTAGCTGATGCTCCTTGTTTACAGGCCTTCGAGTTGTGGCATCGGAACTTGACCCTTGTAAAGTAGTGGTTCAAATCACAGACTACACCGTGGAAAGAGTGCGTGTCGAGAATGCTGGTGGTGTCTCGATTTATATGAAAACATGGTAGATTTGATTGAATGAGTTTCTCGATGTAGAAAGCGTCTGGAGCTTACTTTGAAGTCTCTACTAGTCGTGAAGTCTTTAAGCCAATGTCACTGGTCTCTGCATGGAGGCTGTACCCTCTAGTTGTTCCTCTATGTAACGTTTTTCGGTAAATTTTCGCATTGAAATTATTTAAACAATCTTAATCTCATTTGATGGCAATGCATCGTCATTGCGTTATAGGATGCTGTAAAGTTCGTCCTTGATTGTCTCTTCCTTGTATTTTGCGGGCAAGTGAGAGTTGATTGGCCAAATATTAAAAAATTTGGCCTTAACACGAATCGCACAAAGCGTCGTTAACGGGCTTTAAGTTAGAAAAAATTTATTTAAATGCACTGTCAACAATAAAAGCCACTCCAAACTCATGGCTTCCTTGCATTTTTCTGCGTTTAAACACAGTATGCGCTCGAATGTCAAATATGTCTTCATCATGCTATCTGGTTTCTTTCTCTGCGAGGATGTTGAATCTATATTTCTTTATTTCATTCAGAGGTTTTCACAGTACACATGGTTTGTTCAATGATTTAACATTCCAAGTATAGTCCATTATACGTTGCGATAGTAATTCATCAAATCCGATCCGAGGCTGTTGTCTTCGTTCCATGACAAGTAAATGCTAAGTGGGGCGTTGTCAGCGCTTCGCATAGTCAGTGTTGGTCCACGAAAGGTATTTTATTTCCTACATACCCACCAGCTAGTTAGTTACGGCACCTTAGGACGCATCAGATGGGGGTTTGAAAGCCCCACATGAACAATGCCATATAATTGAATGCACACGGAGCACGAAAAAACAAGTTGGGTAAGCACACCTATGGTCATGTCAGAAGGGTTTTGTACCCAACGTGCGAAATGCAATCACAGGTGTCCAATCGTGAGGGGGAGACACAATTTTTTCGTGTATTTCCCCTTCGTGTGCGCCGCCTTTGGTAAAAAAATACCAGTTTAAGCCATGTTTTGATAAAATCTCATTAAGACCTTTCGTTTGATACTCATATCGGCTAGCTTTGTTGAAATTTTTTTGGGACTACTCCCCTATATGGGGAGACCCCCCTTAAGTACCTTGTAACATTTTTTTTTTGTAGTGAAACTCAAAAGAGGGCATCACTTTACACCTATGTGCAAAATTTTATGTTTATAGCTTATACGGTTTGCGAGAAAAAGTGCTGTGACACACGGATGGACGGACGGACAGACAGGTGGAATTTTAGTAGGGTTTTGTAAAATCATTTTACAAAACCCTCAAAGATACGGCCACTATTTTCGACAATTTCCTGCATAAATGATCATCTGTACTTGTTATGGAGAGTTGGGTTCTTTACTCAACCTCATATTCGCCTGATGTAAAAGGAGTATTTATTAAAACTATAGAGCCCAACACTAGTGCAATTTATATTTAGCCGAAAACTTATGATTTTGTCGATTGTTGTTTTAATGTGGAAAAAGTTTCAAGAGGTTCAGAATCAATTTTCTTGACCACTTGAATAGGCTGTTTTTAGCTTCAAGTCTAATAGAAATTTGATTCAAGGTTTATCTAAGTTTGGAAAGGCTCAAGTATTAAGAACATGCAAATTAATTCACTCGAAATGTTAACTATGCAAAACTCTAAATGCTAATTATGCACTTAGACTTGTTTCTTGCATAGTCATTTCACGTATCCTTATAAGTATGATGTTTTAATACATCAAAGTGTGTTAATTTTGAAAAAATTGCCTAACTGTGTTGTATACCACTCTTATATGTGAAAACATAGCACAATGCATTTTTAAGTGCTAATAAAATGACTATCTTAAAAACACGATAAAGATGTATTGATTTAGTATACTTGTATTGTGCATTTAGAAAAGAGGGTTGCAATTCCGACTCTGGCTTCGTTAGGTTGAAAAGTCATCATTTGATATTGAGTTAATATTATCATATGTACTTACATATGGCACATGTGCCATTCCCACAAGTGCTTCGGTATGGATGGGCGAAAGTCAGTGTTGCCGATATTCATAACACGTACAGTAAATTTTAAGAGGCGTCTCATCTCTAGATGCCAAGCATCATTAGTCTTTTGAATTTCATAAGCTTCATTTGCTACACAGTTTTCTTCCATAGCACATTGTAGATAGAACATTGCTTTGTCCTCCAAATGCACAGACTGCTCTAACTCAATATGGTCAAACATGAGATCCGGCAAATGCCTGGTGCAAGCCACTGCTGCGACGTTATTTTTAGAGCCGAGACAATGTATATGATTGACGGGATCATGATGTGAGCAATATTGCAACGATGATTCATTTCCAAAACATTGCGTGCCACTTAAGACAACCTTAGAAATATTTGCGCCCCCAAAAAACTCGGTTTGCATTGCATCACTAGCATATCCGAAACTTAGTTGTCGACAAACGACATTCGCTTCTAGCAAGGACCAACCATGTGGGCATAAAGTCCCCCAGCTACTATTTCCAAAACGCACCTTTATAATATAAGCTGTAGAACATAAGAATGTCAAAATATATTTCAACTTACCTCAACTCTACCCTCAGTTTTTATGCGTCCCCCATTCAATCGGACTTCAATTTCGTGCTTGTTCAATATTTTATGCATAGGACTTTTCCTGGAGGCGTTTTGTGAATGACGTTGCCCAGGAAAAGCTTTACAAATTACTCCTGCAGCTTCTGATGATTCACAGTCAGATTTTCCCCACTCTTCAAATTGACAGTCAGATATTTTCGCTTCAGTTCCCATGCAAAAAATGTTATCCAACCAAAACATTCCTGAAAACAATAAATTTGAAAATCAAAGATTCATTTATAAATTTTGACGATTTATTGGCTACTTTTTGCTAATCCAAATGCTGCACTGTGTGTTACTTTCTTAAAGCCAGAGAATCCTAGTTGCTTGCAAATGACTTTACCTTCAGCTTGGTCCCATTCATCGTCACATAGCGCCCCCCACTTTCCGTTGTGGAATATTTCCACATTTCCTGTAATCAAAACAAATTGCAGTTACAACAATAGTATAATTAAGTTGAGCTCATATCAGAAGAATTTTATATTCCTTCATACAAACAATATTCAGACACCAATAATTATGAATAAACTCAAGAAAATCTTTAATGACTTGCAGAACAAATACACATGCCTCAAGAGAAAAACTAGTATTACTGAGTTTTTCTTTCGTCTTCTTCAAAGCAATACAGCCCCTCTCGGGACTTTGTTTCATGCAAAAAGAACGTACAACTGTCTCAGTCTATTGACGGCGTCATCCAATTTCAAAATGCGAGCACCGATCGACTGTCTTCGTTGACAGAGTCAAACCAGCGTTTTCTTGGCTTCCCCACTGGCCTCCACTCTTCAGTTCTCCCAACGAATACCTTTTTAGGTATCCGTTGTTCATCCATACAATTTACGTGGCCAGCTCATTGCAATTTCCAAGTTTTACAATCGTTGAGGCCTTGGGGTTGTCAAAAATTACATACAGTTTCATGGTTGTATCGAATTTGCCATTGATCTCCGTCTAGCATTGGATTGATTATTCGCCTCACTACCAGTTTTTCAGAAGCGTTCAGTATGCTTGTAGGTACTTGGATTAGGGCCCATGTGCATGCAGCTGATCTTCAAGATCATCAAAACTGAATAAAATATATTATTTACGAGCTGAATTTTTCGGCGTGTTTTGTACCATCAACTTTTATTAATTTCAATACCGGTTGTCATTATATTGAATACCCAAATTTGCTCCCATTTTTGACATTGTATTCGGCAAGTGTGACGTTTTGGGTATTTGGGGTACTCTTCTTGGACTGCGTCATGAGTTTTGTTTTAATCTTATTGATTTGTAGCCCTGCTACCTTTGCTTCGCTGTTGAGTTTCAGGAAGAGTGCCTTGGCATTTTTAAGCAAACATGATAATATTTTGATGTCATCCGCATAGGCTACTACTTGGCTTGACTTGTATAATAACGTGCCTCTTGGATCGGCAGGTATCTTTCTGGTGACGTATTCCAAAGCTAAATTGAATAGCAATGGGACCAGCCCATCTCCCTGCTTTAGTCAGATTTTTATTGCAAAGGCATTGGTGGGTTGGTCATTGATGCGGGCTTGGGAAGTTGTCGACATTATTGTTAATTTGGTCGGATGGACTAATTTGGCTGGCTTTCTGAAGCAAAACATTGTTTTGCACGGTGCACTACAATCAATACTGTCGTATGTTTGCTTAAATTCCACAAAAAATTAGTGTATATCCTTGTTGAGCATTTCTCAAATAATTGCTTGACTGTGAACAATTGGTCTATCGTCGATCTACCTGCTCTACAGTTACACCTATAGCCGATAATAGTACTGTGGGCGTATGATCTATTTTGGTTTTAAAGATCCTTGAAAATATTTTATACGCTGTACACACGGTAGCTTAGCATCTGTCGGGTGGATAGGGAATATAATTGATTGTCTCCATTTGCTCAGCATATCTTCTTGTTGCCAAATGTGCTGCATGACTTTGAAGGAATGGCTTTTTGAGCACTGTTACCACCTTATTTGATAAGCTCCACTGAAATCTCATCGATGCCCGGCGCTTTATAATTCTTTTGGGCATTGATGATGGAACAAACCTTATCCATAGTTAGCGGAGCTAATGGAAGCTCTTGGGGAATACCTCTGATGTCTCCATTATTCACTGAATAAAATCTGACACATATTTTCATTATTCATACTATCTTCTTCTTTGTAGCACTACAGCCCCTCTCGGGCCTTCGCTTAGAGATAGTTAGAGTATCTCATTTTCATGACCGCATTAGTTTTTTTGGAAGTTGGTTTTGGTCAGTACCATGCTCTCGTGTGCCCGCTCAGCTACGATATGATCTGGTTAAATCAGTACATATCACCACTGAGCGAACACTCATAGTTTGTCCAAAAAATCCCCTGAACTAAATCACGTTGCTCCCAACCAGATTTGAACCTGGGACCTTCGGCTTATGCGTTCATACTCTAACCACTAGACCAAACACCCTAGACTAGTATTGTTGTTATCACAGAAAATTCAAACGGTTATAACTTCTGTAAATAAGATTCAATTTTGTTGAAACTTGCAGAGTATAAGCATCTTTTATAGGACTATATCATTATTTTTTCATTCATTACATTGAATTTAGGGATACCAATAGAAATTTACTGGAGGAAATGTTAAATTTACAAACCTTCTGCATATAACGTTGAATAAACTTCAACTTCTAAAGTACTTGTTAGTTTTGTACTCATAAGAGCCAACCTACTGATGTTTTTTCACCTTTGAATTGATAGTTTTCATCTTCAGCTATTCATTTAATAATACAATCAAGTTTTAATAACCTGAGTCTGAAATGTTGAAGTTGGAGAAGAATAATACAAATTTATTCAATATTCTCACTTGAAGCGGCCGCCATTTTGTTTTATAATTGCTGATGTTACTCGTTGAACGCATTCTCAACAATATTCATTCGTGAAACTTTTGTGCAAGCCCCAACAAATCCATAGTGCCTGCGGTGGTTTGGAGCGCAGATTTTTCCGTAGCCCTATTCTTGTGATATAGGAAAATTCAAACTACCCTAATTTCTTGAAATACTATTCAATGCTTTTGCTATTTTAAAAGTGGATCAATCGTGTCAATAAACATTTGCGTATCAAATTTTCTTGAATTCAAGAAAATGTAAAATTAATAAACCATACTGCTACTCATAAAGTTTAGCGAATTTTGACTTCTGACTTATTGTTGTCGTACTCATAGAGAACTTCTCCCATGATTTTTTCAGGTCTTGCAGGTCAAATTTAAGGGTACGCTAAAGTTTCATATGTTTTCTCCTCTCCTACCTCCCTAGATGCTGGTTAGATGGCCTGGAAAGATCTCATTAAGACATTACATATGTCACCTCATTTGACCACCTTTGATGAAAAAAGTCATTCCCTTATATCGGGCGAGCCTTCTTCAAATTCTCTGAAAAAATTTTCTACTACAAAACTTCCAAGAAATTATCACTTCTAACCTTTCCACTAAATTTGATGGCTATAGTTTTATTGTTTTGGAGAAAAACTGCTGTCTTACACAGGCAGGCACAGGTCGTGATTTCAATAGGGTTTTTGTATTTTAATTGATAATGAGATACTTTATCTCTAAACGAAGGCACGAAAGGGGGTATTTTAGTACAGAATCCTTAAAAATTGGAAAATTCGTTGAAGACTAAATTCACTCATCCAAAAAAAGAGTATCAAAGATTAGATACCCGGGGTATTTTTTCTCTAGCTGGGTTCAAGGAAAAAATATTGGGTCACACGATTTCTCGCAGATTTTTTCAGGTCTCTGCTTATTCCAACTTTTGGAAGTTGCCTGACAAAATCTTTGTTTTAATGCAGAACTTTTATTTTTTGCAAATTTCACTATAAATACTAAGTGTGCTAAATCGACGCACATTTTATGTAGACGTGCTAAACATGCTTGAAAATACGAGTATAACCTTTTCAGAGATTATAATGTGCTATTTTTTTATTTATTTTTTTTATTTTACAATGGGATCAGATATATGGATAGTGAGCTTCTTCATGTAGTATCTAGCAATTAGCACCTCCTTTGTTCATCACTTCCCGACAGGACGAAGGATTAAGGAAAGGTTTTCCAAATCCACACTAACAATATCACAAATTATTAGTATATAAATATTTTTTTTTTTTTATTTGTTAGCTTTTTTTACATTTACTAATAAAAGACTTGTACAACTACTTATATGGGATAGAAGGACTTGACATAAAGCTTGTTATAAAGATTATTAGTTGTTAAACATAAAAGAAGAAGAAGAAGCTCATATTTGAATTATCCACTTAAACCAGTTCAAATTCTATTTTTGAAAATCATTCACACATATATCCCACTTCCCAGTCAGCAACAGAACGCTGCTGGTATAAGGGAAGATATTAAATTGTTAATAATAACTACGATGACTAATTAAAGAACTGAATAATTAAAACAGAAGTAAAGAAATTCAACTAAATATAATAAAGAAACGCAAGCTCAACCCATCGAAACCTTAGCAGTGCATTCTTTCAAAAGTTTTTTAAACATGGGAAATGTTTGACATTCTTCAACTCAGTTGGTAATGAGTTATAAGATTCCATGGCCAGCCTTACTGGATCATGGAGTCTTCTATTTGTCCGCGCAAGTGATACTTTAAGGTAATCATTATTTCTCGTATTGTAAGAGTGGACATCTCTGTGTTTGATGAGTTTTATACCTGATTTCAAACTATTAGTACTGATTTTAAATACAAATATAGCCTTTTCCATAAAAATCAACTGTCTAATACTAAATTTTCTAGTCAATAAATAAAGACTATTACTGGGTGTCAACCTATCCAGACCACGCATTGCCTTGACAATCTTATTCAGCATTCTATGAATTGAGTCAATGTTCGTTTCCGACGCATGGCACCAATTCAATATGCCATAAGTTACCTGAGGCAAAACATGTGCATTATAAATTAATCTTTTGAGACCAATATCTAAATAGCTTCTACTCCTGAACACTCTTATCCAGAAGACTAATTTTGATTTTAAATTACTAATATGCTTTGACCAAGATAACTTTTCATCTACCTCAACACCTAAATACTTGATCGAGGAAACCCGTTCAATTTTGTCTTCATAGATTTTAACATTTAAATTGATGTCCACCCTATTTTTTGTTTAAATATCATAAGTTTAGTTTTACTCGTATTAATAGTAAGTTTATTCGCTAATAACCAAGTACCGTAAGATATAAGATCAGCATTAATTCTTTGGTCAAGAGCATCCGCAGATGAATCTGAATAAAGAAGCAGTGTATCATCAGCGTATATAATGTATTTCCCTTTCAAACCAGAAAAATAGATGTGATGTATGTATAAAAGGAAAAGAGTTGGCCCAAGTATCGAACCTTGAGGGACACCTATGTTAATCTTATACTTAGAACTAATTTCTTTGTTAACACAAACTGAAATAGTTCTATTACTCAGGAAGTTGCCGATCAAATTCAACGGAGGGCCTCTGATGCCCAATTCACTTAGGCACAAAAGCAAAATGTCATGGTCGACCGTATCGAAGGCTTTAGCTAGATCTACAAATATTGCGGCAACATATTTCCCGTCATCCAGTTCGTTATTGATGAATTGTAAGGCATCCGTAGTAGCAGATATTGTGCTACGTTTTTCAATAAACCCATACTGGTTCAAATCAAACCCTAATGAGTCATTAATAAATCGAGTGATCCGAATATTAATTATTTTTTCAAATACTTTGCTCAAAGTGTTCGTGAGGCTAATAGGCCTATAATTTGAAGGTTCCTTTACACATCCTGATTTGAAAGCAGGAATCACTATTGCATCCCTAAATTCCGATGGGAAGTCACCACATGCCATAAATTCATTGAACTCGAGGACTAAGTGTGGGGCGATTATTTCTCTTATCAATTTAAGTTCCCTAGCAGAAATACCATCACTGCCTGAAGATGAATTCTTTAGCGAAGCTATAATTGAAATAACTTCATTATCGAATGTAGGCTCGAGGAAAATTGATTTGACGTTAAGCGGAATCTGATATCGATTAAAATTCATTAACTTAAATTTTTAGTCAAGTTCATCGGCTAATCTTTTCCCTATAGAGCTGAAATGTACCCCAAGGGTTTCAGCACTAATATCAGTATTTTGTTTGCTTTCCCCACCTGATGACAAAATTTCATTATTAAGCGTCTGCCATACTTTTCTAGCATTTCCATCAGCAGAAGCAATTCGCTTATCAAGAGACTCTCTTTTGGCAGCTCTTATCAATGAGTTGACCCTATTTTTCAACACATCAAAGTTTGTTAAAAATACTCTTAACCACTTCGTCAGTTATACTCGTAGTCAACAGCCAGAGATGAATCCATACAGTCAAATGTCGACTATAGTCGACAGTCAAAAATAAACGCTTTGACAGCGATGATATGAAGGCGTACAGCCAAGCATTTGCCATCATTGAGTAATTAAATAATACTGGAGTGGACAAACATGTGACAATATGGTTGCAACAACCCCTGCGACCACTTTTCCTACTGCTACGCTCTTGTTTACAACCTTAGAGAGAGCCAAATTGCACAAGCAAACATGGCTGCTGCTCAATGTAAACAAATTTTCATACAATACCAAAAAATTTGCATTCTATTTGAAAAACCTACAGCATTGTATGAAAAACATGCAAAACATTAACATATAAACTACTCACTTGTGAAATGAAACACCTACAGATCCTTTTCTGCTATGATTTTTACACGAAGGCACTACACATTTCATTTTGAAATTGTAAATTAATTTAACAGTGTCACACGTTAAAGTTACTTGAATTATAAACCACAATCGAATTTTTAAACACTTGGAACGAATTTAAATCGCGAACACTTTCCACAGTTTTAATATCGGACAAAATTCGCGACGAAACTTGCAAATTGGCCAATTTGGCGTCCAATTTGCATCAGTCAACTTGACAGACAGTTCACATCTAGTCAGCTTTTGGAACAAGAAAGTGACCAGCAAGAGGCAGACGGGGAGGAAATGACAGACAGTTCGCTTGGAAGAGAGCGGAAACCGGTCGCATGCTCTCTCATGCATTTTATATGAGCTTAGCCCATCCAGTTCTTATTCATCTGAGTTTGCCATCAATGCAAACCACATAATATTGCGCATACAGAATACTGGCTGTGAGCATAATTTCTAGATTGTTGAGCGCTGTACCGATGTGTTTAAGTAAGCGAAGAGAAAACATATAGCGTGTTTTTAACTGTGTGTATAATATGACTGCATAAAATGTGGGTTGATTTGGCATGCCTAGCATTAATGCTTATTTACAAAACTGTTATAACGCTTTTAAAGAAGGCTTCCCATGCAGAAACATTACCGTTCAAATGTTTGCTACTAAAGTTGGTCATGAGCAATGTAAAATAAAGCAAAACAGATCCTAAAATGACATCATCAACTACAAAGGTGCAGAAAAGAGAACAATTTACAAACAAAGGAAAAGAGTTGGCCCAAGTATCGAACCTTGAGGGACACCTATGTTAATCTTATACTTAGAACTAATTTCTTTGTTAACACAAACTGAAATAGTTCTATTACTCAGGAAGTTGCCGATCAAATTCAACGGAGGGCCTCTGATGCCCAATTCCCTTAGGCACAAAAGCAAAATGTCATGGTCGACCGTATCGAAGGCTTTAGCCAGATCTACAAATATTGCGGCAACATATTTCCCGTCATCCAGTTCGTTATTGATGAATTGTAAGGCATCCGTAGTAGCAGATATTGTGCTACTTTTTTCAATAAACCCATGCTGTTCGTGAGGCTAATAGGCCTATAATTTGAAGGTTCCTTTACACATCCTGATTTGAAAGCAGGAATCACTATTGCATCCCTAAATTCCGATGGGAAGTCACCACATGCCATAAATTCATTGAACTCGAGGACTAAGTGTGGGGCGATTATTTCTCTTATCAATTTAAGTTCCCTAGCAGAAATACCATCACTGCCTGAAGATGAATTCTTTAGCGAAGCTATAATTGATATAACTTCATTATCGAATGTAGGTTCGAGGAAAATTGATTTGACGTTAAGCGGAATCTGATATCGATTAAAATTCATTAACTTAAACTTTTAGTCAAGTTCATCGGCTAATCTTTTCCCTATAGAGCTAAAATGTACCCCAAGGGTTTCAGCACTAATATCAGTATTTTGTTTGCTTTCCCCACCTGATGACAAAATTTCATTATTAAGCGTCTGCCATACTTTTCTAGCATTTCCATCAGCAGAAGCAATTCGCTTATCAAGAGACTCTCTTTTGGCAGCTCTTATCAATGTGTTGACCCTATTTTTCAACACATCAAAGTTTGTTAAAAATACTCTTAACCACTTCGTCAGTTATACTCGTAGTCAACAGCCAGAGATGAATCCATACAGTCAAATGTCGACTATAGTCGACAGTCAAAAATGAACGCTTTGACAGCGATGATATGAAGGCGTACAGCCAAGCATTTGCCATCATTGAGTAATTAAATAATACTGGAGTGGACAAACATGTGACAATATGGTTGCAACAACCCCTGCGACCACTTTTCCTACTGCTACGCTCTTGTTTACAACCTTAGAGAGAGCCAAATTGCACAAGCAAACATGGCTGCTGCTCAATGTAAACAAATTTTCATACAATACCAAAAAATTTGCTTTCTATTTGAAAAACCTACAGCATTGTATGAAAAACATGCAAAACATTAACATATAAACTACTCACTTGTGAAATGAAACACCTACAGATCCTTTTCTGCTATGATTTTTACACGAAGGCACTACACATTTCATTTTGAAATTGTAAATTAATTTAACAGTGTCACACGTTAAAGTTACTTGAATTATAAACCACAATCGAATTTTTAAACACTTGGAATGAATTTAAATCGCGAACACTTTCCACAGTTTTAATATCGGACAAAATTCGCGACGAAACTTGCAAATTGGCCAATTTGGCGTCCAATTTGCATCAGTCAACTTGACAGACAGTTCACATCTAGTCAGCTTTTGGAACAAGAAAGTGACCAGCAAGAGGCAGACGGGGAGGAAATGACAGACAGTTCGCTTGGAAGAGAGCGGAAACCGGTCGCATGCTCTCTCATGCATTTTATATGAGCTCAGCCCATCCAGTTCTTATTCATCTGAGTTTGCCATCAATGCAAACCACATAATATTGCGCATACAGAATACTGGCTGTGAGCATAATTTCTAGATTGTTGAGCGCTGTACCGATGTGTTTAAGTAAGCGAAGAGAAAACATATAGCGTGTTTTTAACTGTGTGTATAATATGACTGCATAAAATGTGGGTTGATTTGGCATGCCTAGCATTAATGCTTATTTACAAAACTGTTATAACGCTTTTAAAGAAGGCTTCCCATGCAGAAACATTACCGTTCAAATGTTTGCTACTAAAATTGGTCATGAGCAATGTAAAATAAAGCAAAACAGATCCTAAAATGACATCATCAACTACAAAGGTGCAGAAAAGAGAACAACTTACAAACATTTGGAGCTCTCTCTCACTACTATAGATTGCTTTATTTCGGCCGGTTATTATAAGTCCAAAGACAGCAAAGAGTTTTGAATACAAAATTTACTCAAATTTAAAATTTATGACATGATTTTTAAATTTTATATTACTGTACAGATATGCTTCCATTCAAAACTAAAAGTTCTGTGGACTAAGATAAAGCTGTCATTAAAGCATTTGTGTTACATGCTAACTATTCCAAGTCTGCATTCTTTATCTACTGTTTTATGATAAGTATATATTGTCATGTCTCTACGAAGTTCAACTTCGTCTATCTTTTGAGCTGATAAAGTCCCTGGTATGTGATACACAAACCCGATTATCTTTATGAAAGATACTTCCTTCAAACTAAGCGTGATTTTGCACATGATATTTCAGAGGCATGACCGTAACACTGATCCTTATGAAACCTCTCGTATTACTTGGCATTGTATCAGTACGATAGTATTCTGATGGTCAGCATGAAATCAGCTGGAATTTCTAATGCAAGTATTTTTGAAATTATTTTCAATTTACTGAATTTAATCCATTTTTGATGTAATATGGGCCAAGAGCAAGGCTTGACTTAATTTTTTGACATTTCCATGATTTATTCAATAGCGGAAATCAAATTGCTGGTACAACTGTTGCCCATCCATTTTATGAGAAAGTACATATGAGTTTCTGTTTTCTTGAATTGCCCTCGGGCCTTGCTTTGTTGCGTAAGTAGATGCAATTCAACTCTTTTGAGACATCTTCAGTGTCTAAAGGATTTGTGAAAGGAAATGACTTTATACAGACGCAAGATGGATTAAGGATGTAAGTACTAAATTAAGTCAGGTAGAGGAATATGTGGTGTTTGTTTTTTGGATCGTTGGATGTCTGTTTGTTCTGTTTCATCTCGTTCCCGTTTTCGTCAGAGAGTATGGTCTAGTACTGAGAAAATTGCGTCGGAATTTGTAATAAGTTGTTCGCTGATAACGTTACCGTTTTTTTTTCTATATTTATACATTTCAAGTATTTCTAGGATGTCAAGTCTCGGTGCTTTGCTTTGTTTGTGTAGCAATGTCAAAGCATGAGGCTCGTGTGATTAGTTTTGTTGTCTTATAATTGGAGTCGGCCTTGTTGTGTAAGAAAGATCTTAAGTGGGCTTTTTATCTTCTCGTCAGTTTTTATGTTGAGTTTCCTTTGTGTACTATGTCGCAGTCCTTGCATATCAGTTTGTACATGCCGCTCTTCTCGTACATATATTGATTTGTCATTCAGTTTTGGTTTCAGTTGGTTTCCAATGTTGTTGTTGGCCCGAAGTAATGTGTCAAACAGTTCCAGGCTGGGTTCTCAGGTTGACAGGGGAGGTGTTTAGTGGGTAGTCCAGTCGCGCATGGGAGTCCCACACTCTGTGCATAAATAGCATTCACCTCCCAACCAAAAAAAAAATGTTGTTAGTTTTGAATACAGTATGTATTTCCTAAGGAAGTTTGATAGTTTGTATGTCTCTTTGCTTACGAATGTAAACGAGATCCTCTGTTGGCCGATCTCACGTGTTTCAATCAGTTAGCGTTCTTGTTTAATAAGTTTGTCAATGTCACGTTGTTTGTATCCGTTATTACCAGCAATTCTGTAAACATTCTTTAGTTCATTGAAGTAGTTAGTACAAGTCATGGGAATTGAGTGGAGTCCTTGCACCATTGATCTGTACATTGCTAAATTATGTTGTACGGGTGGCTAGATGTGATGTGTATGGCATGATTTGTTGTGATTGGTTTCCTGTATATCTTGTATTGCGATTGTCATTCAGTTGTCCGTTTGTTTCTTTTTCTATATTAAAATTTATATTTGGATATTATCATTCATATAGGTGAGTAGTTGACTTTAAGTAAGCATACGACAGTATTGCTCGTAACGTACTGTACCAAATAATGCTTTGCTTTCAGTTTTGACGATCATGAAGACCAGCTGCATGCACACTCAAACAAATCTCCGTGTACACAAATGTGTGCTGAGACCTGTGTTATGCTATGAGTGTAAACCATGGACCGTAACCTGAGTATTCGAAAATATATTGAACGCCTTTGAGCGACGATTCCTGAGGCGAATAATTGAAGTAAAGCCAGACGGGGATCAATGGCAAATTCGATACAACCATGAGCTGTATGAAATTTTTGACGAGCTGGAAGTTTCAACGATTGCAAGACTGCGGAGTTGGGCACATGGATCGTATGAACGAACAAAGGATACCCTATAAGGTATTCGTTGGGAGAGGCTGGAGGTCAGTGGGGAAGCCAAGAAAACGCTGGTATGACTCAGTTGATGTTGGCAGTTTATCGCTAATCGGATTCTGAAATCAGAGGACCTGGTGTATGAACCGAGACAGTTGGAAGTGCTATTTGCAGGAAGTGAGGGCCCGACAGGGACTATAGTGCTACGAAGAAGAAAAAGAAGGTAAGTAGTTCATCTTGTTTATTTTTTTTGTGGTCAGACACAAAAGATAAAACAGTCATCTACATATAGTCTGTAGAATATTACGTTGAATTTTTTGAAAAGTTTGGGTATAAAGACTTCTTCCAACGATTGTAAGAATATTTCTCTCATTATTGAGGATATTGTATGTAAAGCCATGTATGTGTTATTATTGTACTGAAAATAATTCTTCTTGATTGTGGTCCTTATGAGATTGAGAAGTTGATCTTTGAATTACCGGCTGCAGTTGAACGAAAGTTCTTCTTTGGGCATGGTCGACAAAAGCAAAAACCAGATGAAACTTGACAATTGCATATCCAACGATCCAAAAACAAAAACCTTACACCTCTCTAACATTTTTTAGTACTGCTTAAAGCATTCTACGACTGTATAAAATCAGCCCCTTCAACGAATTACTCAGGCACTGAAGATGACTTAAAGAGTCAAAACACGTCTGCTCATACAACAAAGCATGGTCTGATGGCTTTTTAAGAAAAAAGAGAACTGGCCTGCGGATATCAAATAAACAAAACAATTGACAACAACACTGCCAATCAGGCAAAAATGTTGCAATGTTTCCGCAAACCTACCCTTGGACTTCATCGAACCATAGCAAACATATGGTTTAAGAAACAGTGTTTAAAAAATAAAATAACACCAAAATTTGCAAGAGTTGTAATGAAGCAAAACACAATTGCATAAAAACTGAAAAAAGAACACTATGCATAAAAAAGTTGGGTAGACAGTCCTACGCTCATCTCAGAAGGGTCTTGTACTCAACTTACAAAATGCATTCACCAGCAATGAATGAAATCAAGAAACATGTAAGAGACGATTTTATTGCAGAAAATATGAAACCCGAAGATCATACTAATATTAACAAAGTTGAACGAATTTTTACTTATGAGGTATTTGTTATTGTTATACTCATAAATATCTCCCTTCGTAATTTTTCCAGATTGTTTAGACCACAGGTGTCCATTCGCAAGGGAGGAAATACATTTTTCATGTATTTCCCCGCTTTGCCCCCACTGAAGCAACAACTGTCAGTTTAAGAACTGTTTCGAAAAGCTCTCATAAAGAAGTTCCATTTAATGCTCATACCGGCTACCTTTGATGAAATTTTTTTTCAGGAGCAACTCCCCTGTACTGTAATCATCGATTCATGGCCTATTTTTTTTTTTTGAACCCTAGAATGGTTACAAAGCCCTTTTGCTAGGAGCTCTCTCCTACCTCCTTGACTTGTTTCACTTATGAGTATCAATTGTAGTTACTCATCTTCAGTCATTCATTAAATTGAATCAAGTGTTAAAAGCATACACCTTAAACGTTGAAGTTGGGAAAAAATAACTCAAAATTATTCAATTTTTGTATTTAAAGCAGAAATTTTTTTGTTTAACGAGTACTGATACCACTAGTTGAACTGATTCTCAAAGTTTTGTTATGAGATATCATTAAGACATACAACGGTGGTCCTGAGAACGACGGACTATGTACAAAAAACAATAGACTTCATTAACGCCAATGGGTAAAAGTTGGTATACAAAGACCCAACTAAGAAGTTCCAAGCAGACTCACCTACTGCTACCATACAGTCTCCACTAACTATTTTTTCTACTACTAAGCACCATTAATATTCCAAAATCCATCCATAATATTTTGTTGTTGGGAGAAGAATGTCGTTAACGCACAAAATATGAAACTCCCATGCTCACAAGCAACTGGACTACCTTCCGTTTGACACAAAATTTTGGACGCCATGAGTTGTCTTCAAGCTTAGGGTTCCCTTTTCTAGCGGACGGGGAGAGGAAAAGAGGAATTACCAGATAAGTAATCCCCAAGCCCTGATGTCCCCAGATGCTGTAAACCCTTTTATCTTTTAGGACTGCCCGAACATAATGTGCCACCTGGTTCCATTTGTCAACCGATTCAAGCATCATCGTGACTATACTATCTGGAGTGAGCTCTCCCATCTCCCTTCAGAGGTCTCGTCATAGCCTGTCCCATTCTTTGCCCGCAAGTTCTACAGCACTCATGAAGAGGCATCTTCCTGCTAGGCTGTGTCCCCTACGTTGTCTGTAAGTCGACCCTGAGCAGATACGTCTTCTCAGTAGTTGCCCTGATTTGCTCAGAGAAATTTATCTTTGAGTCGATCAGTAGCACAAGTTACTTTACCACTGGCTGCAATCAATTCGATTAGAGTGGCTCCAATACTGATCATCCTTCCTCTAGGGATTCTGTTTTTGCCAAGATGACCACTCTGGTTTTCCACAGTGCTATACTGGACCCCCAAGCAGTCCTCCAGTCTCTCATTACTATGTATAGCCTGATTGCGCTTGTTCACCGTTGCGTGTAAGGACCCGAGCGGTAACAACATCTACATAGCCAATCAGTCACGACTCATTTGGAATCTCCAGTCTTAATAGCGCATCAAAAGACACGTTCCACAGGTTTTGAGAAAATCATTGGGCAACACTCGATATAACTTTCACCCTTCACCAGCCTTGTGTTGTGTCGTAAAGCAGGCTTCAGCCCTTCAGATAGTCCCTCAGAAGCCAAATTAGATATTCTGGAATTTGAAAACGGGGTTTCCGGCGTATTCAGAATATCCACCCATCTATTGGATTTGAAGGCGTTCTCAACATCAAGTGTCACCAATAGGACGATCTGTCACTTGGTGCTGCTATATGCCTCTGCCTTTCGGACCACGTTCACCGCCTCTGCAATCGCACAATGGTGGAACATTCTGCTCTCAAGCCGTACTTCTCAGTAGATAAGTTGCCTAAGTGAGTCTTCCTTTGATGAATTCCTCTAGCACTTTCCCAGCCATGTCTAGCATGCATAACGTGCGGTATGCAGACCGCGCCCCTGGATAGCCCTTTCCCCCTGCTGATGAGCATGAGCCTCGCTACCATCAATCGTACCGGGAAGTGAGTAAGTGTTCAATGTGCTAAGCAATAAGTCAGGACAATGGTGATAGACAAGTTGCAACACCTCAGCTGGAACACCATCTGGACCTGGAGCGTTCCTCACTTTCAGTGAGAGGAATGCCTTCCCACAGTTCCGGTGATATGAAGAGTAGACATTCGATTTCTGTTCCACCGTAGACAGTATCAACACGGAGAGGATGGGCAAGGAGGAGTGCCCGCACTATCTCCTCCATCTTTTCCGCTTCATGAATGCAAGGCTTCCGTAGGGCACCAAACTTCCGCATAACTAGCTTGAAGACAAAATTCCACGGATACCTGTTCACATTGCCCACCAGATCTTGCCAGCAGCGACCTTTGCTATTGTGAATCAATTTATGAAGGTATTACCTGGCCGACTCATATTCTGGTACCTGGTTGCATGCCTCGTCACGGTTCCTCGCTTGTTGAGGTTGTGACATTCTCTTCACTTTACAGTTATTTCAGTCGACCACCAATATATTAGGGATTTACCGTGCCGGCATTTTCGAGCGGGCATGGAAGTGTTGCAAGCAGTCGTGATGATGATGCTCATATTTGAGTTCACTACATCTTTAACTGTCTGTTCTTTTGTCCCCTGTGAATCTCCCTGCGGTAGAGCACCTGCTGTGAGCACCTCGAGAAACATTCCCTTATCCATCCTTCTAATGTTCCACTCAATTATATAAAATTGAGAGCATGGACATCCGGAGACAACATAACTGATTTTAAGCAGAATGCACTGATGATCACCGGCTGAATAGTCCTATAATACTCTCCAATTGTGTATCCTCCGTACTAACAACTCCGAGGCATATTTAATATCCGGTATGGTTCCTTCATAGCCAATATGGTAGAAAGTCAGCGTATTTCTAATGTTCAGTACAACGAGCACCATCGTGGGCACCATTTTTAGGATTCGTTTCCCCGCAGATCTATTTGGGGCATGCCCCATTCAATTGCTTTAGCTTTGAAGTTTCCCCCAAGTAGCACGTTTCCATCTGTGTTCGAGGCAGCGGTCTCCAGAGCATTATGCTTGCCTTGGAGAGATGATATCGATTAGTTAAGCATTATGTTCACACTAAATGAGGTGGCCCCTAAGCGCTGCACCCACACGAAACCATCCTCCGTCCACAGTTCTCCACCTGGAAGCCACTGTTCGGAACCTAGATGGTTGCAGTACCAGTTTCATCAGGCTACCATTACGCAGAACGTTTATCATGGTGTTGCTCACTTCGCAGCTCAACGTCGGCCTTCATGTCCCTTGCAAACTGCTCAACTAAGTTTTGGGCAGTTGAACAGCTGTGTAGGCTTAGTTGCAGGATGTGGGTCATCAACCATCTGATTTTGCCTTAGTTAGGATTTCCTAGAAAATGCGACATTTCCCTGATCGCAAGACGTGCTCAAGATCTGGTCTTGGTTCAGCATCCTTGCGAACAATAAAGCACGTTTCCTTTGTATACTCTTTTTTTTTGTCAAAATTCACCGCATTTGTAACATAGGGAACTCTTATCGGGTCCTTTGTTGGCCAAGTCAACGATGGCCATGCGTTGTCCCCTATGGTTTTCTAGTGTCAATCTCACTTTGATCCTGCCTATGCCAGGCAACTCCCTTTTGATGGCCTTTTCTACCTTGGCCAGATCCATGACCCAGTCAATGCATTTTATTTTGATCATTGCCATTGGCTCTAGCGAGGCTATAGTTGCGCTTTGCCGAGAACGTTCTTTGCTGTATAGCCAAATGCTTCCCTATTGCCGACATCCGCTCGAAATTCGACCAGTATGTAGCCGAACCGCTTTAGTCGTACTATTTTAATGGCAGTGTTGGTGTCTTCGGGTCTCACATTTCCCTGATAACGCGCAGCACTTTTGCGTAGTTATCAGCTTCCATTTTTCAGTAGCGTACTTCTACTACATTTTTGGCGGTGGCGATGAAATTCAGACAATACCACATTATATAATTAGTCACTCCTTTCTTTTAGTGTCGTAATCTCTTCGCGGACTCCAGGATGGTTCGTTATTTTGTGAGGACTAACGAACCTTGCTTCAGTCGCTGCGGTAGCGATCGCAGCAGTAACTATCGAATTCTCAATATTCTTTATATTTTCTCCTACCGCTTGAACATCTGACGCGTTCTGCAGAGTCTCTTGCTCTTTCTTTTTAGGACGATCTGGCGTTGACATTGTTTTTTGCTCTACTTGAATGCCGCAGAAATCTCAGTCTGAGCAAGACTGTCTGTTAGTCTCCGTTTTTTGTCCGTCTTTACTGTCATTGTATTCATCGGCAGTTTTGTTATCATTAGTACCGCTCCCGATTTGCTGTAAACATCCTGGCTGTAGTCACTGGTCGCGTCGTCAGTGTTATTATTTTCGCTTTTGCTGAATATTTTGAATCAACTTTTAGAGTTTCTAGTTGCTCCAGTTTGATTGGGTCCCCCTCGGAGCCGCTATCTCCGTTCGCGTGTGTAGTCACCTTTTTGGTCCCATGGTTACCTTTGCAGAGTAGGGAGGCCATGCGAGTGTTGGCACAAGCCCTTATGGAAACTTGTGCTCAGAGTCAGATCAGTGCTAATCGGGGGTGCATCTCAAGTAAACATAGACCACCACCATCCCAATGGTTTGAGTTTTGAACGTGCTCCGAGGCCTGCCATGGTTTTACCAGGACAGAGATGAAATGGTAGATTAATTGCACATTGGCGCTGCCGTGTATAGCAACTATATCCAAACCATCATATCCGCCAGCCAAAAGCATACATTACAGTTCGTTGTCCAAAGCATAGTCCACAATCAGTCATCACAGGGCGAATTTAACGGCGCCTCTATATCTTCGGGTCCCCAAAGAATGCTAGTCTCGGAGAATATTTCTGTCGGGTAGCATTCCCCCTGCGGAGGACACAAACCCAATATCTCTATCCGGTAAGTCAACAGTTGTTGCGCACCTCCTGTATACTAATTAGCAGGATGCTTGGCAACGATAATACCTGATGTCACCTTGATGACAAATACACATTAAAGAACAACCATGACCTGGCGAGCTCTGCCACCTCTTTAATAATGAATAACAGTTATCAGCTTTTTTCTCTAGACATCACGAACTTTTATATGTCTATACCGTTCGATGACATACCGACCCTGCTCAAAGAAAAACATTCATACAATATCGGCATACAATTCATAGATCAACTACTCAATCTCATGAAGACCATAATCAAGCAGAACTATTTTTGGTTCAACAATAACACATACATCGCCAAGAACGGTTTGGATATGGGGCATCCAATATACTCAGCAAGTTCAAAATATTCTGACAATCTTCGGAAGAACCCTTTGTACCCCAAATTATTAAAAAATTCAATGTAGTGTCTTACAAACGATATTTGGATGACTGTTTCATCGTTATTGACTTACAAGAAAGTAAAGTAGACGAAATACTTACCTATATGAATTAAATACTCGTACACACGATTATAAATTTCACTATACAATAAGAAACAAACGGACAACTGAAATATATGGACCTAATCATGACACACAAAAAACACGAATAGACTACAAGATAAATCGAAAAATAAACTCCATTGATCATACCACACACGTCTCATAATATAATTAGCAGCGTACATATCAACGACGTAGAGACTCCATTCCCATGACTCATATTAACTACTCCAATGAACTAAAGAACGTTTACAGAATTGCTGGTAATAGCGGATACAAACAATGTGACATTGACAAACTTATTAAGCAAGAACACCAACTGATTGAAACACGTGAGATCGGCCAACAGACGATCTCGTTTACGTTCGTGAGCAAAGAGAAATACAAACTATCAAACTTCCTTAGGAAATACAAACTACATTCAGAACTAGCAACAACATTGGCAACCAACTGAAACCAAAACTGAATGACACATCAATATACGAGAACAATGGCATGTACAAACTGTTATGCAAGGACTGCGACATAGTACACAAAGGAAGCACAACATGAAAACTAACGAGAAGATACAAAGACCACTTAAGATATTTCTTACACAACAAGGTAGACTCCAATTATGAGACGACAAAACTAATCACACGAGCCTGATGCAATGACAAACTCTATGACTTGACATCCTAGAAAGGCTTGAAATATACAAAAATATAGAAAAACAAACGGTAACATTACCAACGAGCAACTTATTACAAATTCCGACGCAATTTTCTGAGTACTTGATCATACTCTCCGATGAAAAGGGTAATGAGATGAAACAGAACAAAAGGATATCCAAAGATCCAAAAAAACAAACACCAAATATTCTTCTCCATGACCTTATTTAGTATTTACCTCCTTAACCCATCTTGTGTCTGTATAAAGTCATTTCCTTTCACACATCCTTTAGACACCGATGATGACTTAAGGCCCGACGCCCTTTCTAGAAATAAGAGAATTTGCCTGCGGATATCAAATGAACAAAATAATTGACTTCGGGTTAATTATTTACTAAGCATTATACATTTTTCAAAAACTGTATGATACAAAGTCGGTTATTGAATGAATTGAACGTTCTTTTGCTCTTCCTTACATGCTTGCTGGGTCATTCTATGTTACAATAGGTATGTTGATTCTATTGCAGATGTTAGATATAGTTCTTTGATATCAGAGGAACATGCGGTTGAGTAAAACGTTGACTAAAAATATTGATAGGAAGCTTTTATAGAAAGTTATTCGGATAGTATTTGAGAAAAAAAAACAAGTTCATTATACATAGTATTTTTGATAGAAATTGCCGATGATATTTTCTAAGATCTTAGAAAATAAAATCGGATCAAACACCAATAGTATTATTGAGGAGTATCAAGGCAGTTTTTGGAGCAGGCAGATTGACGATAGTCCAATTGTTCACAGTCAAGCTGGGAGTTCAACATAGACATTCACCAAATTTTCGTTGACTTAAAGCAAGCATACGACAGTATTGATCGTAACGTACTGCACCAAATAATGCTTTGCTTTGGCATCCCAGCCAAATCAGTCCGTCTTACCAAAATAACAATTACGTCAACAACCTCCCAAGTCCGCATCAATAACCAACTTACCGATGCCTTTGACACAAATATCGGACTAAAGCAGGGAGATGGGCTGGCCCTATTGCTATTCAATTTGGCTCTAGAGTGCGTCATAAGGAAGCTACCTGTCGATACGTGAGGTACATTACTATTCAAGTGGAGCCAAGTAGTAGCCTATGTGGACGACATCGACATTTTGTCACGGTCATTAAAGAACTTTTCCTGAAACTCGACAGCGAATCAAAACTAGTAGGGCTACGAATCAATGAAAATAAAACAAAGCTCATGACGCAGTCGAGGAAAATTACCTCAAATACACAAAACACCACACTTGTCGAATAAAGTATCGAAAATGTTAGCAAATTTGTGTATTTAGGCGTCAAAATAACGAAAACGGATAATAAATGAGACAAAATACGCCGAAGAATACAGCTCGCAAATAAAATATTTTATTCAGTATTGACGATCTTGAAGACCAGCTGCATACACAGGAGAACAAAGCTCAAAGCATAAAAATCTGTGATAAGACCTGTGTTATGGTATGAGTGTGAAACATGGACCCTAACCTAAGCATCCCCAAATATACTAAACGCCTATGAGCGACGGGTCCTGATGCAAATAATCGAAGCGAAGCTTGACGGAGACCAATGGCGAGTTCGATACAACCATGAGCTGTATGAAATTTTTGACGACCCGGAGGTCTCAACGATTATAAGACTGCGGAAGCTGCAATAGGCTGGACACATGAATCGTATGGACGAACAACGGATACCCAAGAAGGTGTTCGTTGGGAGAACTGAAGGCCGGAGACCAGTGGGGAAACCGAGGAAACGCTGGTCTGACTCGGTCGATGAAGACAGTTCATCGCTGCTTGGATTCTGAAATTGGAGGACGTGGTCAACAGACCAAAACAGTTGGAGGCGTTATTTTCAGGAAGCGAAAGCCCGAGAGGAGCTGTAGTGCTAAGAAGAAGAAGATGATGACCCTCATTTGAACACTCTCTTAGGCCTAATTTTACCCTACATGTTGGTAAATTGTTCATTTTTCGCTAATATGTAAGGTCAATATAGGCTAAGAATGTATGAACTAAGAACTCACTTCAAGCCGACAAAAAGCGACAATAGTCACTGGAAAATCATTCGAAATATTGACTTGGATATAGTTTTAAATATTGTAAGCAGAGAGGTACATACAGGAGACGGCGAGCTTTCATTTCATATGGAAAGCGTTGAAGTTGGTTAGTAAAATTTAACCTTCCGTATTCGTATACATTCATTTTCGAAAGTTTTCGCAAGTTTCAGCTAATGTTTTCTTAAGGAATGCGTAAAATTTTTCAGTTTTCGAAATCAATTTCAAAATGCAAACTCAAGTCATTTATTGGTACGTTCAAATTTACTTCTTATATGACATGCATGGTGTTATCTATCCGTAAGCCTCCACCTTTATCAATAATGTAAACAAAATCATACTTCACGCCACACTGTCAAAAGTATTCGATCCTTAAAAATTGCATGGACACCCCTGTTTTTGAAACTGACGTATCAGCCAGCATGGAGCCGTCAGTTGTCATATCGTTCGTCATAATATGAATTTCACATTGAAAAATTGGAAACTTTTAGATGATAAATTACTTTACTGAAAGTTATCGCAAGTGAATTACAAAGTGACGTGTGTAGTTTTTAATTATCTGCCGGAGAAAAGAACTGGCGTGCAGTATTCTTCTTTGTTCAGGTGAGTTAATTGAACCTCAGCGTAAAATTATGAGAAGCGCTACCAATTTAAGTGGATATTTTAACGTTAGTCCAGAATGATACGTTATTTTATTACAGAAATGTGAAACATGACTGTATTTTTGATTTGTACCATGTAAAAAGTAGGGTCACCGATACGTTTGATGGGTAACACCGATGAAATAAGTTTCATGTCCGTTCCTTAAACATTGACATATGCGAGCAAATCAGTGAAAATGTTTTGATTATGAACTTAATTCGCGGGTGTTTCGACCAAAAAATTTTTGAATCAATTCGTTTTATAGTTTTGTGTTTGTATTGTGTTAAGAGTGTATTTATTTTTGTAAAATTTTTTATTTGAACCGTTTGCAACGACTCCAACCTAAACTTTAAATAACGTTCATGAATATTAGATATCGGGTTGTTTCGAAGTCGTGGAAAGAATCAGAAAAGGTGACACGGCCAAATTTCATTTAAAAAATTGAAAAATACTGCAGGCCGAAGTGTTTTTATATCAAAAAAGTGCAACGTGATCTGGGGGCCTCAAAATTATTTCCGAAAAATTAACGGTTTAGTTTGAAAATCTTTTTTTATTACACAGAAACATAAAAAATCGATTTCAAAGTTCTTTACTAAGGATGAAATGAATTTCAAGGATGTGGTACTAAATCATTATGTAACACAACTAATATAACAACACTTCCATAAAGTTTAGTTCATAAATTTTAAAGCACTTTGTAGTAGTTTTTTTCTAATTTATATATATATATATATATATATATATATATATATATATATATATATATATATATATATATATATATATATATATACACACATACATATGTATGTATGTGTGTTTGTGTATATATATATATATATATATATATATATATATATATATATATATATAACATATCTTATAATTTGAACACATATATATATTATATATATATTAGATATATATATATATATATATATACAATATATATATATATATATATATATATATATATATATATATATATATATATATATATATATATATATATATATATATATATATATTATATATATATATATATATATATATATATATATATATATATATATATATATATATAACGAAATTCGCAATTCCGCTCCAATTTACACCAATTTTTTTAAAAAGATGTATAGGGCAAATAAACTTGTATCGTTTAAGTTTTTAAGCCAACCAAATCGGCTGAGCGAAAACAAAATGGCGGTCATTTTAGACGAAAATTAGTTATTTCTGGTCGGCCAAAAATGTAGCTCTGATTTGGATGAAATTTGCTCCAGCGGTTCATTGATCTGTGTGATGAGTCTCACAATAAAATATCTAAAGAGGGACACGTCTGAAACCAAATGGCGGCCGCTCAAAGGTCAAAAAAGGTGCAAAAGCTTTAAATCAGTAATAAAAATATCTTTAAGACTTCATTCAGTGAAAGGTTGTTAGTGATATTGAAACAAAATGGCAGCAAGTCCAAATAGTAATCCTAACAAGTCCGTAGTGTTTAAGTCGACTGTAGACACATATTTCTCAATAGCCACGTACTGTTGTCGTTGTAATACAGAAAATTTAAATCACCATAACTTTGTTAAATATTACCCGGTTCTTTTAAAATTTTCATAGTTTATTAGCTGTTGACCTTATATAGTATATGTAAAATTTTGTAGAATTGGAGGGTCCACGAAGGATTTTATACAATAAAATGTAAAATTTTTAAATCATACTTTTACCAACAAAGTTTAGGGAATTTCAACTTCTCAGGTATTTGTTGTTGTTGTGGTCATAAAGAACTACCTTTATAATTTTTTTCAGATTTTTCGGTCCGCAAGTGTCCAAACGCGAGGAGAGACACAACTTTTTTGTGTTCTTCTATTTCCCCCGCCTAACCCGTCATCGATATTACAATTTTAATAGTGGATATTAAAAGAAATCATCAAGATCTTTCATATGATATAATGCTCGACTATGTTTGGTAAAAAAAAATGTTTAAGGGTTCACATCCTTATATAGGGAGGCCCCCTTAAAAGCCTTTATTATTTTTTGTTGACTACGTAGCTTATATTGCCCAGAAACTTTTGAGCTATTCACAAATGTTCATAACGGTACCTTCTACAGTTTCTGAGAAAACTTGCTGTGACGCACTGGCGAACGGACGGACAGGTACCGATATTAATAGGGTATTATAAGATTTATTTTTAACAAAACCCAAAAACTAGACGTTACGTCTCAAAAATCAAAATGGCGGCTAGTTGAAGCTCGAAATTTCAAAGGCTCCTAAAAGTTGCAATTTTGATTCGATGTATATGCAACTTATATTTAAAATAAAAACAATCAGGTCTCGACATTTTGTTATTTTGAAATTCATGCATGAGCAAGTTTCAAAATCACTGCGGCTCAAATTTACGATTTTTTCATATTTTTGTGGCCCTCAACCGGCCATACTTTTCAAACAGATTTTGAGAAACTTTGGGTTGTGAATAACTGTATTGTAAAAAGATCTTCAAAATCAAATGAAAAATAAAAAAATCAAAAAATTAAAACCTTATATTTTTAGCTGCAATTTTCACTAAAAATGCAATACTTTTGTCCTGTCTAGAGTGAAACTCCAATTTAAATGAGGTTTGGCACATTGACTGATAGGACTTGAGGGCATTACATTTTAAAAAATTGAAAATTTAATGCATATATTTAAAATGGCGGCCCCCAAAAGTCAGAAGGTGAGCGCAATTCACTATTGTACAATGGTAGGAACTGAAATAATGAATATTTTTCATGAAAGACATGTTTAGTGGCTTAACTTGAAAGTATTTATATAACTGACCATTTTTAGGGTATTTTTAATTACTTTTACAATACACTACTAAAATTGCGATCATCTGCCCGTCCGTGCGTTACAGTAAGTTTTCTCGCAAATTACATAAGCTAAAGTGATGCAATTTTTCACGTCGGTGGTGACCTCTCAAAAGTTGCTGTATAAAAAAGTATTTTAAGCTGGTTAAGGCAGTTCTCGCAATATAAAGGGGATGACTCCTGAATATTAGCCAATTGGTTGTCAAATAAAAGAGGCGTTTGCAAGGAGGGGATATTTACGAAAATGTGTGTCTTGTCCCCTCGCAATTGGACATCTTTGCTCAGAAAAATCTGAAAAAAAGTCACGAAAGTGGGCACAAACCACAAAGCTAACAAATGCCTCCGAAGTTAAAATTCGATTAATTTTCTTAATAATAGCGCGTCTTATGAATTTTACGTTTTCATCTATAAAATCCTAGAATAACCCTTTAATTTGCTTAAAAGCTTATATTTCGATTTTCTGATGTAAAATCTGTAAATGGCTAAGTTATAGACGATTGAAATTTATGAATTCCAACAATAATTACACGTAACACCGTGTAAATCTATGTACGCAAAAGGCCCAAACACTACAGATGTGTAAGGGCTTTGATATAAATTTTAGAAATATTTTAAAATATTGATCTGTTATCATGACTACTTGAACATTGAAGTCAACCCATTGAAAATAAAATAATTCTGCGAGCTACTGTCGCAATTGTTTTCACAACAATTAAGAACATCAACAAAACGAATTTACTCGAAACCACGAGAACCCACCAAGCATGAACAACATCTGAAACTGAGTCACTGCTCCATTCATTACGCTGCTGGAATGTTCCCGCTAATTCACCAATGCACGAGAACTGAGTTGAATGATTAGAGACCCTATATAAAGGCGAGCTGAATGAATGGGGGAATCATTCATTACAACCGCGATAGAAAACTGCGATATGCAAAGTACAGGCGATATTGATTGTTTGAGTGTCAAGTGATTTTAGTAGACAATTGCGATAGAAATTTAATTGATAAGTGAAAGTTAGATTCTAATTAAAATTGTGAAATAGTTAAATGAGTGATTGGTAAATAAATAAACTTTTTTAATTTAATTTAAAAGACATTGCGTTTTCACTTCCCCAGAACATTAAAATTATTGGCCGCAAACCAAAACACGCGACAATATGTTTGAGCCAACTTCTGATATTCGAAAGACGTTGTTAATTTTGCTAACTATTTTACAATACCCTTCTAACGGGATTCCTCTCCTGCTACTTTTGCGAGTACTTCTCCTTAAATAGTGTTTCACTTACAAAGTGGGGACCAATAAAATGGTTATTAATACCTACGAGAAATTCACCTTTCCGGATACTCTACATACTCTAAACTTCCACTGTTGAATGTTAGATTGCGCTTGTTTTCAAGTTTGCGGTGCACTTAGAGTTTCTTCTCCTTAGAACGCCTTAGTTTTCTTATATTTTTTTGTAGGTCTTAGGGCATATTTTGGAGAGCCTGATGAATTGCTACAGATTTGCAGGATTTTAGACTGAGTCATGCAAAGAACAGAGACTATCTTTTCATACAAAAATTCAATAGATATTTGGTTTCAATGAATATGGAATGGATGTAAATATGTTATATAAGTATTGTATAAGTATTTTTAGGTCTTTGTAAAAAAATTTTTTACAAAGACCTACTAGTTTCGCGGCCTGTCTGTCCGTCTATCCGTCCGTCTGTCCATGCGTCACAGCTAATTTCCTCAGCAACAATAGAAGCTAGAATGCTCAAACTTTGTGAAAAGGTCAGAAGTGATGGTCTCTCAAAAGTCAAGTTCTTATCAAAAATTTTAAAAATTTTTAAGGGGAGTCCCCCCTTATAACGAATTAGCACTTAAAAATTTTTTTTTAATGAAAGGTAGTCGAGCGGGATATCAAATGAAAGGTCTTAATTAGAGCTTTTAGAATCTGAATTAGAAAAAATCATTTTGTGAATGAGGCGGTCGAAGGGAAGGCATAATGTACCAAAAATGTGTGTCCCTCCCCTCGCGATTGGACACCTTTGAACCGAAAAATCTTAAAATTATCACGAATGTAGGCCTTTATGAGTACAAGGGCAACAAATACCGCAGAAATCGAAATTCACTCAACTTTGTTAATAATAGTATGATTTGTACATTTTACATTTTCGCCCATAAAATCAAACGTCTTGAAATTTTGCAATTATATAGACTGATATAAGATATGCACGTTAACAAAATTTAATTAAGATCGAATCATAATCAAGTGAGTCATAGCGATTTCAATTGTGTGGAATTACAACAACAATAACACGTGTTTATAGTTGATACATATTTCAAATTGACCTAGGCACTTTTATTTTCTTTCAATTTTCATGAAAATTTAAGGAATAGTGTTTAACTTGCAAATGTTCAATCGGCCGATCATTCAGCAAAATAATTTAAGCTAGATCAAAATGGCGGCTGCACTGTGCTTATGAAAGAAACTGTGCATTTTTTGCATAAATTTGAACAATTTCATATCAAAGTATTGGATGAATAGTTCAAGTTATCGATTCACGCTATTAGAAAACTTGTTTCTAACCCTAGAATGTTTAGAAAGACCTTCTGGTAGGAGCACTCTCCTGCTTACTCAACTTGTTTTCTTTAAAGTTTGTTGGGTGAACAGACATACTTTGACTCCTTTGAGTCATCTTCAGTGCCTTTTTTTTGTGGTAAGGAGGTGAAGGCATTTACGCCCGCCGAGTCTGGCAGTGTGGGACTCCCATAGAGGATACCCTTGGACTACCCACTAAACACCCCCTGTCAATCTGAGAACCTAGCCTGGAACCGTTTGACACATTACTTCGGGCCAGGTCTCGTTTTGTTACGCCGTGGGGCGCCTTCAAGCTGGGGAGTCCCTTTCCTAGCGGGAGGGGAGAGGGGAAGAGGAAATGCCAGAAGAGCGATCCCCCAGCCCTAGCGCCCCCGGCTGCTGTGAGTCCCTTTTATATTTTAGGACTGCCCGAGCATAATGTGCCACCTGGTTCCATTTGTCAACCGATTCGAGCATCACCGCAACTCCGTCTCCCTGTAGAGTTCACTTCGCAGCGTGACCCATTTTGTACACGCAAAAAGTGTGTGACAGGCATTGTCCTCCTCTCCTGGGCAAAACCGACAATCGGGAGACCGTGACTTACCGATCTTGTGCAGGTAAGACTGAAAACACCCGTGCCCGCTCAAAAGCTGGGTCAGATAGAAGTCAGTCTCACCATGCTTTCGCTTTAGCCACGGTCTCACATCCGGGATGAGGCGCGCTGTCCACCTTCCCTTCGTGCAATTCCCCCAAGACTGCTGCCAATCGTTGAGCGAGCGTTGTCTTTCCTCGCGGACAACCATCTCCCTTGCATCCTCGTTTCGGCGCAGGTAAATAGCGCGGCACTCTCTAGCAAGGAGGGCGACAGGTATCACACCTGCAACCGCTCTCACCGCCGAGTCGGAGACTATTGGATACGAAGATGCAATTCTCAGTGCTCCTCTTCTCTGTACCTGTACCAATCGTTTTCGGTATACGTCCTTGCTGAGAGCGTCGCCCCATACCTCTGCTCCGTACAGTAGCACTGACCCTACAGCACTCATCAAGAGGCATCTTCTTGATGGGCTGGGTCCCCCTACGCTGGCCATAAGTCGACTCAGGGCCGATATTCCCGAAGCAGCCTTCTCAGCCGTTGCCCTGATTTGCTCAGAGAAACTCATCTTCGAGTCGATCAGTAGCCCCAGGTACTTCACCGCTGGCTTCGATTCGATTTGTATATCTCCAATACTGATCATCCTTACTCAAGGGATTCTCTTTTTTGTCAAGATGACCACTTCGGTTTTCTCCAGTGCTAAACTGAGCCCGCGAGCAGTCATCCAGTCCCTCACTCGACGCAATAGCATATCTAGCCTAAGTTGCGCTTGTTCAACGGTGCGTCCGGCGACCAGAGCCGCAACATCATCCGCATAGCCGACCAAGCGCGACTCATCTGGCATCTCAAGTCTCAGTAGCCCGCCGTAAGACACGTTCCACAGGTCCGGACCAAGGATAGATCCCTGGGCAACACCCGATGTAATTTCCATCCTTCGTTGGCCCTGTGTCGTGTCGTAGAGCAGGCTTCGGTCCTTTAGGTAGTTCCTCAAAAGCCGCATTAGATATTCTGGAACTTGAAAAAGGTTTCCAGTGTGTCCAGAATATCCACCCATCCAGCGGAGTTGAAGGCATTCCTGACGTCGAGTGTCACTAACAGCACGATCCGTCACTTGGTGCGACTATATGCCTCTGCCTTTTGGACCGCGTTCACCACCTCTGCAATCGTAACAATGGTAGAACGTCCTGCTCTAAAGCCGTACTGCCGAGGAGATCGGTCCCCAGCAGCACGAATCGCGTCAGTGAGTCTTCCCTTGATGAGTTTCTCTAGCACTTTCCCAGCCGTGTCTAGCATGCATAACGGGCGGTATGCAGACGGCAATTCGGGATTTCCCTTCCCCTTGCTGATCAGCACGAGCCTCGCCACCTTCCATCGTACCGGGAAAACCCCGTCCCGCAGGCAAGCGTTGAATGTGCTGAGCAGCAAGTCAGGACAATGGTGATAGACGAGCCGCAACACCTCAGCTGGAACACCATCTGGACCTGGAGCCTTCCTCGCTTTCGAGGAGAGGACTGCCTCCTCCAGTTCCAGCTGTGTGAAGAGTGGGCATTCTGCTGCTATTTCATCATGGACAGCGTCAACACGGACGGGATGGGCGGGGAAGAGTCCCCGCGCTATCGCGTCCATCTTTTCCGGGTCATGTATACAAGGCTTCCGTAGGGCACCAAGTTTCCCCATGACCAGCTTGTAGCCACGGCCCCACGGATCCTTGATCACATCATCCACTAGGTCTTGCCAGCAGCGAGCCTTGCTACTGTTGATCAGTTTGCGAAGGCATTTCCTGACCGACTTATATGCTGCCACCTGGTTGCATGCCTCGTCACGGTTCCGCACCCGTTGAGCCTCACGCCGAAGCTTGTGATACTCCCTCCGCTTTTTAGCGATTTCAGTAGACCACCAGTACACTGGGGGCTTGCCGCGCCGGGGTCTTTGACGGGGCATCGAAGCGCAGCAAGCAGTCGTGATTATGCTCATAGTAGAGTTCACCACGTCTTGAGCTGGCAGTTCTTCCGTCCCCTCCGGAGCTCCCTGCAGCGGCTCACCTGCTGTGAGAACCTTGACGAACCTCTCGACGTCCATTCTTCCAATGTTCCATCCAGTTGTAGAAGGCCGAGAGCACGGACGTCGGGAGATAGCATCACTTATCTCAAGCAGAATGCACTGGTGATCACTGGCTGAGTAGTCCTCTAATACTTTCCAGTTGTGTATCCTCCGTACTAAGGACTCCGAGGCGAATGTCACGTCAGGTATGGTTCCCTCATAGCCAATACGGCGGAAAGTCGACGTATTTCCGGAGTTTAGTACGACGAGGACCGTCCTAGCTGCCATTTCCAGGATTCGTTTTCCCCGCGGATTCGTCTAAGGCCTGCCCCATTCGATTGCTTTAGCATTGAAGTCACCCCCAACGAGCACTTTACCCTCTGCGTTCGAGACAGCGCCCTCCAGAGCATTAAGCTTGGCTTGGAAAGATGATATCGACTCGTTGGGCGTTAGGTACACACTAAAGAAGGTGATCCTTGAGTACCGAACCCACACGAAACCATCCCCCCGTCCACAACTCTCCGCTTGAAAGTCACTGTTCCGAATCTAGATAGCGGCAGTACCAGTTTCATCAGAGTACCATAATGCAGGACTTTTATTATGGTCTAGCTCACTCAGCAGCAAGAAGTCAGCTTTCCTGTCCCTCGCAAACTGCTCAAGCAGATTTTGGGCGGTTGAACTGTGGTGTAGGTTTAGCTGCAGGATACGGGTTATCGAAGCTCTGATTTTGCCTTGGCTAGGGCTTCCTGGAACATCCGGCAATTTCCTGATCCCAAGACGTGTCCAAAATCAAGTTTTGGATCAGCATCCTTGCAAAGGATACAGTGTGCCTCCTTCGTACACTCTTTTCTTTTATGACCCGTTTCACTGCATTTGTAACATAGGGAACTCCTATCGGGTCCTTTGCATACTTGTGTGGTGTGACCATAACCAAGGCATTTGAAACATTGAAGAGGCGTTGCTCTTCGCCGTATCCTACAGACAACCCACCCTATTCGCACTTTGCCCTTGTTCAGGAATTGTTCGGCGTCCTTTTCGGTCAAGTCAACTATGGCCATGCGTTGTCCCCTGTTGTTTTCTGGTGTCAGTCTCGCTTTGATCCTTCCCTCGCTAGGAAACTCCTTTTTGATGGCCTCTTCTACCTCGGCCAGAACTGTCACGCAGTCTTTGTCTCGTATTTCGATCGTTGCCATCGGCTCGAGCGGGGCTATAGTTGCGCTTTTGCCGAGGTTTTTCTTTACTGTGTCACAGAATGCATCTTATTGCCGGCCTCTGCTCCTAATTCGACCAGTATGTGGCCCGACCGCGTTAGTCGTACTAATTTAATGGTAGTATTGGTATCTTCGGGCCTTACGTTCCCCCTGATGTCCCGCAGTACTTCCGCGTAGGATCGGCCATCTTGGGGCCATACAAGCAGCGCCTGTTGCCGGGGTCTTCGTCGGGGCTTCTGCTTCTCCTGCTTTGCATCAGGTCCTTTTTGTAATTGGGCGTCCGTACGAACTTTACTTTCTGGCTTTTTTTAGAGGAGTTTCTTTGCAGCTTTCTTCGCTCCTTTTGTAAGCACTGTCTGGAACCCCTGATCTAGTGCCCCACGCCCTTCAAGTGCCTCTTCCTTTCTTCTTTTATCCCGATCTCCTTCGATTGGGCTAGACGCCATTCTTTTATTGACGTTTAATGGTGGAGCTATCTGCGTGTCGCCTTTAGATTTCGCCCCAAGCGCCTCTATAGCCTTCTCTCCGTCTTTGGCCCTTAACCAGCTTCTCCGATAGTGCCCTATACGATCTAGGAGCTCCTCTAGTTCAAGGAGCCCTTCCTTTGCTACTTTGCTGATTTTTGGGGAGTCGCATGCAGCTTGTATTCTTTTCACAACATCTCCCGCTTTTCGAAGTAGTCTTTCTTCTTCATATCGCTGGGCCGCAATTGTACCTTGCAACCATACCTGAGAGAGATTTTCGCGTTCCGTTGCCGAGTGCAGTACTCCCGCCACATTTTCAACGTTGGCGGTACAATCATGCGGTGTCTGGTCACTCTTTGCTTTTCGTGCCGTAATCTCCTCGTTTGCTTCTTGATTTTTTGTTGCAATGTCGAGATTTGTGACCCTTGCATCGGTCGCTTTAGTTACGATCGCAGCGGTGACAATCGAATTTTCGGTGCTTTTTATGTTATCTTCCACTGCTCGAACACCTGAAGCATCCTGCCGAGTCTCCCACTTCTCCTTAATAGGACGCTCGGGCGTTCGCATAATTTTTTTGCTGCGCCCAAACGCCGCAGGAATCTCAGTCTGTATTCTCCGTTTTTCGTCCGTCTTCACTGTCGTTGTGTTAGTCTTCGTTTTTGTTGTTGTTAGTATCGCTCGCGATGTACTGTTGACATCGTGGCTGCAACCGCTGGTTGCGTCGTCGTTATTATTCTTCGTTTCTTTTTCTGCGTATTCGTGGCCTTTTGATTTTGTGTGCTCTAGTTTTTTTGGGTCCCCCCTCGGAGCCGCTATCTCCGTTCGTGTGTGTAGTCGCCGTTTTGGTCCCATGGTTATCTTTGCAGAGCAGGGAGGCCATACGAGGGTTAGCACAAGCCTTTATGGGGACAAGTGCTCAGAGC
>OZ017739.1:206348187-206413187 GCA_963969285.1 Odontomyia ornata
CAAATAAAAGGCGTCGAGGAAAAGGTTGACCAGGTCGAGGAAAAGGTTTACCAGGTCGAGGAAAAGGTCAGCCAGGTCGAGGGAAAGGTCAGCCAGGTCGAAGAGAGAATAAACCATGAGATGGAAAAAGTGAAAAAAGAATTGGAAGCAGCGAAGGCAGTAGTAACCGCCTCACCAGCCCCAACTATTACCGCAGCGCAAAGCTCATCTAGAAATGTGCAAGCACCAATATTCGATGGGCAAACGGTCTGGACTATTTACAAAACCCAGTTCGAAGCAGCCGCTCGCATAAATCACTGGAATGAGCAGGAACGAGCAACTGCATTGATTCTTGCTCTAAGAGGCCCAGCTGCCGAGCTGTTGCAGACGATCCCCGTTGAATTGCACTCAAACCCGAATGCTATAATGAATGCGCTCGACATGCGTTATGGAGACGATCATCTGAAGCAGATTTATCGGTCACAGCTAAGGCATCGAATGCAGAAGTCTGGCGAGACCCTACAGCAGCTAGCCCAAGACATTGAGCGACTGGCACTTTTGGCTTATCCAGCCTACGACCCAGAACATCGAGATGATGCAGCGACGGAAGCATTCATCAGCGCACTAAAGGACCCGGAATTACAACAAGCCGTGCGTTTAGCTCAAAAGCAAACGGTTAAGGACGCATTGGCTTACAGCCCGAACTTTGAAGTAGCGAAAAATGTGACTCGTACCACTGCCCGGGTTCGTGAGGTAGTGACAGACTAGTGCAGGTGTGAGCGCGTGGAAATTGAGCGAGACCCGCATGTAAATGGTGCACCTAGATGCTGGAATTGCGGAGAGAAGGGGCACCTGCAAAGAGACTGCAAGAACGAAGAAAACCGAGCTATTGTCCAGGGTGTGCAGCTAGGAGGAGATCCAGACCGAGTCAGGAGCCCAGAATGGAAGCCCTTCAAACAGAGGGGTCGGGAAACATGTAAGAGCCAACTTCGTGGGGCAGAGGTTGGCTAGGAGGATCGACGTCCCCAGCACCACCATCACCGTGTCGAGACTACATCGTGGAGAAGCGGACTTATGCCTTCCGGGTCAAATTGACGGAGAACACTGCACCATAACAATCGACACTGGTGCAACCCGATCGATTATCCGACCAGACCTAGTTAGACAGCAACAACTTCACAAGGGCAGAATTTTCTCACTACGGACAGCTACGGGAGAAACTGCACCTGTTCATGGAGAGGTCAACCTCCAGATACAGTTGGGAGACCTTGTGTTCCGACATAACTTTCTGGTCGCGAACATTATGGATGACTGCATTCTCGGAATAGATTTTCTGCGACCACATGGAATCACGTTGGACTTGGGAAAACGTGTCTTGAAATGGCAGAATGTCGTAGTACTGATGGAGGATCCCAGCGTCCAAATCCCCAAGATGAATGTAGTGGTATGTACTGACACTGATGTACCGAATTCTTCCGAAAGCATTGTATGGGCCAAGCTTGATGGTGATTCTGGAGACCACCGATCTTATCTGATAGAGCCAACGAAGGCATCCGCATTGCGCAGTTTGATTGTAGGACGAAGCCTTGTAAGATCTTTAAGGAACGGATATGTGCCGGTTAGAGTCCTTAACACCGCAGACTCAACCACGAGCATCAAAGCGGTAGAAGTCATCGGCAGCTGCCAGCCTGTTTCCACCATCACCTCTTTGGAAGCTACTCACAACCATCATTGGAAAAGGAGGCAAGACACAGAAAAAGCCCGGGAATCCACGTCTGCAATATTGAAGCAAGTCAAATTGCCGGTGCAGCTATTCAAACGAGCCTCTGATCTGGTCACCAAGTACAGTGACATCTTCTCAACAAGCCCGGATGACCAAGGCCGAACGAGTTTGGTAACACACGTCATAGACACACAGGGAGCCAAGCCGATTTGGCAAGCACCAAGACGTCTCCCGATAGCCAAACAAGGAGAAGTGAGCGCGCTGATCTCGGACATGGAAAAACAAGGCATTATTGAACCTTCTGTCAGTCCATGGGCCGCGCCTGTAGTTCTAGTAAAGAAAAAGGATGGTAGCACTCGCTTTTGTGTCGACTATAGGCAGCTTAACGACGTCACTAAGAAAGATAGTTACCCGCTCCCACGCATCGATGACATCATGGACACTTTAGCCGACGCAAAATGGTTTTCTACACTCGATTTCAAGAGTGGCTACTGGCAGGTAGAAATTGACAAGAAGGACCGAGAGAAGACCGCATTTTCAGTTGGGACCGGATTGTGGCAATTTGTGGTGATGCCGTTTGGGCTTTGCAATGCTCCAGCCACTTTCGAACGCTTGATGGAATACGTGCTACGTGGTCTAACCTGGAAAACCTGCTTGGTGTACCTAGATGACATCATCGTCATCGGGAGAACGTTCGAAGAGCATGTGCGGAACTTAGAAGAGGTTTTCTCCCGATTGCGACTGGCAAATTTGAAACTTAGTCCCGACAAGTGTACCCTTTTCGCAGCTGAAGTAAAATACCTGGGACATGTCGTTTCAGCAAAAGGGGGCCTGAGAAAATTGAAGCCGTGAAAAGCTGGCCAACACCAAACAACAAGCGCCAACTACGAAGTTTCCTGGGCCTGGCAACCTACTATCGAAGATTCGTCAAAGACTTTGCCAAAATAGCTAAGTGTCTTCATCAGCTAACCGAGAAAAATTGTCCGTATGTCTGGAATGAACAATGCCAGACAGCCTTTGAGACCCTGAAGGAAAAGCTATGTGAATCACCCATACTGGCGTATCCGAAACCCGGAAAAATGTTTGTGGTTGACACCGATGCAAGCAACGGCGGTATTGGAGCTGTACTCTCCCAGCAGATCAATGGCGAAGAAAGAGTCCTCTCGTATTACAGTCGAGTTCTTTGAAAAAGTGAGAGGAACTACTGTGTGACCCGGAAGGAGCTATTGGCTATAATAGAGGCCACCAAGCAGTTCCACAAGTACCTATATGGCCAGAAATTTGTTCTTCGAACGGACCATGCATCGCTGAGATGGCTACTTAACTTCAAAAACCCCGAGGGACAAGTTGCGAGATGGATCGAAAGATTGCAGTCATACGACTACGAAATTGTTCATCGAAAGGGCGGAGTTCATGGAAATGCTGACGCCCTATCTCGTCGCCCATGTTCAACTAACTGCAAGCATTGCCGACGGATTGAGGAAAAGGAACCGCCCGTTGACCTGCGACTGATAACGGCCGAATTCGATGAAGGTTGGTCATCGGAGGAGATTCGAAATGCCCAGCTAGCCGATGAAGACATCGGACCATTGCTCGTATGGAAGGAGACGACTGGGCGACCAGAGTGAAAGGACGTTTCGGTGCATGGCGCAACCCTGAAAAGCTATTGGGCACAATGGAACTCCCTTCAGGTAGAGGGTGGCATACTCAAGCGGAAATGGGAAACGGCGGATGGCAGCTCCTATAGGATGCAAACTATACTCCCCAAAAGCCGAATCCACGATGTGGTTAAGGAAATGCATGAAGGATCCTCGGGAGGCCACCTTGGTGTTAACAAGACCTTAGCGAAATTGCGGGAAAGGTTCTACTGGCTCCACGCTCGAGAAGACGTAGAGGACTGGTGTCACAGATGCACAATTCGCGCTTCCGTCAAAGGCCCAAAGCGACGACTGAGAGGACAAATGCAAACCTGTAACGTGGGGGTACCGTTTGAGAGGATTGCTGTTGACATCGCAGGACCCTTTCCTGAATCTGAATGGGGAAATCGATACACGCTGGTTGTAGCCGATTATTTCAGCAAGTGGCCCGAGGTCTACCCCATTCCCAACCAGGAAGCAACTACTGTAGCTGAACAGCTAGTGTTAAATTGGGTCAGTAGGTACGGCGTACCTAGCGAACTACATTCGGATCAAGGCCGAAACTTTGAGTCACTAGTTTTTGGCGAAATGTGCGAGCTGCTCGGAATACGGAAAACGAGGACAACACCGCTGCGTCCCCAATCCGATGGAATGGTCGAACGTTTCAACGGCACGCTCAATAAACACCTTGCCAAAATGGTTGACGAGAACCAAAGGGACTGGGACCGACATATCCCACTATTTTTAATGGCATATAGAGCCGCTGAACATGCGTCGACGGGCCAAGCCCCAGCCAAAGTCATTTTTGGAAAGACTATTCGTCTGCCAGCCGATATAAAGTTCGGAACACCCCCTGAGAAACCCCAAACGGTCTCGGAGTACGCAAATGATCTAAGACAACGATTGAACCAGATACATCGGACAGTGCGAAAACACCTCGAATCGGCTACTGATCGCATGAAGACCAGGTATGATCTAAACGCTAATTCTACTGGATTCCAGCAAGATGACTTGGTGTGGCTTTATAACCCGCAACGGCGAAAGGGTAGGTCTCCAAAGCTGCAACATAATTGGGAGGGACCATACCGAGTTACAAAGCGAATCAACGACGTCGTATACCGAATACAGGAACATCGTAAGCCGAGAGCTAAAATGAAAATCGTGCATCTGGACCGTCTTGCCCCATATTACACCCAGGGAGAATTGACTACAAATAGTGACACATCTTTTCGGGGCGAAAAGAACTGAGGTGGGGGCAGTGTTACATGTACAAATAATTACACCGCAATTGTTTTCATCATCGTTAAGAACGTCAACGAATGAATTTACTCGATCCCACGAAAACGCAACAAGCATGATCAACATCTGCAAGTGACGTCACTCCATTCATGAATTTGCTCGAACCTACCAGGTACCTCTCGGTAGAACATTCGCCAATGCACGAGAAATGGGTGAATAGGTAGAGACCCTATATAAAGGCGAGCTGAATGAATGGGGGGAATAATTGATTCGACCGCGATAAGAACTGCGATAGTAAATTTATGGAGTGTGTTTCGTAATAGTGAAGTAATTGAGAAGACAATTGCGATAGTAAATTTATGGGGTGTGTTTCGTAATAGTGAAGTGATTTAGAAGACAATTGCGATAATAAATTTATGGACAAGTGTTAGATTTATTTTAATAGTGACAATTAAAATTAGTGAAAGTGTTAACTGATTATTGTGCATTAAATAAACACTGTTAACTTAAATTAAAAGACATTGCGTTTTCACTTTCCCGGAACATTAAAATTATTGGCCGCGAACCAATAACACGCGACAATATATATATATTGCGACGCAATTATTCCAGTATTAGCTACACTCTCCTACAAGATGAAATAGAACAAGCAGACAATCTACAATCCAAAAAACAGAAACAGAGTAAAAAGACAACCAACAATCCAAAAAACAAAAGCCTAATATCCCATGCTTTGTTCATAAAAAGACATTGCCTTCCACTTATCTTTTTATTTTCTTTTATTTTTGTGGTTGGAGGGAGAATGCCATATATGCACTGACTGTGGGACTCCCATACACACACTAAACACCTCCCCTGCCAAGCCAAGAGCCCAACTTGGAACCGTTTGACACATTTCTTCGGGCTAGGTCTCGTTCTGTCACATGTTGTGGTGCCTTTAAGCTAGGGGATCCCTCCTCTGCTGCAAGCGGAGAGGGAAAGAAGAATTGCCCGCCTGCTCTGAGTCCCTTTTATCTTTACGGATGGTCAAAACATAATGTGCCGCATGGTTTCGTTTGTCAACCGATTCCAGCAGCATCGCGACTATATTATCCGGGATGAGCTCTCCTGCTTCCCTCTTGGGCTCCCATTTTTCCACGTAAAACTATATTACGAGTATCGTCTCCCTCTCTTAGGAAAAATCAACTGTGATTTACTAATCTTTTGCAGGTAAGTCTGGAAAAATCCATGCCCGCTCAAAATCTTGATCAGATAGAAGTCTACTTCACCATGCTTTCGATTTAGCCACGATCTCATATCCAGAATGAGGCTTGCAGTCCACCTTTCCTCCTTGCAATTCACCCAAGATTGCTGCAAATTGCTAAGAGACCACTGTCTTTCCTCGCAAGCGCTCGTCTCCCCCGAGTCTCGTTTCAACGCAGGTAAATAGCGTGTCACCCTCTAGTAAGGAGGGCAACAGGTATCACGCCTGCAATAGCTCTCATCGCCAAATCAAAGACTATTGGATAGGGAGATGCAATCCTCCGTGCTCCTCTTCTGCGTACCTTTGCCAAGCATCTTAAGTTTATCTCCTTACTCAGCTGGTGCCCTGATTTGCTCAGAGGAACTCATCTTTGAGTCAATCAGTAGCCCCAAGTACTTCATCAATGGCTTCCATTCGATTAATATTTCTCCAACACTGATCATTCTCGCTCTAGAGATTCTCGTTTTTGTTAAGATGACCACTTTGGTATTCTCTGGTGCTAGACTGAGCCCACGAGTAGTCATCCAGTATCTTACTCAGTGCATTAGTATACCTAGCCTAAGTTGGGCTTGTTCAATGGAGCGCAAAGCGACCAGAGCCGCAACATCATCCACATAGCCAATTAAGCATGACTTGTCTGACACCTCCGGTCTCACTAGCCCATTGTAACACACGATCCACGGTCTTGGACCAAGGAAAGATCCCTGGGCAACACTCAATATAACTTTCATCCTTCTTTAGCCTCGTATTCTGTCATACAGCAGACTTCGGTCCTTCAGATAGTGCCGCAAAAGCCGCATTAGATATTCTGGAATTTGAAATGTGTTTTTCAGTGTATCCAGATTATACACCCATCTAGTGGAGTTGAAGGCATTCCTAACGTTGAGTAGTGCCACCAGATTAATCTCTCTCTTGGTGCAGCCATATGCCTTTACCTTTTGGGCCACGCTCACCACCTCTGCAATCGCATCAATGGTTGAAGTCCTACTCTAGAGCCGTACTGCCGAGGAGATCGGTTCCTAGTAGCACGGACCTTATCAGTGAGTCTCCCTTTAATGAATTCCTCTAGCAATTTCACAGCCGTGTCTAGCATGCATAACGGGTGGCATGCAGACGGCAAACCGGGATTTTCCTTCCTCTTGCTGATCAGCACAAGCCTGGCCACCTTCCATCGCACCCAGAAAACCTCCTCTCGTAGGCAAGCGTTGAATGTGCTGAGTAATATGTCTGGATAATGGTGATAAATAAGTGACAACACCTCAGCTGGCACACCATCTGGACCTGGAGCCTTCCTCGCTTCCAGTGAAAGGACTGCCTTCTCTGGCTCCGACGGTGTGAAAAGTGGACACTCGACTGCTATGTCACCGTGGACAGCGTCAACATAGACGCGATGGGCGGGGAAGAGCGCCCATACTCTGTCGTCCATATTTTCCGCTTTATGTATGTAAGGCACCCATAGGGCACCAACTCTATGCATAACGAGCTTGAAGTTATGCGGAGAGCTGGATCATTGTTCATATTGTCCACTAGATCTTGCCAGAAGCGAGCCTTGCTGTTGTGAATATATGTGAAGACATTTTCTGACTGACATATGCTGCTATCTGTTTCAATGTTGCGTCACGGTTTTATGCCCGTTGAGCCTCTCACCGAGGCTTGTAACACTCCTCTCGCTTTTCAGCAATTTTAGTCATGATGGTGCTCATACTTGTGTTCATCACGTCTTGAGCTGCCAGTTCTTCTGTCCCTGCAGTGAAGCACATGCTGAGTGCAACTTGATGAACCTCTTGACATGCATTCTTCTGATGTTCCATTCAATTGTAGAAGGTCAAGAGCATGGACATTGGGAGACGACATCACTAATCTCAAGCAGAATGTCACGTCCAGTATGATTCTTTCGGAGCCAAAATGGCAGAAGTTGGCATATGCCTGCTGTTTTGTGTAGTGAGCACTACCCTGGCCACAATTTCTAGAATTCGTTTTCCCCACGGATCTGTTTGAGGCACGCCCCAATCGATTTCTCAACGTTTAAGTGTCCCCCAATGGACACTTTGCCATCTGCGTTCGAGAAAACGGCCTCCAAAGCATTAAACTTGGCTTTGAAAGATGATATTGGTCTATTTGGAATACGTTCACACTTTAAAAGATCGTCCCTGAGCACCGAACTCGCATGAAATCATCTCACGTCCACAGCTCTTTGTCTGGAAATCTCTGTTTTGAAGCCAGATAGGGGCAGAATCAGTTTCGTCAGGATACCATGATGCAGAACTTTTATCATTGTGTTTCTCACTCAGCAGGAAAAGGTCAGCTTTCATGTTTCTCGCGAACATCTGTGTAGATTTAGTTGTAGGATGCGGGTCATCAACGTGTTGATTTTGCGTTGGCTAAGGCTTCCCAATAAGTACGAAGTTTGCTTGATCTCAAGAAGTGCCTAAGAGCCGTTTTTGGATCAGTATCCTTGCAAAGAATACAGTGTGCCTCTTATGCACATTCTTTTCTTTTTTGTCCCATTTTACTGCATTTTTTACATAGAGAACTCCATGCTTGTGTAGTGTGACCATAGCCAAGGCGTTTGAAACATTGAAGAAGCGCTGCTCTTCATTGTATCCTGCAGACAACCCATACTATTCTTACTTTGTCCTTATTCAGAAATTGTTTGGCAGGTCAAGTAAATGATGGCCATGCGTTGTACTCTATGGTTTTCTGGTGTCAGCCTTGCTGTGATCGTGCCCACGCGAAGCAACTCCCTTTTCATGTCTTCTTCTGCCTTGGCCAGGTCCGCTGCGTTTTTGCCTAGGGTTGTCTTTACTGCACATCTGAATGCTTTTTAATTGTCGACCTCTACATCGAATTCAACTAGTATGGCTTTAATAGCAGTGTTTGTGTTTGAGCCTTACATTTCTCCTGATATCTCGCAGCACCTCTGCGTAGGATCAGCCATTTTGGGGTTTTATGAGCATTGCTCACTGCCAGAGTCTCTGTCGGGGCATTTTTCTCTCCTCTTTACATCAGGTTTTTTTGTCGGGTGCCCGTGCGAACTTTATTTTTTGTAACTTTTTTAAGGAGTTTCTTTATGGATTTCTTCGCTGTTTTTGTCTCTAGGACTCCTGATTTGATGTTCCATGACCATCAAGTGCCTCTGTCTTCTTTTTTTTTATCCCCATCTCCTTTAATTGGGCTGAGCCATTCTTTTATTAATGTTTGATGATGAAGCTTACTACGTAAGGCATAGCCTATAGCATTTCTTTAGCCTACTGCTTTTTTGTGGCCTTTTGGCCAGCTCCTCCAGTAGTGCCTTATGTGATCTAGGATTTTCTACAGTTCAAGCAGCCCATCTTTTACTCCTTTGCTGATTTGTGGCGACTCGCATGTGGATTTATTCTCCTTATAACATCGATCGCTTTTCAGATTAGCCTTTCTTATTAGGCGGCAACTGTACTTATTAGGCGGCAACTGTACTTTGCAACCACCTCTCTTGGGAGAGGTTATCGGCTTCCATTTCTGAGTACATTACCTCCGTCACATTTTTGACAGTGAAAATGAAATCACACAATGGTGCTTTATGCATATGTCTGGTTACGACTTTCTTTTGCTGACGTGATCACTTTGTGGACTTCAGGATGGTTCGTTATTATTTCGGGATGAACGACCCTTGCTTTGGTGACTTTGGTAACGATCGCAGCAGTAACCATCGAATTCACAATGTTCTTTATATCTGGCACGTGCTGCAGAGTTTCTTGCTCTTTCTTTTTACGACATTCGGACGTTCACGCCATTTTTTTTTGCGTTTTTCGTCCCACATCACTGCCATTATATCCATCATAGTTTTCGTTATCATTAATACCGGTCTCGATGTGTTGTGAAAATCGTGCCTGCAACTATTGTTTGCGAACACGTGGTTGTTATTGGTGCATTCTTTTTAAAAAAAATATTTTTTTACGGTTTTTAGTTGCTCCAGTTTAATTGGGCTTCACCCTGGGCCACTATCTTCATTCATGCCTGCAGTCACTTTATTGGTCCCATAGTTGTCTTTACAGAGCAGGCAGGCCATGCGGAGGTTAGTACATGCCCTTTTAAGGGCAAGTGCTCAGAGCCAGACTAGCACTAATCGGGAGTCCGTCTCAACCGAACCTACAACACCAACCCAACTTCGAAGGCACGCCAAGGGCTGTCAAGGTTTTAACGAGGTAGAGACGGTATGATAGTTGAATTTCAGAATGACACCTTGGCGCTACCGTGCAAAGCAACTAGGTCCAAACCTTCATATCCATCAGCCCAAAGCATCAGATCCAGTTCGTTGTCCAAAGCGTAGTCCAGATTAATTCAGAGTCATTACTTGTCATTCCAGGAGGAATTTGATGGTGACCTTCATATTCTTGTGTTCGTGGAGGCAGCGCTCCCCAATAAACGTAGCCTCCAAGAATACTCCTGTCGACTAACTTCCTCCCTACAGGATTTTATTTGGGTACATGGGGGTGGAACTCCTCAAAGAATGCTAGCCTCCAAGCATATTCCTGTCGGCTAGCATTCGCCATGAGGAAAAATCCTTTAGACACTCAATATGGCTCAAAGGTGTTGAAACGCGTCTGCTTAAAAGAAAAAATATATACATATGTTAAAAATTGGTTTATTATGAGGTTTGATTTTCAATTCTTTCTTGATGGATCACGCGTGACCCACGTCAAACTGTTAAATGTCATAAATTGTTATTTTGACTCACAATAAGCTTTTGACTATAAAATTCAACTTTATGCCTTTTATTTAAGATTGAAAACCAAACATTAAAATGAACCACCCTATATTCATCCATTTCATACTCATTAAATCCAAATATTCTCAGTTCTTTGCATAACGGAGTCTAAAATCCTACAAATCAACATTAGCATACCATCAGGGTGGTAGTCTGTGTGGCCTTGTGGTTAGAGCATGAACCCATAATCCGAAGGTCCCAGGTTCAAATCTTGTTAGGAGAAACGTGATTGAGTTCAGCGGATTTTTCGGACAGACTACGAGTGTTCACTCAGTGGTGATATGTACTGATTTAATCAGATCATATCATAGCTGAGCAAGCACACGAGAGCATATGGTACTGACCAAACACACTTCCGAAAAAATCAATATGGTCATGAAAAAATGAGGTACTCTAAAACTATCTCTAAGCGAAAGCTCTAGTGCTACAAAAAAAGAAGAAGATACCATCAGGGTCGTAAAAATTCACCCTAAAAGCAACTAAAGCAAAAGAAAATCTAAGGCCTACTAATGAGAAGAAACTCAAAAAGGGCTTTAAACTTGAAAACAGGCACAATCTAACATTCAACTGTCGAAGTTTAGAATATCTGGGACTGTGGAGCACGCAGCTGAAAAAGTAGTTTTAAAGAAATCAAAAGATAAATATTTTAATATCAAGTGTGGCAGATGAAAATCAAAATTCCTGTTGACACCACCAGCAAGAAAGGCAAATTTCTCGTAGGCACCCTTATTTTTAAAAGCAAATAATCATTTTATTGGTCCAATTTCGAAAATCAAACAATGTTCAAGGATAAGTTAAAGTAACAGGAGGGTCTTTCTTACAGAATGGTATTATAAAATAATTAGTAAATGAAACAACGTCTTCTGAATACCAAAAGTTGGCTCAAACATGTATTCCATGAAATGAGCACGGAAAAATAATATATGGTTATAATGTGTTTTCATTTGTCGCCATTTTATTTTTAGTGTGTTGACTTCAATATTTGAGTAGTCATGAAAACTTATTTTTTAAAATATATCTAAAATTTATATCAAAGCCCTTACACATCTGTAGTGTTTTACACAGTATCACGCGTAACTTAGCTGTTTTTAGCTCAATATTTATGAAACTGTCAGAAAGTTTGCGTTTTATATCGAAAAATTTTAAATATAAATTTTGAGCACATTGATGGGGCATGCTTCAATTTTATAGATGAAAATTTAAAATTCGTAAAATATAATATTATCTAACGTAGTCCGCGTGGTGTAGTGGCAAGAGTACTCATCCTGTAAGCCGAAGGTCCCTGGTTCCCTGGTTCCTTGGCGGCAAAGAGATTTAGCTCGAGTGATTCTTTGGACAGACTATAAGCCCGTTCTGTTATGATACGTGCTGGTTTAAAAACAGAAGGTATCATAGCTGTTTGGATGAACACACGGCCAAAGTGTAATACTGACCATATCACCTTGTGGAGTGCCAGCATAGTTGAACATGATAATGAGATAGTCCAATTATCCCTAAGTACAGGCCCAAAGGGGGCTGTAGTGCTACAATTTTAATTTAACTATTATTAATAAAGTTGATCGAATTTTAACTTCTGAGGTATTTGCTGGTATTGTACTCATAGAGACCTGCTTTCGTGATTTTTTCCAGATTTTTCTGTTCAAAGACAGAAACCGTCTCTTTGCAAACGCTTCTTGCTTAGGACCTGTTTTGAAAAGTTCTTACCGAAACCTTTCATTTGGTACCCATATTGGCTACGTTTGTTAAAAAAAAATGTTTAAGATTCTCCCCTCTATAAAGAGAGAGATTCCCCTGAAATACCATAAAATATTTTTTTGCAACACTAATTTTGACAGGGGCACCACTTTTGATCTAAATAGAAAATTTCATGACTCTAGCTAATATGGTTTGAGAGAAAACTTGCTGTGACGCATGGACAGACCGGCGGACAGATGTTACGGACAGACAGATAGGCAGGTAGTAATTTGGGTAGAGCATTGCAAAAGTATTTTACAGTATCTTAAAAGTGGCCTGTTGTATAAATACTTCCAAGTTAAGCCAATAAAAACGTTTCTATGAAAAGTTTTCATTATTTCAGTTGCTACTAAAAGAGTGAATTATGCTTGCTTACTGGTTTCAATGCATGCATTTGATTTTGGATTTCGTAAATTTTTGTGTCTTAAGTTATCATGAATCAATGTGCCGAATCCGGTTCAAATCCGAGTTTTGCTCTAGACAAGGCAAGACTATTAAATTTTTAGTGAAAATGGCAGCTAAAAATATTACGTTTTAAATTTTCGACATTTTTATATTTCATCCAATTTTGATCATTTTTTGCCCAATGCAAGAAGTTAGCACATTTATCCATAATCCCAAGTTACATTAAAACCCGTTGGAAAATGTGGCTGCTAGAGGGCAACAAGTTTCAACTAGCCACCGTTTTGTTTTTTGAGACTTGACCTCTAGTTTTTAGAGTTTTGCGCTAAAATACAAAACCCTATTGTAATCACAACCTGTATCCATCTGTCCGACCATCCGTCCGTCTGTCTGTATGTCACACCACCTTTTCTCTGAAACTATAGAAGCTACAGCCATGAAATTTTGTGAAAAGGTAAAAAGTGGTGACTTCTTGAAAGTTCAAGGGTGAACAATTTTTTAAAGGGGTTTAAGAGGGGTCTCCCCACATAGGGACGAGGCCCTTCAAAAACATATTCACCATTGGCAGCCAAGTGGGATGTCATTGGAAAATTCTCAATGAAATCTTTTCACAAAAAGTTTTGTAATTGCCTATTCGGTACCGTAGGCGCAGAAGAAGGCGAAATGTGCGAATTTTATGCGTATCCCCCCTCCTCTCTCGTGATTTGATACCTTCGTCTTCTTCTTAGCACTACAGACCTGCTTGGGTCTTCACTTCCTGCAAATATTGCCTTTAACTGCCTTGGTCCATTGACCGCGTCCTCCAATTTTAAAATCCGAGCAGCGATAAACTGTCTTCGTCGACCGAGTCAGACCAGCGGTTCCTCCGGCCTTCAGTTCTCCCGTCCTTCAGTTTTCCCAACGAATACTTTTTTGGGTATCCATTGCATGTCCATACGATTCATGTGGCAAGTTGTAGTGATGTAGGTAGATATATGTCCGTACAGGACTGCAGCGATGGGCTGCTGCCTCAGCGAAAGAGAATGGTAGGATCCACTGAGATCAGCCTTGTCTGGGGACGTGTGAATGCGCTGGCAGACTAGCGTTGTGGTGTCGTGGGGCGGGTTCTTTTCCCAGTACAAATTTCACTACAAAAAAATCTCGCATTCACGAATTGAAGCCATCTAATGCCGATCGATTTGTGCCGAGGCCAAGGTAACCTACTATGGGCTGAATTTTCTATAGCCAGCAACAAACTGGGCCGGGAGAAAACAGATGGACTTGAGCGCCGACTTCGTCGTCACTGACGATACCTATGGCCCAAATATAGAGTGGGCCATCCAGGTGCAAGCGATGCCCCCTCGCATCCTCTCAACTGGATCAATATCCCAATGTAGACGTGGCTATATATTTCCCATTTAAGTGAAAACCTAGTATTATGTGAAAAAGTTACATAACACTATACCATAAAAAGGCACGCAAGTGGAAGGCCACTCTCTATTCTGGCAAAGGCCCCTACAACGCAATAAGAAAATGAGGGGCGCGCCCGATGGCTAGCTCATTTTAGTGGAGGCACTAACCATCGTTGCGGGTCCCATACCCGATCAGGTTGGAGGAAAGGAAAGACCAAGTTTAATTTTAACTTTATTTAAACATCATTATTTCCCATATAAATTTTCACTAACAGGTTTACTATATGCTCATATGTAGTTCATTCACTTGTTTTAATATTATGGAATTTACTAGTTTAGTTTTTCATATTGAATTTTGTGAACGTTACATTTCAATTAACTACTTAATTTTATCTATAAAAAAAAATATATTTTTTTGATAAGTTGGTTGACTTCTTGTAGTATTTCGAAAGATTTTAATTGAAACTATGTACTTTCTAGTCCCGTTGAATTCTATTGATTTGATATGATTTGAAATGTATGTAAATTCTGTTTTTAGATAAATACATGATCACCTTGCTTGAGTTGAAAAAAAATATTATGTCCTATATTAGTAGTATGATGAAAGAGTAAATAATCGAACAAATACATTACTTTATTTTACTGCTTTTACTTCCCTTTATAAAGTAGATTTTTTTTTATAAAAACCAAACTTTGGAAATAATATTTAAATTAATGCAAATAATAAATTTTACTATAAAAAAAAAAATTCGAAAAAAATTTGAGAAAATTAATAACTGAAGAAAGAAAATAACAAAAGGGTACTTACCCAACATCCTCGCCGAGCCCTCGTTGATGAAATGGGTGGCACTTAAAAGTGACTTATTACAAAATATTCTCTAGAATTCCAGGGTTCGGGTTGTAATATATTGCATAAAGTGTAGTCTTATGTAATACTCCATATGGAATGAACTGAAGAGACTGTGATATTCCAAACTGACGAAAGTGATAAAGTGTTTGACAGGACATGAGTATAAATTCATCGGAACTTTATCTTAAATCTTTCACTCTGCACAGGGTTGTTTAAATTCCGTTCCAGAAATAACAAGTAGTCATACAAGTAGGGGTAATGGATACATTGTTTCATCAATAACCGACTCTTTTTATGAGAGGCGACTATCTTCCCGCTCCGAAATTAGAATATCCAAAATATAATAATTTAATTAGTTTTGAGTTGAACGAAAATACAATTAGAAATTGTTTTTTCATTTGCATCCTCAACTTTGCATGTGTATTAGTGGCATATTGTACTCAACCGCAAATCCGATAACTGGTTAGTTTTCAAACCATTCTCTTTGAGCACATAAATAACGAGAAAGATTATTCCCACGATTCACTTTTCGAAAGTATGCTTAACGCAAAAAAATTGACTATCTTAATGTTTACTTTGAAGTTATATTGCAGGTGCACCCATAGGGTAGAAGATCTTCTCCATTTCATCATAGATTTGCCTTCTTCGCGTTATTTCCCATTCAAACATTTCAGCTTTTTTTCTCGAAAGCAACAGCCCGACGCACCAACTCCGCCGCCTTTTCTTTTCTTTACACACGTGAAAACTTACGATCACCCACTTAAATACATAAATCACCAATTGTGCGGCTGCGATACGAAACTGGATATCCCTTCGCAGTAACGTGAAATTGCCAAGATTTTCCAAAAATTGAAAATTTCGCGTTGATCCGACCACGACGGCGTTTTCAAAGCAACCCTTTATTGTTCACGGTGCGAGGCACACACACACACACAACTCCAAAACAAATTTTGCGAATTACTGAAACACTTCGCGAATAAGTTTTCTTTCAATTTTACTCGTTGTGAACGATGGTGGCAATTTTCCCACTTGAACTTGCAACGCCCGACGGAAACTTTTGAATGCAAAATTCTCACAGAAAACATCAATTTTCGCGAATGTAACGTACTCTCTGCAGTCTGCAGACACTTTTCAATGAGATTTCATAAGTCAACAACTTTTCCACAGCTTCTGGAATTCAATTTCCCTCAACCGAGTGACGACCAAGCAACTCCTTTGATAGATGTACTAATCATCACACCGAACCGCCACGGCGTCTGGGCTGGTGCACAACCTCGAGCAGACTCCGCGATCCGTCCGAATTTCTGCATGATTTTCTCCGCCACACCTGTAAATCCCAAACCACTGCTAGCTCAGCTGAGTTAGACTGCATTAGCCAATGCAATACATGGATGTGATGCACTGAATCAGTGTTCACGTGTCCGAAATTTCAATTTGCAGATTTGTGTAGTTAAGTTACTAAAATTAATAATAAATTGAAAGTTTAACTTATAATAAAAGATAAATATTCTAACGAATATCAATGTGAGAAAAAATTTACGTTTAATGTAATATAAGGAAACAATGTGAATTTATATTTATAAGAAAAAAAAATTTTTCTTTCTTTCCAACTTTTATAATTTATGAAAATGAAATTTGAGTTACTAAATTTTTCAAATCTGCAGTTGAAATTTCGGAACAGCGTTATGTGGTTTTCGGACAGTTGACTTATGTAACTGCTCGATTACTACGGAGCATTAATTCCCAAGGCAACGAGGATTGTTAAAAGGAGCTGGAGGATCTTCAGGTGAAAAAATTTATTGTTTTCGGGGTCGGACGTAGAGTGGGATGATTGAAGAAACCGATTTAGGAATAGACAGACTGAACTAAGTATTTTTGTTTTGCTGTATGTGTGCAAGATATGCGTGTGGTTGAAACGAAGTACAGATGGACAAAACAGACGTGTATATTCAACTATCGACGCAGGTCTTTTGCGTGGTATACCTCGACTTCTTTCCCCGATAGGTCGGTTAGGAGGTAACGATTGGGTCTAACAACGTTCTTTGTACGGCCTTCCAGTAAACGCCGGTCTAGCTTAGCATTTTAATGCCAAGAGGCGTCATTTTGGCTGAAAACGTGAGGAGAAACCTCATTCTCTTCTTTAAAATCAGAAGGTTGGGACCTAAGGTTGTAATGCGCCTCATTTGCATGTCCTTCGGCGTTTGTCCTCCGTCCAATTTGTTAGTGGAGACCTTCTAAACGCTCGTGGGGCTCTAGCACAACGACAAGATCTCCCAAACACTTCAATTGCCATCGTAGCCTGTATGATTTGCTATGGCAAATCATGTGCTGTTCGAAGGCGGCAAAGTAAGGCGAGACACCGGTGACGGAATGATAAGACGACCGCAGAGCGCAAGTGATGGTGGAACATCTGCGGTCCCAATCTTACTGAGTTGAATGGACATAAGAACCGATCGCGGCTAACAGTGTGCAATTAAAACTTTCCGATGCGTTAGATTGAAGAGAGTATATTAGCGTCAGTTGGTGTTGGATACAGTACTGTTCGAGTAGACCCTTAAACTGCCTTGATCGGAACTGTACTCCATTGTCCGAGTACACAATTTTTGGTACCGCAAACAAATGGAATACTTGACTCTATAAAAATTTCACAATGAGTGGAGTTGTGAATTTGCCAATAGGTTCCACCAGTAGAAATTTCGAGAGCTGGTCTAGCACAACGATTGCTCCAATGTGTCCCATAGAAAAACTCGGATATGAGCCGAGTAGATCTATATATAGAGGTTAAAATACGCGCTTCGGAACGTTGAGTAGACTCAAGGGGTCGAAGAGGCTAGATGGGAGCTTAAGTGTCTTCACAGGTCTCACAGGCGGTTACACAGTTCTTGACCTGGGATGACATTTAAGGCCAAGAGAAGTACTTTTTAAGGCACCGAAGCGTCCGAACATAGCCACCGTGGGCACTTAGAGGATGGTCGTGTGCGCGGAAGATCAGATTGTGAGTTGTTTTCTCCAGCAATCAGTTTCCAAGACTCTTCTTCCTGCCGTAGACAATTTTCATTACCTCGATCAACATAGCCATCTATCACTTTTAAAATAAGCAACTGTGTTTGTTGGGTTACGATGGTTTGCCTCAACTTGTTGTAGCTGTCTGACTCAAAATGCAGGCTGTCTAAGTCTATCTTGATGGGGTCATCGTCATTTACTGTCAATTCTGCTTCTTCAGGTTAAAAACATTCGCAAGATAGTTTCGGGCTCGATGTTCTTGGGTCCCTTTTCAGTGTTTGATGGAAAACTTGGACCCTTGCAGTTTAAGAGTCCAATGGGCCAGGCGTCTATGTAGGTCTGCTTGGTTTATCAGCCATTGAAGTGAAGCGTGGTCAGTGATGATATCTAACTGGTGGCCTTCTATGTATGCTCGGAATTTCTTTACAGCCATCACCGTTGCCAGAAATTCTTGCTCGGAGACGGTGTAGTTCCTTCGGGCTGAGTTCAGTTTATCGGATATGAAAGCAATACGAACTTCTTCCTCTCCGGTCAATTACACTAGCATGGCCCCAACTCCATGTTGACTTGCGGCACAATAAATCGAGATGGGTTTCTGAAAGTCAGGGCTGTGCAAGACTGGAGTAGATGTCAAGGCTTGTTTGAGCTCTTCAAATGCCTTTTGACTGAGTTCGGTCCAAATGAACTTAACTTTCCGGAGCATGCCCGGCAGAGGCGCTGAAACTGTTGCTTAACGGTCTTCGGTAAAGGAAACTCATCATTTTGAGAGTGCCATGTGCAATGACATGTCCTAAATATAGGATTTCGTTCATAACAAACTTACTTTCTTGGACGTTGATAGTGAGTACCACCTTATTGATATGCAAGGCTACTTCTTGTAGCAGTAGAAGATGTTGGTCAAACGTTTCCGTGATGAGTAGAAGTTCATCCAGGTTCATGAACACTTGATGTTTCAGAGGAGGTGGAATTACTTTGTCCATCAGCCGGGTCATTGTTTGCGGAGCATTACATAGGCCATAAGGTATTGTGACGAACTAGTGTAATGGTCGTCGGTACTGTGAAGGTGGTCTTACCCCTCGACCCTTCATCGAGTGGAATTTGCCACAATGCATCTTTTAGGTCGAGATTTGTAATGTCGTTTGCTTTTGGCGGTCCTCCCAATATTCCATCAATGAGCGGAAGAGGGAAAGTCAATAAAGTGACTGTTAAAGACGATTCACCGTATTGACTTTCCGGGCATCTAGATAAAGATGGACTTTACATGGTTTCACCACCAAGGTGACCGGTGAGGAACAGACGCTTTGGGACTCCTCTCTAACTCCCAACTCTAGCATCCTGTCCAACTCTGCGTACACCAGCTTTTCCATGGCCGGTGCGATGGCATCGTGTCTCTGCTTTATGGGTTTGCCATCGGCAAGGTTGATGACATGTGTGACCAGAGTGGTGCGGCCAAGGTTTTGAATAGCATAAGATGGAAAATCAGTAATGGGTGCTACGAGACGTTGTGATTGGTTAGGCGTTAATCCGTGTCTGTTGGGTATAGAAGTGAATTCATTGACACATTTAGTATTTAAGAATGAGTCTGTGAAAAAATTTGGGGCTAAACATAATTGAGGGACGAAATTGACGCCAAAGTATACGTGCTGAGTAAATGAAGGCATGATGAAGAAGGTAATATCCTAAGTTTAACGTCTGAACGTCACGGGTGGGGTCTATTTACCCTGGACAGGATGTTTGGAGCCATCAGTAATACTGATTTCAGAGCACCAGGGTTTAATCACAGTAGGATGTTAATGGAGTACCTTTGAGCCGGGGCTTGAGGTAAGGCAGCCAGAACTTGCACCCACCGAGCACTTTGATTGGTTCGTAAGTTCTGGTGTTGTGCTCGGAAGCCTCCGAGATTTTGAATAAGCTAAGCGTTTGACGGCAGGTGTGCACTCTATTGCGGAAACTCCGCCAATGATGAGTTGACCATTTCACTTTGCGCGAGCAAGAGGTGACTTCTTCGGAAGTGAAGATTCGCTCTCGAGCCACACGGTATTCCTGCAATCCAACATGATAGGACTTTATTACGTGAATTTGGGGCTGCTGGGGTTCTTCAGGTAGTAACTGCGGTGGTCGCTTCAACAGTGTCATTGAAGAGGCTTCCGGAAGCGAGGGAGTCCCCGCAGTCATAAATTTCAAGGCTGGTGTATTGTTGTCAGCTTTGGAGCACCACTGAGGTAGTCGGGTACTCACTCGTCCGTTATTTGAAGTGGTGCAGTCTGAGCAATTTGGGAAGGAGGTGTCAGGCTTACTGAATCCGTGCTAAAAAAAACCGTACACTCTGTCCGACATGCAATAAAGCGATGTCCGGTTTGCTTGCGGTTCCAGCAAGTCGTGAGGTTCCCCACCGTGGCTACCGTAAGCTCATGTAGCTCCCTGTCAGTATCCTCCAGGTCTGGAGTGTTGAGCTCTTGTAGGACTTCCGCAATTCCACGCCATAAACCCGTTTTCGCTAACAGGTATGGCCGTTCCTGGAGGACGTCCGTGGTTCCTTCCAGTCCTCTGATGGCTCTTAGTAGCGATTCCATGTCCTAAAGGTCGGAGTTCGCGTCATGGCGGCAAAGTTCCAGCCTCAAATTTTATTTTAGCACCCGCAGCAGTTGTATCTGCGTCATCGGCCCAGATAACTGGTCATGTAGCCGTGAGATGTCTTCTCGATACTTGTAGAAGGGCTCGTCTGGACATGGCCATCTAGCATGTACTTGCTCAGGGCACTCTTATCTATATTTACTGTGGGATACTCCAAACGGAGTAGGAGTAGCATGTATCCACCAGTAAGTTTCCAGCGTTGCTCCACTAAGCAGCATCGGCAAATAGCGCGCCAGCGCTGTGCGGTCACCTGCCAACATCTGGTCTATCAGGGACTCCACACGACCAATGAAGATCTCTTCGTTGATTGAATTTGGCTCCCCGCTAAAATGGAGATTCCAACCCTGAACGGTGCTTGGGATCTGAGTCGGCTTCAGCCGGTACGGTGGATGCGAGGGTCCACGTTTGTCCGGAGGAGCCTACGGAGCAAAAGTCGGTGGTTACACTTGGCTTAGCCTGGACCAGTACACCAACGCCATGAGATTCATCCATCAGCTGGGTCTATTTCGCTCGGACTCGCGTCTCGGATCCAATGGGAAGTCCCAGGATTTAGGTCCGAGTCCCATATTGGAGGCGTTCGGGGACTTGACAACGGTGGATTTTTTTGCTTGCTCTCCGAAGCCGCCATCTGGATGGTCAAACCCTGCATCAGCGCCATCAGATCCAGCAGGACTGTCACCCTCACAGGTACAGTCCAGCCCTGCCCTTGAACAGGTGGCAATGCTTCGGCTTCTACCATGTCGTCAAAGTCCTCAGGTAGTGGCGAACCTTTGTCTTGGCGGTCCTATTGTTTGGGCATCGCCCCTTGTGCAGCTGGTGTTTCAGTGTAACTAGACGGTGGCACTGTAGACGTTGCTGGTTGATGGCAAAGTGGGCACGTCCGGTTGACCATGAGATGTCTCTTAAAACTGATGGCTACATGGTAACGTCCGCATTGGCGTACCATCATTTCTGGCTTGCTGGCAAATTACGCAGAGCGCCGTCAGTACCGCATCTGAACGTAAGCGACGTTTATCGGGCGTGCATTTCATCGACAATTTCTGCAAAGAACTCAGCCCTAACGTATATATTTATAATAATTAGTAAACCTAGCAAAAATATATAAAAATTATAAAAAATTTGTTTAGTGGTCGAAAGTGGCGAACTATTGAAAAAACTTAAAACAAAAAAACTAAATATGATAAAATGGTTGTTAAACATTCATCATGAGAATTCAGTCTTTCTACTCATCTGTCTCCACAAATTTTTGGTACATTTTGCCTTCCCCTGGACCCCCGTATTCATAAAATTTCAGATTCTAAAAGTTTTTCTCAAAACTTTTCATTGGACATCCCACTCGACTATCTTTGATAAAAAATTTTTTAAGGGCTCATTCGTTATAAGGGAGGACCCCCTTAAAAAAATTTCAAATTTTTGGTAAGCCCTAAACTTTTGAGAGACCAACACTTCTGACCTTTTCACAAAGTTTGAGCATTCTAGCTTCTATAGTTTCTGAGAAATCCTTGCTGTGACGCACGGACGGATGGACAGACGGACGGACAGACTGTTCGCGAAACTAGTATGTCTTTGCAAAAAAAATTTTTACAAAGACCTAAAAATACACTACTTTGTTTTAGTGTTTTTAATTTCCTCTATAAATTAATTTTTTTTTTTATGAAAACCAAACATTGGAAATAATATTTAAATTAATGCAAATAATGAATTTTAGTATAAAAACAAGTTGAGTAAGCAGGAGAGTGCTCCCACCAGAAGGTCTTTCTAAACATCCTAGGGTTAGAAATAGGTTAGTGCGAATCGTTAACTTGAATTATTCATCCAATACTTGGTTATGAAATCGTTCAAATTTATGCAAAAGATGCACAGTTTCTTTTATAAACACAGTGCAGCCGCCATTTTGATTTAGCTTAAATGATTGTTCTGAATGCTCGGCCGATTGGATATATTCATGTTAAATACTATTCCGTAAATTTTCATGAAAATTGAAAGAAAATAAAAGTGCCTAGGTCAATTTGAAATATGTATGAACCATAAAGACGTGTTATTGTTGTTGTAATTCCATACAATTGAAATGGCTATGACTCACTTGGTTATGCTTCGATCTCGAACGTACATATCTTATATCAGTTTATATAATTGCAAAATTTCAAGAAATTTGAAGGTACCGTTTTGTTTTTATGGGCGATAATGTAAGATTTACAAATCATGTTATTATTAACAAAGTTGAGTGAATTTCGATTTCTGAGGTATTTGTCGCCCCTGTACTCACATTAGGATTTTTTGGCTGAAAAGTGTCCAATCGCGAGGGAGGGGGACACACATTTTTGGTACATTTTGCCTTCCCTTGGACCCCCTAATTCATAAAATGGCCTTTTTATTTCAGATTCTAAAAGTTCGAATCAAGACCTTTCATTTGATACCCCACTCCACTACCTTTCATTAAAAAAATTTTTAAGGGCTAATTCGTCATAAGGGGGGGCTCCCCTTAAAAAATTTCTAAATTTTTGATAAGAACTTGACTTTTGAGAGACAATCGATTCTGACCTTTTCACAAAGTTTGAGCATTCTAGCTTCTATTGTTGCTGAGGAAATTAGCTGTGACGCACGGACAGACGGACGGACGGACAGACAGGTCGCGAAACTAGTAGGTCTTTGTAAAAAAATTAACAATGGAAGCAAGAAAATAACAAAAGGGTACTTACCCAAAATCTTCGCCGGGCGCCCGCTGATGATGTGGGTGGTACTTGAAAGTGATCTATTACAAAAAATTCTCTAGAATTCCAGCATTCAGGTAGTAAAATATTGCATAAAGTGTAGCCTTATGTAATACTGCATATGGAATGAACTGAAGAGACTGCGATATTCCAAACTGACGTAAGTGATAAAATGTTTGACAGGACATGAGGATAAATTCATCGGAACTATATCTTAAATCTTTCACGCTTCACAGGGTTGTTTAAATTCCGTTCCAGAAATAACAAGTAGTCATACGAGTAGGTGTATTGGATACATTGTTTAATCAATAACCGACTCTATTTATGAAATGCGACTATTTTCCCGAACCGAAATTAGAATATCCAAAATAAAATAATTTAATTAGTTTTGAGTTGAACGATAATACAATTAGAAATTGTTTTTCATTTGCATCCTCAACTTTGCATGTGTATTAGTAACATGTCCAACTCAACCACAAATCCGATAACCGGTTAGTTTTCAAACCATTCTCTTTGAGCACATGAATAATCAGAAAGATTATTCCCACGATTCACTTTTCAAAAGTATGCTTGACGAAAAATAATTGACTATTTTAATGTTTACTTTGAAGTTATATCGCGGGTGTGCCCATAGGGCACAAGATTTTCTTCATTTCATCATAACTTCGCCTTCTTCGCGGGGCTCACACACGCAACTCCAAAACAAATTTTGCGAATCACTAAAACACCTCGCGAATAAGTTTTCTTTCAATTTTCCTCGTTGTAAATGATGATGGCAATTTTCCCACTTCTGACAGAAAACATCAATTTTCGCGAATGTGACGTACTCTTTGTAGTCTGCAGACACTTTCCAATGAGATTTCCACAACTTCTGGGTTAATGAAATAAAATTATAATTCCCTTATGGACCACAAATATTGATTTAGAATAAAATCAAGAGTTTGATGGTAAGAATGATTTTTATTCTACAGCACACACGGATGCATTTCGATCGGTATTGCCGACCATCTTCAGCGCTATGCGCGAGACTACTAATGAAACTACTGAAAAATTTAAGTACATTAACAATTAACAGCTTATTGGTTCTATATAATTTAGTCGGATTAAATAAAATGAAAAATTCTGTCAATCAGACTATCGTCAATATAAAATTACTGTCCTGTTATGTGTTAACCACATATAATATAAATTGATCGATGCAAAATAAAAGTAACCGTTATCACATTATTTAACCAATTGAAATAAACTTGAATTTATTGGGCTATCGTCGATATTAATTAGATTATCCGTTATATGCATCAATAACGATTCATACGCGTTGAGTTTTCACGGATTAGTTAATGTTTTTAGCAATTTAAAATTATTTATAAGCGATCCCGTGTAGTGTCTTCCTGTGTTGTTTAAATCCAATGCATGTGCAGCAATCCCTTTGCTAATGTCTTTGTTTTTGATGTATCGTTCATTATCCTTCAGGCGAACATCAACAGCACGTTTGGTTTGTCCAATATATTTTTTATCGCATTCTGTGCAATTGACTTGGTAGATTCCGCTTTTTTGTTTTGGTGAAGAAGGATCGTTCCTGAAACCAAGTAATGAGCAAAGCTTGCGGGTTTTGTTATGTGCAATCTTCAGATTAATACTGCGTTCATCATAGACCTTTTTGTTAATTATGACCACCTTGATTCCTTTGAGGGATTTGATATAGAACACGTTGTTTTAGTGATTTTAAAGCACGATTCCATTTAATTGTTTTTGTGTCTGGTTTGTTGTTAGCAGCATCTTGTTTAGCGCCGCCGATAACGCGGGTTGCTTTTCCTTTGATTTTATTTTTGATGTCTATTGGTTTGTACTGGATTGCATACTCAATATCTGCAATTATGTCAATTACAGGTGGTGATAAAAGCTTGACTGTGAAATTGAGCCCACAATTTAACAATTCCAGCTCATCTTCTTGTAATGTCTCCTGAGATAAATTCACAACTAACCCATTGACATTTTTAACTTCTGAGGAAAATACCTTCACTGCGATTAAAAATGATGGACTGCTTTCTTAAAAATTCGCTGAATTCTTGTTCCGTTTTTAAGTCTTTAGTCATCTTCAAGTGTAGTTCGTACAATTCTTGCTGCAGTTCTTTCGACGTCACATCTCTTTTTCCCTGCGTCCCGGTACATCTACCCGTCGAAGCGATAAAAGATTACTTCCAAAAAAATCAACATCTCCGCCGAACATACAGACGTATACATACGCTGCATCGAGGCATGTATAAAATATAATTGTTTTGAATTTAGAGAAAAATGCTATTCGAATGACTTTGGATGTAGTATGGGGAACAGTTTGTCACCATTTATAGCCGAAGCCTTCATGTCCAGATTAGAAAAAGAAATGAAATCTGAAGACATCTTACCAAGGATATAGTGGCGCTATGTAGATGATGTCTCCGCCGTTGTTAAGGAATCAAGAGTAAATCATCTCTTAGATTTGCTCAATAGTCATGACCCAACCATAAAGTTAACCATCGAACCAGAAAATGACAAAGAAATGCTGCTGCTGGATCTTAATATTACACGTGACGGCCAAAAAATTAAATTTTCGATACACAGAAAATCAACAACAACAGATAGATATATCACCAAAGATTCATTTTGTTCACATCTGAACAAGATTGCAGCGTTCAGATCGATGATATATCGTATGTGTCGTTTGCCCTTATCACTGGCAGACTATCGGAACGAATATGAGCATATCGTACATTGAGCATTAATGAATGGATACGATAAAGCACTAATGGACAAATTGATTGCCAAATGCATGCAAAAAATGAAAAGAGAAAGAGCTTCAACCCTTTTCAACCAAAACCGTAAGCAAACCATAACGAATCGCGTGTATCCTTGGCATATGTCCCTATGATTTCCAACCCCCCAAAAAAGGAATTCGGCAAAGCGAATCTGAAGATTGTACATAAAAACACCCAAAAGCTTTGCTCATTACTTGGTTCCACGAAAGATCCTTTTTCGCCAAAACAAAAAAGCGGAATCTACCAAGTCAATTGCACAGAATGTGAAAAAAAATATATTGGACAAACCAAACGTGCTGTTGAAGTTCGCCTGAAGGAAAATGATCGATCGAAATGCATCCGTGTGTGCTGTAGAATAAAAATCATCCTTACCATCAAACTCTTGATTTTCATTCTAAATCAATATTTGTGTTACATAAGGGAATTATAATTTTATTTCATTAATCTAAAACGACCCCAAAGCGTTTGTATTTACAAGATTTAAGTATTAGAAAAAGTTTCTGAACAACTTCTGGAATTCGATTTTACTCGATCGAGTGACGAACGAGCGACTTCTTTGATAGATGTACTAATCATCATACTGAACGGCCGCGGCGTCCACACTGGTGCACAATCTCGAGCATACTCCACGATCCGTTCAAATTCCTGCATGATTTTCTCCGCCACACCTGTAAATCCCAAACCGCTGCTAGCTCAGCTGAGTTAGACTGCATTAGTCAATGCAATACATGGATGTGATGCACTGAATCAGTGTTTACATGTCCGAAATTTTAATTTACAGACTTTTGTAGTTAAGTTATTAAAATTAATAATAAATTGAAAATTTAACTCATAATAAAAGATAAATATTATGACGAATGGGTTAAGGAAACTTTCTCAAAAAGGCTTGGGACCGTCTATGGCGGAGTTTCCGAACCTGCAGATAGGCCTCAGAATGGATTGGACTCACGGCAACGACCTCGCAAAAGAAAAAAGGACTTTGGCATTGGATCCTGGAATGTCAGATAAATCAATTACCCTGGAGCTGTTAAGGTCTTTTTAAAACAGGCCAGTCAATATCAATTAAAAATACTGGCAGTCCAGGAAACCAATTGGACTGGAAACGACATGAGATCGCACACAATATTTAAAAGTGGGAAGCCTAATGGAAAACGAGAATTTTGAGTGGCCTTCATTACGGATAGGGAGTTCAAATCGCACGTTATTGATTTTAAGGCAGTCAATGAACGGTTGTGTGCGATCTGTATAAAAGCGGAATTCTTCAAAATCTGGCTGATTAATGTTCATGGCCTGACCGAAGAAAAAGACGAAGAAACGAAGGAGTCGTTTCACAATCACCTGGAAAGGCTAGTTGACTCATTGCCTACAAACGATACAAAAACTATTCTGGGTGACTTCAACGCTAAGGTTGGCAATGGGCTATCTCATCGGGGAACGACTGGAGGATAAAGCCTCCACGATGAAACAAATGACAACGGCCAGCGCCTGATTGACTTTGCATGTAGCAGATATCTAGTCATACGTTCGACTTACTTCCCACATCGACGCATTCATAAAATGATCTGGGCATCACCGGATGGCAACACACAAAACCAGATCGATCATGTTCTGATCCAACAACGTTAGGCTTCAAGCATACTTGACGTCCGTACATACCGAGGAGCCAATTGTAACTCAGATCATTACTTGATCAAATTAAACTATCGATATCGTATGTCAAAGGCATATTCAGCGAAGACCAGCCCGCTGCAAAAATTTGACATCAAAATGCTCCAAACGGTGTCTGTGGCCAAGCATTTCACGGAGACCCTCGACAACCAGCTGGCTTCAATCTTATCAGACGCATCGTTAAAGACGAGCAACGAAAAGTGATAGCGGCTATCAGAACCGTGGCAGAACAGTCTATCGAACATCATGCTGGGTGCAACAGGAATGATTGGTTTGATGATGAGTGCCAGAATGCGATAGATAAAAAGAATAAGGCGTACAAAGAAGACGTAGGTAGGAAAACCAGGACGAAGAGAGGACACTATGAAAATTTCAAAAGAGTAGCGAATAAGATAATTTGGATTAAGAAAAGAAAATATTATGATGACCAATTGAGAAGTATACATATAAGTTTAGCGAGCAACACCACAAGACAAGCACACAAAGCAGTGAAAAGCCTGAAACGTGGTTATCAGCCCAAAACTACGCTCTGTCGTGATGACAGCGGCAATATCATCGCTGATGAAATCGAGATTAAGGAAAGATGGGCATCATGTTTCAAGAACTTCCTTCTTCCTTCACACAGCTCCGGAACATCGGAGCCTATAGATGTTTGCGGAGAGCTTCCATTGGCCCCACCAATTCTGGATGAAGTTTGTTCCATCATCGAAGGCCAAAAGAATAATAAAGCGCCGGGCATTGATGAGATTCCAGTGGAGCTCATCAAATATGGTGGCAGCAGTGTTCATCAAGCTATTCAAAAAGTCATCCAGTACATTCGGCAACAAGAACATATGCCGAAAGACTGGAGCCAATCAATTATATTCCCTATTCACAAAAAAAGGTGACAAGCTACAGTGCGAAAATTATAGAGGCATATCACTGCTTTGTACGGCGTACAAAATGTTTTCTGAAATCTTAGAAAATAATATCGGGTCATACGCCAATAGTATTATTGGGGAGTATCAAGGTGGTTTTAGAGTGGGTAGATCAACAACAGATCAATCGTTCACAGTCAAGCAGGCACTTGAAAATGCTGGGAGTTCAACTTAGACGTTCCCAAATTTTCGTTGACTTAAAGCAAGCAAACGACAGTATTAACCGTAACGTGCTTTATCAAAATAATGCTTGGTTTTGGCATCCCAGCCAAATTGGTCCGTCTTACTATAATGACAATAACGTCGACAACCTTCCAAGTCCGCATCAATAATGAACTCACCGATACCTTTGACACAAATATCGGATAAAAGCAGGGAGATGGGCTGGCCCGATTGCTATTCAATTTGGTTCTGGAGTACGTCATACAGAAGCTACCTGTCGATACGTGAGGTACATTACTATACAAGTCGAGCCATGTACGGGCCTATGTGGATGACCTCAACATTCTGTCACGGTCACTAACAACTGCCAAAGAATTCTTCCTGAAACTCGACAGCGAAGCAAAACTAGTGGGGCTACAAATCAACGAAAATAAAATAAAGCTCATGACGTAGTCGAGGAAAAATACTTCAAACTCCCAAAATATCACACTTAGCGAATACAGTATCGAAAATGTTTGCGGATTTGTGTATTTAGGTGTCAAAATAATGAAAAAGGGCAATGAAAGAGACGATATGCGCCGAAGAATACAGCTTGCAAATAAAATATTTTATTCAGTATTGACGATCTTGAAGGCCAGCTGCATACACAGGAAAACAAAGCTCCAAGCATACAAATCTGTGATAAGACCTGTGTTATGTTATGGATGTGAAACATGGACCCTAAGCCAAGCATCCGCAAATATATTGAACGCCTTGGAGCGACGGGTCCTGACGTGAATAATCGAAACGAAGCTAAACGGGGACCAATGGCGAATTCGATACAACCATGAGTTGTATAAAATTGTTGACGAACCGGTGGTCTCAAGACTGCTGAAGCTGCAGTGGGCTGGACACATGAATTGTATGGACGAACAACGGGTAGCCAAGAAGGTATTTGTTGGGAGAACTGAAGGCCGGCGGCCAGTGGGGAAACTGAGGAAAAGCTAGTCTGACTCGGTCGACGGAGACAGTTCATCGCTGCTCGGATTTCGGAATTGGATGACGCGATCAACGGACCGAGACAGTTTGAGGCGCTGTTTGCAGGAAGCGATGGCCCAAAAGGGGCTGTAGCGATGAGGAGAAGAAGAAGATTATTACAAATATCAATGCGAAGAAAAAGTTTACGTTTAATGTAATATAAGGAAACAATATAAATTTGTACTTACAGTGAAAGAAATCAAAACTTTTTTTATTTCCAACTTTGATAATTTACAAAAAGTTTGGTGTTGTGCTCGGAAGCCTCCGAGTTTTTGAATAAGCTTAGGGTTTGACGGCAGGTGCGCACTCTATTGCGGAAACCCCGCCAATGATGAGTTGACTATTTTACTTTGCGCGAGCAAGAGGTGACTTCTTCAGAAGCGAAGATTTGCTCTCGAGCCGCACGTTACTCCTGCAATCGAACATGATAGGACTTTATTACGTGAATTTGTGGCTGCTGGGGTTCCTCAGGCAGTAACTGCGGTGGTCGCTTCAACAGTGTCATTGAAGAGGCTTCTGGAAGAGAGGGAACCCCCGCAGTCATAAATTTTAAGGCTGGTGTATTATTGTCGGGTACTCACTCGTCCGCTTTTTGAAGTGGCGCAGTCTGCGCACTTCGGGAAGTAGGTGTCAGGCTTACCGCATCCGTGCTTGAAAACCGTACACTCTGTCCGACATGCAATAAAGCGATGTCCGGTTTGCTTGCGGTCCTAGCAGGTTGTGAGGTTCCCCGCTGCGGCTACCATAAGCTCGTGTGGCTCCCTGTCAGTACCTTCCAGATCTGGAGTGTTGGGCTCTTGTACCACTTCCGCAATTCCACGCCATGGGCCCGTTTTCGCTAACAGGTATGGCCGTTCTTGGAGGGCCTCCTTGGTTCCTTCCAGTCCTCTGATGGCTCTTAGAAGCGATCCCATGTCCTGAGGGTTAGAGTTCGCGTCATGACGGCGAATTTCCAGCCTCAAATTTTGTTTTAGCACCCGCAGCAGTTGTGTCTGCGTCATCGGCTCAGGTAACTGGTCATGTAGCCGTGAGATGTCTTCTCGATACTTGTAGAAAGGCTCGTCTAGACGTGGCCATCTAGCATGTACTTGTTCAGGACCCTCTTATCTATATTTACTGTGGGATACTCCACACGGAGTACCTCTTTCTGCCATGACCAGCGGTGGGATGATGGAGTAGCATGTATCCACCAGCAAGTTTCCAGCGTTGCTCCACTAAGCAGCATCGGCAAGTAGCGCGCCAGCGCTGTGCGGTCTCCACCCGACCAATGAAGATTTCTACGTTGATTGAGTTTGGCTCCCCGCTAAAATGGAGATTCCAACCTGAACGATTCTTGGGATCTGAGTCGGCTTCAGCCAGTACGGTGGATGCGAAGGTCCACGTTTTTCCGGAGGAGCCTCTGGAGCAAAAGTTGGTGGTTGCACTTGGCTTAGCCTGGGCCAGTACACCAACGCCATAGGATTCATCCATCAGCTGGGTCTATTTCACTCGGAATCGCTTCTCGGGTTCAATGGGAAATCCCAGGATTTAGGTCCGAGTCCCATATTGGAGGCGTTCGGGGACTTGTCAACGGTGGATTTTCTTGCTTGCTCTCCGAAGCGGCCATCCGGATGGTCAAACCCTGCATCAATGCCATCAGATCCTGCAGGACTGTCACCCTCACAGGTACAGTCCAGCCCTGCCCTTGAACAGGTGGCAATGCTTCGGCTTCTACCATGTCGTCAAAGTCCTCAGGTAGTGGCGAACCTTTGTCTTGGCGGTCCTTATGTTTGGGCACCGCCTCTTGTGCAGCTGGTGTTTCAGTGTAACTAGACGGTGGTACTGTGGACGTTGCTGGTTGGTGGCAAAGTGGGCACGTCCGATTGACCATGAGATGTCTCTTAAAACTGATGGCTACATGGTAACGTCCGCATTGGCGTGCCATCGTTTCTGGCTTGCTGGCAAATTACGCAGAGCGCCGTCGGTACCGCATCTGAACCTAAGCGACGTTTATCGGGCATGCGCTTCATCGACATTTTCTGCAAAGAACTTTGTCCTAACGTATATATTTAAATAATTAATAAACCTAGCAAAAATATATAAAAATTACAAAAAATTGTTTAGTGGCCGAAAGTGGCGAACTATTGAAAAAACGTTAAAAAAAAAAAAAAAAAAAATGTTGAAATGGTAGTTTAATATTTATTATGAGAATTCAGTCTTTCTATTCATCTGTCCCCTTCCCAGGTAAGGACACCAATGCGGGGCTCTTCCCTTGCGTTATAAGCATTACTCTCTTGAGGCACCATAAATATCAGGGTCCGGAAGTGCTCTCTCATATGCTAGTTTTGACCAGGTACAATTTGTTAGCCCAAGGTTGATTCTGACCCGCAAGCAGCACGTGTCTTATCATGGATAGTCACGGAGTAGCTAAGCAGCCAATCACCTGAAATCAAAATCTATGCGAACCACTTGGTTTGGGTGCAGATCAGAGTCCGCCGCAAAAATGATGTTGAGTAACAACTTTCAAATACACATTAAGACTCTGATATCATTTGGCCTTGCTAGCCATACAATGGTGCTAAGCCACCAATGTATAATTCAAAAGCAGGTCCAAGCGATATTGATGTCCGAGGACAACACACATCCGGAAGTTGTTAGCGATGCTGGGGCACGATTAGTGCAACATCCCTTAGTAGTTACGTCCCCGCCAGAAATCTGGGCACCTAGTAGGGTAACCTAGAGATTATGGTCCGTCTCATGCTTACGACTGTTGATACTGCCAGGCTTTGCAGGCCCTACCTTGAGTGCCTTTTTGTTATGAATTATGGTAAATTTATGTCCGTACAGGACTGTAGCGGCGGTCTGCTGCCTTGGCGAAAGAAGATGATAAGATCCGCCGAGACAGGCCTTGTCCGGGACGCGTGAATGCACTAGCAGCCCAGCGTTGCGGTGTCGTGGGGCGGTTTCTTTTCCCTGGCACAAGACCCACTACAAAAAAATTTCGCATTCACGAATTGAAGCGAAGTAATGCCGATCGACTGATTCCCAGGCCGAGGTAACCTACTATGGGCTGAATTGTCTATAGCCAGTAACAACCTGGGCCGAGAGAAAACAGACGGACTTGAGCGCAGACTTCATCGTCACTGACGATACTTATGGCCCACAAATAAAAGTGGTGCCCCCTCGCACCCTCCCAACCGGATCAAAATTCAAATGTAGACGTGGCCATATATTTCTGAAAAACTCATACAAACATAATGTGTATGAATTTTTCGATCAAATGAGAAATATAAACGTGGCAAATTTATGTTATATTATTATGTGATGAAATCACATGACACTATACTATAAAAAGGCACGCAAGTGGAAGGCCACTTTACCCGGGGAAAAGCCCCTATAACGCAATCAAAAAAGGAGGAGTGCACCTGACGGCTAGTTCATGTTAGTGGAGGGGTAGGCCATCATTGCGGGTTCCATACCCCGTCAGGTTGGTGGAAAGGAAAGACCGAGTTCAATTTTAACTTTATCAAAACATTATTATTTCCCATGTAAATTCTCATTAATAAGTTTCCTTTATACTAACATGTAGTCTTGTTGAATGTATGCTTAGTTTTTCATATTGAATTTTGTGAACGTTACATTTGAATTGACTACTTAAGTACATCTATAAAAAAAATTTTTTTTTATAAGTTGATTGACTTCTGGTTCTATTTCGTAAGAAACTATGAAACTATGTAAGCTCTAGTCCCATTGAATTCTATTTTGATATGATTTGAAATGTATGTAAATTCTGTTTTTAGATAAACACATGATCGCCTTGCTTGATTTGAAATAAATCCCCGTTGGCAGCACCAGCCGAAACGGTAAATTTCTCGTATGTAGAGTAAGGTTTCGAAAAAGAAATTGGCTTATCTACTACTGGACTTCTTATTGCAATTTTTGTAGCACTACATGGGTGTTTATCAACAGAAAGACTCTGCCGCCGTTTGTATTTGGAGACCCTTCATAGAGGCGCAAATATTTTGCTAATTAAATTGAGTTGCACACGTATGGATCATATATTGAAAATCGGCGGGTAATAAATTGTTATAAACATACTTATACTCGTTTCGCCCTTCTCACATTTGCTGTTTATACATTTAACAGTAGTTGTCAAACAAAGGTGATAACTTGTCGGCTTAAATAGCTCAAATAGTTAATTTCAAAAGATTTCCATAAAAGTTTAATCAGCACTTGCATTGCCATTAATATATACATTTTCGATTCTTTTCTGAACCATCAGGGGCCGTAATTTTGAATTTTTATTGAAAACGTCTGTTAAAATTATTAAGCTGTAAATTTTCGAATTTTTTATTTGTCATCCGATTTGCATGATTAAATTAAATTAACTTGCCTTAATAACTTATAATTTAAAGTTTTATCGGAATCTGTTGAGAAACTTGGCTGCTAGAGGACTACAGAAATAAAAAAAATGTTTATGTCACCCCCCTGTATGGGGAGACCCCCTTAAACACTTTAAAATATGTTCTTACACTGCAAACTCCAAGAGGCACCACTTTTGACCTACGTAGAAAAGTTCCTCATTCTAGCTCATGCGGTTTGCGAGAAAACTTGTGACACTCGAACAAACGGACGGACGGACAGACAGACAAGTCGCGATTTTATAATTTTTTAAGGGTATTGTTAAAAATATTTTACAATATTCAAAAAATATTCTGATTTATTAATACGTTCACGATAAGTCATTTAAAACGTTTCCATGAAAAAAATTCATTATTTCAGTTGCTACTAAAATAGCGAATTGCGCTTGTTCCTAACCTTTGGGGGCCGCCATTTTGAATGCATGCATTTGATTTTGGACAATTTTAAATCGCTGTGGGCTAGGACCTCATCAATTAACGTGCCAAAATAATTCAATTTTTAGTGAAAATGGCAGCTTAAAAATATTGGGTTTTAAATTTTCGACTTTTTTATTTTTCATTCAATTTTAATAATTTTCTGCATAATAAAAGAACATAGTACAGAAATCCATAATCTCAAGTTTCATCAAAATCCGCTGGAAAATGTGACCGCTAGAGGGCCACAAAAATCGGAAAAAAACGCATATTTAAAACGCCACCATTTTGAAATTTGCACATGCATGATGAAGTTTTGAGTTTCAACTGGCCGCCATTTTGTTTTTTTTTACCTGACCTCCAAATACTTTAGATACTCATAATTTCTACATAAATGCCGAATTTCATGAAAATCTGTTGAAAGCTTTGACCACTATTACAACAACAAAATTTTGCACGTTTTCCTACCTTTGAGCGGCCGCCATTTTGTTTCTGCAGTACCGACTTTGGATTTTTTATTGTGAGATTCATCACATACATCAGTGAACTTTTGTACCAAATTTCATCCAAATCGGAGCTATACTTTGGACAGAACAGAAATCACGATTTTCCGTTTAAAATGGCCGCCATTTTTTTTTTGCCGAGCCGATATAGCTGGTTCACGAAGTAAACCGAGATACTAACCCAATACACCTTTTCTGAAAATTCGGTGGAAATTGGAGCAAAATTGCAACCTCTATCGTGGTCACAAATTTCGTTATATCCCATATATATATATATATATATATATATATATATATATATATATATATATATATATATATATATATATATATATATATATATATATATATATATATATATATATAAATATATATATATATATATATATATATATATATATATATATATATATATATATATAAATATATTTATATATATATATATATATATATATATATATATATATATATATATATATACGAGTATATATATATATATATATATATATATATATATATATATATATATATATATATATATATATATATATATATATATATATATATATATATATATATATATATATATATATATATATATATATATATATATATATATATATATATATATATATATATATATATATATATGATGCTCTCCGCAATAGGTAACTTTCTCTCGAGAAATTTACCTAAAAAAATTTTATGCCTAAATAATAGTAGGATGAAAACGTAAATTATCAAAACAAGATGAGTAAGTGGGAGAGTGCTCCTACCAGAAGGTCTTTGTGAAGATCGTAGGGTTAGAAACAAGTTTTCTAAAAGCGTAAATCGATAACTTGAATTATTCATCCAATACTTTGACACTAAATCGTTCAAATTTCTGCAAAAGATGCACAGTTTTTATTTCGATCTAGCTTAAATGATTTTGCTGAATGTTCGGCCGATTGAACATATTCAAGTTAAACACTATTCCTTAGATTTTTATGAAAACTGAACGAAAATAAAAGTGCCTTGGTCAATTTGAAATCAGTATCAACCATAAATACGCATTATTGTTGTTGTAATTCCATACAATTGAAATAGCTATAACTACCTAGATTATGATTCGTTCTGAATTAAATTTTGTAATCGCATATATCTTATATTAGTCTATAGAATTGCATTTCAGAAAGTTTAAAGGTACCGTTTACTACTATTATTAACAAAGATGAGTGAATTTCGATTTCTGAGGTATTTGTTGCCCTTGTACTCATAAAGTCCCACAGTCGTGATCATTTTCAGATTTTTGGCTCAAAGGTGTCCAATCGCAAATTTCACAAATTTTGGGTGCAATTTGCCTTCCGCTGGACCCTCCAATTCATAAAATTTCAGATTTTAAAAGTTTTTCTCAAGACTTTTCATTGGATACCCCACTCGACTACCTTTCATTAAAAAAAAATTTTTAAGGGCTTATTCGTTATAAGTGGGGACTCCACTTAAAAAATTTTAAATTTTTGATAAGAACTTGACTTTTGAGAGACCATCATTTCTGACCTTTTCACAAAGTTTGAGCATTCTAGCTTCTACAGTTGCTGAGGAAATTAGCTGTGACGCACGGACAGACGGACAGACGGACAGACAGGTCGCGAAACTAGTAGGACCTTGTAAAAAAATTTTTTACAAAGACCTTAAAATTTAGAAAAATTTTGAGAAAATTAACAATTAAAAATAACAAAAGGGTACTTACCCAACATCCTCGCCACGCGCCCGCTGATGATGTGAGTGGTACTTGAAAGTGATCTATTACAAAAAATTCTCTGGAATTCCAGCATTCTGGTAGTAAAATATTGCATAAAGTGTAGTCTTATGTAATACTGCATACGGAATGAACTGAAGAGACTGTGATATTCCAAACTGACGAAAGTGATATCGGGCTATAGTAAAACTAAAAAGAACTTGTAATTCTTTTCTGTAGATAATCCAGTAATTTAGTAATGGTTCTGGTAGCTCTTGATCGCTTTCGGACAGCCAAAGTTTTTGTATGAATATGTTCGCTGTTATGATTGTTGGAGCTACCAAGCCCAGTGGATCGAACAACCGTGCCATATCGGTAACCACCTTACGTATTGTTACAAGTGACTCTAATGGTGACAGCTTAATTTCATATTCCAGTGTATCCTTCGCTCTATTCCACATCAGTCCTAGCATTTTCAGTGTTCTATCCGTTTTGATTCTTACTGCTTCATCTTCTCTCTCTTCATTTCCGATATAATACACTACCAAACTTCAACTGCTACTCCATTTTTGAAAAGTAATCCCACTTAACCTTATTAGTTTGTTTAATTGCTCAAATATTTCGATTGCTTCTCTCTCTGTTGCTGCTCCCGTCATTAAATCATCCATATACAAATCCTGTTTTATTAGTTTACCGCCACAGGGAATTGCGTCTTCTCAGTCTCTGCTAGCTTGTGTAGTGACTTTACCGCTAAATACGAGGCAAAAGCCGTGCCAAAGGTTAAAGTCAATAGCTCTCCAGACGATGCGTTGATAATTAACGTCTTCCTTACTAACACGTTCTTGTCGGTACATTTTAATCAAGTCTGAAATAACACAGTTTTTGTGATCCCACCATCTTAACAAGAGGTGATGTATACCTTGCTGTATTTTTGATCCGGCTAGTAAGTCATCGTTAAGGAATACGTTTTTTAGACCTTTACAGGAAGCGTCAAACCTTAGTCGTATCCTTGCCATCACGTACTACAGCATCGTGAGGTAGGTATACTGCTCTAGGATTTATTATGTCTTCTTTTGGTAGAAGTTGCATATGATTAAGCTCTTTATACTCCTCTATCACTTTAACATATTCTTTGCGCAGTTTTAAATTCTGATTTAATCTCTTCTCCATATACATGAACCGTCTTGATGCTATTTGCAGCGATTGCCCGTATTGACACTCTGGATCTTCCGATTTGAACGGCAACCGTACAATAAACCGACCATCATCATCTCTTACAGTAGTTGATTCAAAAAAGTTCTTCACATCTTATCTCTTCTTCGCTTAGTATCTTCTGCTGTACTTCTGGTTCTTTTTCTAACTTCCAGAATTTTCTCAACAACTCATCTTCTTTGATTTGCGTGTACATGCTAATGATTCTATTCGCTGAAGTTGAATCTGGCGGCAACTGACCTGATACAATCCAGCCTAGACTGGTGTCCTGAGCAATTAAATTTCTAGATGGATTTTTGATTCCACCTCTCTTCAGTATTTCTCCGTATACTTTAGCTCCGAGTTAGATATCAATTTTACTCGGGACTGTGAATTCTCGATCTGCCAATGGTAACTTCTCTAACTCAAGCCAATCAGGTGAATGAATTATCCTAGATGGAATCATAGATGTAAGGATTTTTAACACAAATGCATTTAATGAGATTAATTTACATGGTTGATGGCATGATTTAATACGTAAAGATGCGCAATACTTAACTCGGGTGTGACCATCTCCCACTCCAGACACCAAACCATTAATTGGTGTACGGTTGAGTCCCAGTAATTGTACAGTAGCCTCTGTAATAAACGAAGCCTATAACCCCGGATCAACTAATGCCCTGATTACATAAAAAAGATCCGCAAGCTGATTGTGCTCTAATCACAGCAGTTGCTAATATAACGTCGCAGGATGATAATGTTTTAGAAAAGTTTGGTAATATCGTCGTCGTATCTTGTGTGTGTGGTTGTGAATTTTCTTTATCTCCTTTAGATGTCCCTTATGTTTCTTCCTTTTCTCTCTCTTTAAATGTATTAATGAATGATGGGGACGTGCACAACGGCGGTAACTCGTCGATTGATGGGATCCCCTTACCATATGTGTCGGTGCAAGACAATTAAAGCATAATTTATTGCTTTTTGCATAATCTACTCGTTCTTTGGGAGAATATTTCGAAAAATGTTTGCACTGGTAAAGAGCATTTCGACCTTTGCACATCACGCATGTATAATTAGACTTCTTATCTTCAGTTATAGTGTGAAATGATTTTAATGTACTTGCGTTGTCGACTTAGTTCCTTCTAACATCTCTGTCGTTCCGAATCTAGTCTCCATTAATTTCTTAAGCTGTTTCCAGGTTGGCAACTCGTTTGTCTTCTTTTGACTTAGCTGAAGCTCCCATTGATTTCTCGATTCTAAGTCTAACTTAGAAACCACGAGATGATTGATAATAACGTCCCATGAGCTCGTATCGATACTTAAATTTGCGAGAGACTTCGAACATGCTGAAGCAGTGTCCAATAGGTATTTAGGGCGTCAGTTGTCTCGACGTCAATTGCTCTTTGTCCAAAAAGCCACTTTAAAACTTCATTTGTGTTGAACCTTTTATTGTTATAACGCCTCGTCGATAATAACCAACCAAGCCTCGTTATAGTTGGTTTCTGTAGTAGAAAGATTTTTCAACACAATTTCAGCTTCTCCATGAGGACAACTCTTTGGTTAATGTAGTTTTTGGACAGGATTCAGGCTCGCATTAGTATGTACTAGAGACAGAAACATATGATGAAAAGACTGTCATTCTTTGTAACCTCAAGAAAACTTAGGTAAACTAATCTGCGGTAGGCGTACCTCGCAACTAGGTCCTAGTGATACAGATGATGCTGAAGGTAAGCTTACTGATGTTAAACCTTTGTTTATCTCCTTTAAATTATCTTTCATTTGGGCCTTGTATTCTATGTATATTTCTTCAACTTGCTCATATCTATCTTCGGTAAAATGAGATAAGCCAGTCTGTTCATCCTTCTCCAATTTACAAACTTTACTATTTCCATAGTGACCCTAAGGCCTCGATTCTAGTCTCAATATATGAGGCTGTTTCTTTTTGTCTTAGGAGACTTATAGTTTCCAAATGCATTCGTAATAAGCTTTCACAATTCGTCTTGGTTAAGTATTAAAGAGCCTGTAGTAGCAGCCACCTTAATCTCCTCTCGATTCAAGGCACAAATATATATATATATATATATATATATATATATATATATATATATATATATATATATATATATATATATATATATATATATATATATATATATATATATATATATATAAATATATATATATATATATATATATATATATATATATATATATATATATATATATATATATATATATATATATATATATATATATATATATATATAGATATGCTACTGTGACTAAAAAATAAGGCGACATTTGAATTTAAATTGCGCGCGTCGAAGGATTTGGGGAATCATGTTTTTAGGTTTGTAGTACTAGCAGTGACATCTATGTCAAATTTACATGTCAAAATATTCATTAGTGTTTGAGATGCGCGTCATTTCCGGGATGGCCTTCAGTTCCGTCTTCGCTGCGGCTTGACTCTCCTATATTGTATCAAAATAGTGTCCCCGGAGCGGTCTTTTGAACTTGCTGAACAGCCAGAAGTCGCACGGCACCAGTTAAGGTGAACACGGTGGTTGCGGACTGATATGGGTTGAGTTTTTGGTGAAATGATCACGAATTACGAGTGCAGTATGGGATGGTGCATTATCGTGGTGTAAAAACCAAGAATTGTCTTTCCACGATTCCGGCCTTTTCAGGCAGATAGCGTTACGCACGCGACGCATAATGTGCAAATAATATTCCTTGTTGACTGTTTGGCCCGTTGGAAGGAGTTCATAATGCACAACACCACAATAATCGAAGAAGAGAAGAGGTTGATGGTCACCCAGGACACTCTTCGTCTTCGACACGTTCACGGCCGGCTTTGAGCTCACGATACTGCTCATAGCTCAACCTCATTATTTTTGAGTGATAAGTTGCTGCCGAGTTCTTGAAGATGCAAGCTACCATCTAGTATGTGATAGCTAAAGCGCTATGCGTAAACAGCTCACTACATAGTTTTTCATCGTGCACACGCTGTGATATCAGCAATATAATCGCTGATGAAATCAAGATTAAGGAAAGACGGGGATCATATTTTAAAAATCTCCTTAATCCTTCACACAAAGAACGTCGGAGCCTATAGATATCTGCGGAGAGCTTCCATTGGCCCCGGCAACTCTGGATCAAGTTTGTTCCATCATCAAAGCCCAAAAGGATAATAAAGCGCCGGGCATCGACGAGATTCCAGTGAAGCTCATCAAATATGGTGGCAGCAGTGTTCATAAAGCTATTCTCAAAGTCATCAAGCACATTTGGCAACAAGAAGATATGGCGAAAGTTTGGAGCCAATCAATTAAATTCCCTATCCCCAAAAAAGGTGACAAGCTTACTTGCGAAAATTATAGAGGCATATCACTACTACTATTTTCTGAAATTTTAGAAAATAAAACCGGATCATATGCCAACAGTATCATTGGGGATTATCAAGGTGGTTTTAGAGCAGGTAAATGGACAAAAGATCAATTTTTCACAGTCAAGTAGGTACTCGAAAAATCCTAGAAGTTCAACGTAGACCTACACCGCTGACGTTAAGCAAGCATACAACAGTATTGATCGTAACGTACTGTACCAAATAAAGCTTTTAATTTTTTTAGGTGTGAGTATAAACTTATATTGTTCCCTTCCCGCATTGATATTCGCTATAATATTTTTATTTCATTATGAGTTAAATATTCAATTTATTATTAATTTTAATAACTTAACTACACAAATCTGCAAATTGAAATTTTGGACATGTGAACACTGATTCAGTGCATCACATCCATGTATTGCATTGGCCAATGCAGTCTAACTCAGCTGAGCTAGCAGCGGTTTGGGGTTTACAGATCCGGTGGAGAAAATCATGCAGAAATTTGGACGGATCGCGGAGTCTGCTCGAGATTGTGCACCAGCGTGGACGCCGCGGTAGGTCGGTGCGATGATTAGTACTTCTATCAAAGGAGTCGGTCGTTCGTCACTCGGTCGAGAAAAATCGGGTTCCAGAAGTTGTGGAAATCTCATTGGAAAGTGTCTGCAAAGAGTACGTCACATTCGCGAAAATTGAAGTTTTCTGTGAGAATTATGCATTCAAAACTTTCCGTCGGGCGTTGCAAGTTCAAGTTCAACGTTACTGCGAAGGGATATCCAGTTTCGTATCGCAGCCACACAATTGGTGATTTATGTATTTAAGTGGGTGATCGTAAGTTTTCACGAACGGCGCGTGTGTAAGGAAAAGAAAATGCGGCGGAATTCGTGCGTTGGGCTGTTGCTTTCGAGAAAAAAAGCCGAAATGTTTGAATGGGAAATAGCACGAAGAAGCCAAAGTTATGATGAAATGGAGAAGATCTTGTGCCCTATGGGCACACCCGCGATATAACTTCAAAGTAAATATTAAGATAGTTAATTTTTTTTTGCGTTAAGCATACTTTGGAAGGTTTGAAAACTAACCGGTTAAATCTAATCGAATTTGTAGTTGAGTTGCACATGTCACCAATACACATGCAAAGTTGAGGATGTAAATGAAAAACAAACTTTTAATAGTGTTATCGTTCAACTCAAAACTAATTAAATTATTATATTTTGGATATTCTAATTTCGCAGCGGGAAGATAGTCGCATTTCATAAAAAGAGTCGGTTATTGATTAAACAGTGTATCCATTACACCTACTCGTATGACTACTTGTTATTTCTGGAACAGAATCTAAGCACCCCTGTGAAGCGTGAAAGATTTAAGATATAGTTCCGATGAACTTATACTCATGTCCTGTCAAACACTTTATCACTTTCGTCAGTTTGGAATATCACAGTCTCTTCAGTTCATTCCGTATGCAGTATTACATAAGACTACACTTTATGCAATATTTTACTACCAGAATGCTGGAATTCCAGAGAATTTTTTGTAATAGATCACTTTCAAGTACCACTCACATCATCAGCGGGCGCGTGGCGAGGATGTTGGGTAAGTACCCTTTTGTTATTTTTAATTGTTAATTTTCTCAAAATTTTTCTAAATTTTAAGGTCTTTGTAAAAAAATTTTTTACAAGGTCCTACTAGTTTCGCGACCTGTCTGTCCGTCTGTCCGTCTGTCCGTGCGTCACAGCTAATTTCCTCAGCAACTGTAGAAGCTAGAATGCTCAAACTTTGTGAAAAGGTCAGAAATGATGGTCTCTCAAAAGTCAAGTTCTTATCAAAAATTTAAAATTTTTTAAGTGGAGTCCCCACTTATAACGAATAAGCCCTTAAAAATTTTTTTTTAATGAAAGGTAGTCGAGTGGGGTATCCAATGAAAAGTCTTGAGAAAAACTTTTAAAATCTGAAATTTTATGAATTGGAGGGTCCAGCGGAAGGCAAATTGCACCCAAAATTTGTGAAATTTGCGATTGGACACCTTTGAGCCAAAAATCTGAAAATGATCACGACTGTGGGACTTTATGAGTACAAGGGCAACAAATACCTCAGAAATCGAAATTCACTCATCTTTGTTAATAATAGTAGTAAACGGTACCTTTAAACTTTCTGAAATGCAATTCTATAGACTAATATAAGATATATGCGATTACAAAATTTAATTCAGAACGAATCATAATCTAGGTAGTTATAGCTATTTCAATTGTATGGAATTACAACAACAATAATGCGTATTTATGGTTGATACTGATTTCAAATTGACCAAGGCACTTTTATTTTCGTTCAGTTTTCATAAAAATCTAAGGAATAGTGTTTAACTTGAATATGTTCAATCGGCCGAACATTCAGCAAAATCATTTAAGCTAGATCGAAATAAAAACTGTGCATCTTTTGCAGAAATTTGAACGATTTAGTGTCAAAGTATTGGATGAATAATTCAAGTTATCGATTTACGCTTTTAGAAAACTTGTTTCTAACCCTACGATCTTCACAAAGACCTTCTGGTAGGAGCACTCTCCCACTTACTCATCTTGTTTTGATAATTTACGTTTTCATCCTACTATTATTTAGGCATAAAATTTTTTTAGGTAAATTTCTCGAGAGAAAGTTACCTATTGCGGAGAGCATCATATATATATATATATATATATATATATATATATATATATATATATATATATATATATATATATATATATATATATATATATATATATACTCGTATATATATATATATATATATATATATATATATATATATATATATATAAATATATTTATATATATATATATATATATATATATATATATATATATATTTATATATATATATATATATATATATATATATATATATATATATATATATATATATATATATATATATATATATATATATATATATATATATAAATATATATATATATATATATATATATATATATATATATATATATAAATATATTTATATATATATATATATATATATATATATATATATATATATATATATATATATATACGAGTATATATATATATATATATATATATATATATATATATATATATATATATATATATATATATATATATATATATATATATATATATGATGCTCTCCGCAATAGGTAACTTTCTCTCGAGAAATTTACCTAAAAAAATTTTATGCCTAAATAATAGTAGGATGAAAACGTAAATTATCAAAACAAGATGAGTAAGTGGGAGAGTGCTCCTACCAGAAGGTCTTTGTGAAGATCGTAGGGTTAGAAACAAGTTTTCTAAAAGCGTAAATCGATAACTTGAATTATTCATCCAATACTTTGACACTAAATCGTTCAAATTTCTGCAAAAGATGCACAGTTTTTATTTCGATCTAGCTTAAATGATTTTGCTGAATGTTCGGCCGATTGAACATATTCAAGTTAAACACTATTCCTTAGATTTTTATGAAAACTGAACGAAAATAAAAGTGCCTTGGTCAATTTGAAATCAGTATCAACCATAAATACGCATTATTGTTGTTGTAATTCCATACAATTGAAATAGCTATAACTACCTAGATTATGATTCGTTCTGAATTAAATTTTGTAATCGCATATATCTTATATTAGTCTATAGAATTGCATTTCAGAAAGTTTAAAGGTACCGTTTACTACTATTATTAACAAAGATGAGTGAATTTCGATTTCTGAGGTATTTGTTGCCCTTGTACTCATAAAGTCCCACAGTCGTGATCATTTTCAGATTTTTGGCTCAAAGGTGTCCAATCGCAAATTTCACAAATTTTGGGTGCAATTTGCCTTCCGCTGGACCCTCCAATTCATAAAATTTCAGATTTTAAAAGTTTTTCTCAAGACTTTTCATTGGATACCCCACTCGACTACCTTTCATTAAAAAAAAATTTTTAAGGGCTTATTCGTTATAAGTGGGGACTCCACTTAAAAAATTTTAAATTTTTGATAAGAACTTGACTTTTGAGAGACCATCATTTCTGACCTTTTCACAAAGTTTGAGCATTCTAGCTTCTACAGTTGCTGAGGAAATTAGCTGTGACGCACGGACAGACGGACAGACGGACAGACAGGTCGCGAAACTAGTAGGACCTTGTAAAAAAATTTTTTACAAAGACCTTAAAATTTAGAAAAATTTTGAGAAAATTAACAATTAAAAATAACAAAAGGGTACTTACCCAACATCCTCGCCACGCGCCCGCTGATGATGTGAGTGGTACTTGAAAGTGATCTATTACAAAAAATTCTCTGGAATTCCAGCATTCTGGTAGTAAAATATTGCATAAAGTGTAGTCTTATGTAATACTGCATACGGAATGAACTGAAGAGACTGTGATATTCCAAACTGACGAAAGTGATAAAGTGTTTGACAGGACATGAGTATAAGTTCATCGGAACTATATCTTAAATCTTTCACGCTTCACAGGGGTGCTTAGATTCTGTTCCAGAAATAACAAGTAGTCATACGAGTAGGTGTAATGGATACACTGTTTAATCAATAACCGACTCTTTTTATGAAATGCGACTATCTTCCCGCTGCGAAATTAGAATATCCAAAATATAATAATTTAATTAGTTTTGAGTTGAACGATAACACTATTAAAAGTTTGTTTTTCATTTACATCCTCAACTTTGCATGTGTATTGGTGACATGTGCAACTCAACTACAAATTCGATTAGATTTAACCGGTTAGTTTTCAAACCTTCCAAAGTATGCTTAACGCAAAAAAAAATTAACTATCTTAATATTTACTTTGAAGTTATATCGCGGGTGTGCCCATAGGGCACAAGATCTTCTCCATTTCATCATAACTTTGGCTTCTTCGTGCTATTTCCCATTCAAACATTTCGGCTTTTTTTCTCGAAAGCAACAGCCCAACGCACGAATTCCGCCGCATTTTCTTTTCCTTACACACGCGCCGTTCGTGAAAACTTACGATCACCCACTTAAATACATAAATCACCAATTGTGTGGCTGCGATACGAAACTGGATATCCCTTCGCAGTAACGTTGAACTTGAACTTGCAACGCCCGACGGAAAGTTTTGAATGCATAATTCTCACAGAAAACTTCAATTTTCGCGAATGTGACGTACTCTTTGCAGACACTTTCCAATGAGATTTCCACAACTTCTGGAACCCGATTTTTCTCGACCGAGTGACGAACGACCGACTCCTTTGATAGAAGTACTAATCATCGCACCGACCTACCGCGGCGTCCACGCTGGTGCACAATCTCGAGCAGACTCCGCGATCCGTCCAAATTTCTGCATGATTTTCTCCACCGGATCTGTAAACCCCAAACCGCTGCTAGCTCAGCTGAGTTAGACTGCATTGGCCAATGCAATACATGGATGTGATGCACTGAATCAGTGTTCACATGTCCAAAATTTCAATTTGCAGATTTGTGTAGTTAAGTTATTAAAATTAATAATAAATTGAATATTTAACTCATAATGAAATAAAAATATTATAGCGAATATCAATGCGGGAAGGGAACAATATAAGTTTATACTCACACCTAAAAAAATTAAAAGCTTTATTTGGTACAGTACGTTACGATCAATACTGTTGTATGCTTGCTTAACGTCAGCGGTGTAGGTCTACGTTGAACTTCTAGGATTTTTCGAGTACCTACTTGACTGTGAAAAATTGATCTTTTGTCCATTTACCTGCTCTAAAACCACCTTGATAATCCCCAATGATACTGTTGGCATATGATCCGGTTTTATTTTCTAAAATTTCAGAAAATAGTAGTAGTGATATGCCTCTATAATTTTCGCAAGTAAGCTTGTCACCTTTTTTGGGGATAGGGAATTTAATTGATTGGCTCCAAACTTTCGCCATATCTTCTTGTTGCCAAATGTGCTTGATGACTTTGAGAATAGCTTTATGAACACTGCTGCCACCATATTTGATGAGCTTCACTGGAATCTCGTCGATGCCCGGCGCTTTATTATCCTTTTGGGCTTTGATGATGGAACAAACTTGATCCAGAGTTGCCGGGGCCAATGGAAGCTCTCCGCAGATATCTATAGGCTCCGACGTTCTTTGTGTGAAGGATTAAGGAGATTTTTAAAATATGATCCCCGTCTTTCCTTAATCTTGATTTCATCAGCGATTATATTGCTGATATCACAGCGTGTGCACGATGAAAAACTATGTAGTGAGCTGTTTACGCATAGCGCTTTAGCTATCACATACTAGATGGTAGCTTGCATCTTCAAGAACTCGGCAGCAACTTATCACTCAAAAATAATGAGGTTGAGCTATGAGCAGTATCGTGAGCTCAAAGCCGGCCGTGAACGTGTCGAAGACGAAGAGTGTCCTGGGTGACCATCAACCTCTTCTCTTCTTCGATTATTGTGGTGTTGTGCATTATGAACTCCTTCCAACGGGCCAAACAGTCAACAAGGAATATTATTTGCACATTATGCGTCGCGTGCGTAACGCTATCTGCCTGAAAAGGCCGGAATCGTGGAAAGACAATTCTTGGTTTTTACACCACGATAATGCACCATCCCATACTGCACTCGTAATTCGTGATCATTTCACCAAAAACTCAACCCATATCAGTCCGCAACCACCGTGTTCACCTTAACTGGTGCCGTGCGACTTCTGGCTGTTCAGCAAGTTCAAAAGACCGCTCCGGGGACACTATTTTGATACAATATAGGAGAGTCAAGCCGCAGCGAAGACGGAACTGAAGGCCATCCCGGAAATGACGCGCATCTCAAACACTAATGAATATTTTGACATGTAAATTTGACATAGATGTCACTGCTAGTACTACAAACCTAAAAACATGATTCCCCAAATCCTTCGACGCGCGCAATTTAAATTCAAATGTCGCCTTATTTTTTAGTCACAGTAGCATATCTATATATATATATATATATATATATATATATATATATATATATATATATATATATATATATATATATATATATATATATATATATATATATATATATATATATATATATATATATATATATATATATATATATATATATATATATATATATATATATATATATATATATATATATATATATATTTGTGCCTTGAATCGAGAGGAGATTAAGGTGGCTGCTACTACAGGCTCTTTAATACTTAACCAAGACGAATTGTGAAAGCTTATTACGAATGCATTTGGAAACTATAAGTCTCCTAAGACAAAAAGAAACAGCCTCATATATTGAGACTAGAATCGAGGCCTTAGGGTCACTATGGAAATAGTAAAGTTTGTAAATTGGAGAAGGATGAACAGACTGGCTTATCTCATTTTACCGAAGATAGATATGAGCAAGTTGAAGAAATATACATAGAATACAAGGCCCAAATGAAAGATAATTTAAAGGAGATAAACAAAGGTTTAACATCAGTAAGCTTACCTTCAGCATCATCTGTATCACTAGGACCTAGTTGCGAGGTACGCCTACCGCAGATTAGTTTACCTAAGTTTTCTTGAGGTTACAAAGAATGACAGTCTTTTCATCATATGTTTCTGTCTCTAGTACATACTAATGCGAGCCTGAATCCTGTCCAAAAACTACATTAACCAAAGAGTTGTCCTCATGGAGAAGCTGAAATTGTGTTGAAAAATCTTTCTACTACAGAAACCAACTATAACGAGGCTTGGTTATTATCGACGAGGCGTTATAACAATAAAAGGTTCAACACAAATGAAGTTTTAAAGTGGCTTTTTGGACAAAGAGCAATTGACGTCGAGACAACTGACGCCCTAAATACCTATTGGACACTGCTTCAGCATGTTCGAAGTCTCTCGCAAATTTAAGTATCGATACGAGCTCATGGGACGTTATTATCAATCATCTCGTGGTTTCTAAGTTAGACTTAGAATCGAGAAATCAATGGGAGCTTCAGCTAAGTCAAAAGAAGACAAACGAGTTGCCAACCTGGAAACAGCTTAAGAAATTAATGGAGACTAGATTCGGAACGACAGAGATGTTAGAAGGAACTAAGTCGACAACGCAAGTACATTAAAATCATTTCACACTATAACTGAAGATAAGAAGTCTAATTATACATGCGTGATGTGCAAAGGTCGAAATGCTCTTTACCAGTGCAAACATTTTTCGAAATATTCTCCCAAAGAACGAGTAGATTATGCAAAAAGCAATAAATTATGCTTTAATTGTCTTGCACCGACACATATGGTAAGGGGATCCCATCAATCGACGAGTTACCGCCGTTGTGCACGTCCCCATCATTCATTAATACATTTAAAGAGAGAGAAAAGGAAGAAACATAAGGGACATCTAAAGGAGATAAAGAAAATTCACAACCACACACACAAGATACGACGACGATATTACCAAACTTTTCTAAAACATTATCATCCTGCGACGTTATATTAGCAACTGCTGTGATTAGAGCACAATCAGCTTGCGGATCTTTTTTATGTAATCAGGGCATTAGTTGATCCGGGGTTATAGGCTTCGTTTATTACAGAGGCTACTGTACAATTACTGGGACTCAACCGTACACCAATTAATGGTTTGGTGTCTGGAGTGGGAGATGGTCACACCCGAGTTAAGTATTGCGCATCTTTACGTATTAAATCATGCCATCAACCATGTAAATTAATCTCATTAAATGCATTTGTGTTAAAAATCCTTACATCTATGATTCCATCTAGGATAATTCATTCACCTGATTGGCTTGAGTTAGAGAAGTTACCATTGGCAGATCGAGAATTCACAGTCCCGAGTAAAATTGATATCTAACTCGGAGCTAAAGTATACGGAGAAATACTGAAGAGAGGTGGAATCAAAAATCCATCTAGAAATTTAATTGCTCAGGACACCAGTCTAGGCTGGATTGTATCAGGTCAGTTGCCGCCAGATTCAACTTCAGCGAATAGAATCATTAGCATGTACACGCAAATCAAAGAAGATGAGTTGTTGAGAAAATTCTGGAAGTTAGAAAAAGAACCAGAAGTACAGCAGAAGATACTAAGCGAAGAAGAGATAAGATGTGAAGAACTTTTTTGAATCAACTACTGTAAGAGATGATGATGGTCGGTTTATTGTACGGTTGCCGTTCAAATCGGAAGATCCAGAGTGTCAATACGGGCAATCGCTGCAAATAGCATCAAGACGGTTCATGTATATGGAGAAGAGATTAAATCAGAATTTAAAACTGCGCAAAGAATATGTTAAAGTGATAGAGGAGTATAAAGAGCTTAATCATATGCAACTTCTACCAAAAGAAGACATAATAAATCCTAGAGCAGTATACCTACCTCACGATGCTGTAGTACGTGATGGCAAGGATACGACTAAGGTTTGACGCTTCCTGTAAAGGTCTAAAAAACGTATTCCTTAACGATGACTTACTAGCCGGATCAAAAATACAGCAAGGTATACATCACCTCTTGTTAAGATGGTGGGATCACAAAAACTGTGTTATTTCAGACTTGATTAAAATGTACCGACAAGAACGTGTTAGTAAGGAAGACGTTAATTATCAACGCATCGTCTGGAGAGCTATTGACTTTAACCTTTGGCACGGCTTTTGCCTCGTATTTAGCGGTAAAGTCACTACACAAGCTAGCAGAGACTGAGAAGACGCAATTCCCTGTGGCGGTAAACTAATAAAACAGGATTTGTATATGGATGATTTAATGACGGGAGCAGCAACAGAGAGAGAAGCAATCGAAATATTTGAGCAATTAAACAAACTAATAAGGTTAAGTGGGATTACTTTTCAAAAATGGAGTAGCAGTTGAAGTTTGGTAGTGTATTATATCGGAAATGAAGAGAGAGAAGATGAAGCAGTAAGAATCAAAACGGATAGAACACTGAAAATGCTAGGACTGATGTGGAATAGAGCGAAGGATACACTGGAATATGAAATTAAGCTGTCACCATTAGAGTCACTTGTAACAATACGTAAGGTGGTTACCGATATGGCACGGTTGTTCGATCCACTGGGCTTGGTAGCTCCAACAATCATAACAGCGAACATATTCATACAAAAACTTTGGCTGTCCGAAAGCGATCAAGAGCTACCAGAACCATTACTAAATTACTGGATTATCTACAGAAAAGAATTACAAGTTCTTTTTAGTTTTACTATAGCCCGATAGACTGGACGTTGCAAATCTGTTATGCATACTGAATTAGAAGGGTTTTGCAATTCGTCAGATACGGCGTACGCAGCAGTAATCTATTTGCGAACGACAGATGCGCAAGGTGAAGCACACATCAGTCTTATTGCATCAAAGACTAAGGTTGCGCCTGTAAAACAAGGGTTTGTCCCATGCTTAGAGTTGTGCGGAGTGGTATTACTAGTTAAACTTCTTTTAGAGGTATCACGAGTACTAGACATAGCCAAAGAAAATAAACATGTTTGGACAGACACATCGATTGTTCTTGGATGGTTAAGCAATCACCCCAGCAAGTGGAAGACATTTATTGCGAATAGAGTTTCGGGAATACTTATCATCATGGACAAAAGTCAATGGTCGCATATCCGATCTGAAGAAAATCCAGCGGATTGCGCCATCAGGGGCATAAAAGCATCGGAACTGATAGTACAAAATCTATGGAAATCTATGGAAATCAAGATCAAGTACTCGTATAGCAAAGGAGATTTTGCAACGGTGTTAGAAGAACAGAAAACCGAGAAAATGTATTTTACAGAAAGCGTTATTGAAGACAATAGCACAGAATTCATAGAGGGATTCTCATCACTTACTCAAATTCTTAGAGTTAGATCTTATTGCAGAAGATTTCTTGATTTTAAACAATCAAAAGATTAACGTCCTTAAAGGTTGGAGCTTATTATGGTTAAAGATATAAACTGTACGTTGGTAAAACTAATAGTTTTGGTTCAAGGTAGACATTTATTGAGGAAACAGAACACATCAAGTCTCACGGAAGTGCGTTACACACTATCTGTTCAATATTAGACGCTGATGGTTTACTGAGAGTAGCCAGACGCATCGAAAGGTCAGAACTGAATTACGAGCAGAAGCATCCAATAATATGGCCAGATAAGGATAATCTCCCTCGCTTAATAATATTGGATGCACATAACAAAACCTTCCATGGAGGGCCAAAAATTATGTTAAATCATATCCGCAAAACACACTTTATATTGAGAGTAAGGATCTAGGTTAAAAAGATACATAGAGCATGTGTTAATTGCCGAGGATACTCGTCAGCGAACAGAACTTAACTAATGAGACGGATCCCAGAAGTGAGATTAAAGCCCAGCAAACCTTTTAAATCAACTGGCGTAAATTATGCTGGACCAATCAATGTAAGGTTTTCTCCTGGTAGAGGTTCCAAATCATACAAAGGGTATATTTGCCTTTTTGAATGTATGGTGACATACGCGGTGCATTTAGAGGCTATACCTGATCTCTCAGCAAAGGAGTTTATTGCAACGTTTCGAAGGCTTACTTCACGTCGCGGAAACTGCCAAGACATATATAGCGACAATGGGACAAATTTTGTTGGGTCCAATAAGCAGTCGTTGGAGTTGTTAAGACTTGCTAATTCTAGATGGTCCGATGAAGTAGTGCAACTTTTGCCACTCGAATCAATTAACTGGCACTTCGGCCCACCTCATGCGCCAGACTTTAGTGGTTTGTGGGAGGCAGAAGTGCGCAGTGTGAAGAATCATCTAAAAAAGGTCACAGGGCATAGTACGCTTACGTTTGAAGAGTTGAGAACACAGATAGAAGCAAGTTTAAATTCGCGTCCTATTTCGGTTTTGAGTGACGGTCCTGATGACTCTCTTCCATTGATACGAGACCATTTTTTGGTGGTTGAACCTCGTAACATTTTAGATAGATGGATATTATGTCAAAAAATGATTTGCAATTTTTGGAAAAGATGGTCGAAAGAATATTTGGTTGACTTAAATCAACGCTACAAATGGAATAGTAAAGTTTCTGAACCTAATGTAAATGATGCTGTCGTTATTAAAGAAGATATGGTTCTATCCGTTTAATGCATAATCGGTAAAATTATATAGAAACATCCAGGACCTGATGATATCACGAGAGTCGTAACAATCGAATGTAAGAATGGAGTTCTAAAAAGGCCAGTTAGTAAAATTGGTGTGCTTACTAAATAACTATTGCATCAGGACTTGAATGTATCTTGTCACGGTGGGCAGTTAGTTTTTAAGTTACCTTGTATAATGTTAAAACCTTTTTATTCTAGTTCTTACTACAATACATTTACTTGAGTTTGTAAAACTGAAATGCTATGAATAGTACATTTATTTGAGTTTGTAAAATTGAAAAGCTATTTTTGGGGAAAACGTAAAATATACGAATCATATTATTATTAACACAGTCGAGTGAATTTTGATTTCTGAGGTATTTGTTGCCGTTGGACTCATAAAGACCTACATTCGTGATTTTTTCAGATTTTCAGCTCAAAGGTGTGAAATTGTAAGGGCAGGGGACAAAAATATCGTACATGCATTTTGCCTCCCACTACACTTTTAATGCAAAAAAATGACTTATTTCAGATTCTGAAAGTGCTAAGACCTTTCATTTGAAACCTTTCTCGGGCATATTTAATGAAAAAACTTGTTAAGGGCACCTTCGTTATAAGGTGGGGCCCCCTTAAAAAATTTGATACATTGGTAAGACTCAAAAGTATTTAGCCATTTTTTGTCATTTTTCAATTGAATATTTCTTTTATTTAAAATGGATTTTATTTAAATATATATATTGTTCATTATTACCTATGACCTTTTGCCATTTTTTGGTAGAGCCATTATTCCATCTGTTTAGAACTTATGTGGTTTATCGGCGAAAAGCTTGGCCAAGTTATTTTCACAGTCCCTTTTTGAAGTGAATTTCCTTTCATTAAGGAAGTTTAGCAGAAACCGAAACAATGGTAGTCTGATGATGCAAGGCCTGGACTATACGCTGGATGCATTAAAAAATCCCAGCCAAGCTCTGTCAATTTTTGCCGGGTCACCATTGATGTGTGTGTTCTGACATTGCCATGATGGAAGACAACTCCCTTTCAGTTGATCAATCCTGACTGGTTTTTTTTGAATTGCTGGTTACAATCTGATTAATTGCTGACAGTACAAAGCTAAATTTATTTCTAGCACTTCATGATAAATAATTCCTGTCCAATGCCACCATACACTCGTATAACCTTATTTTGTGTTAATCCTGGCTTTGAAGTCGTTTGTGATAATTCACCTTTTTTGACCATTATCTTTTTTGAACGACATTCTCGTATCTAACCCATTTTTCATCGCCTGTAATGATTTCCTTCAAGAATGGCTCGTTTTCGTTGCGTTTTATTAGCATTTCGCAAATGGCAATTCGGTTAATCAATTTATTTTTGTGTTAAGTCATGCAGCACCCAAACGTCGAGCTACTTTGTATATCCAGCCTTACGTAAATTGTTCAAAACTGGTGATGGATATTCAATTCCTTAGCAATGTCATGGCTGCTTATGTGTCGGTCTTCTTCAATTTTTTGTAAGGTTTCATCGACTTTTCCAGTGATTGGTCGACCTGAGTAAGGTGAATCTTTGACATCAAAATTTCCAGAACAAAAGCGAGCGAACCATCTCTTGGCTGTGGCTTTTGATAAAGCGTTGTATCTTGACGGTAGGCACCACAAATTTTTTTACGAGCCTGCGATGCATTCTCACCTTGATTGTAGTGATAATGTAAAATATAACGAATTTTTTCGGAAATTTCACTCATTTTTAAATGAATACAACTTTTGAAACGAATGACAAAATACAAAACAGTACATGTAGACTAGAATGTCACCTTTTAAACGCATGTCAGTTTGACTCAATCTGATTAGTATTGCCCCATATATGACAACAAACACCATCTAATGACAAAAAGGCTCAATGGTTTTTAGAATATCCAATATTTGATAAGATCTGAACTTTTGAGAGATCGCTACTTCTGTTTTTTTTGCAAAATTAGGTGGGCAGACAGACCAATAGGAGGAGAAACTAGCAGATTTTTGCAAAATATCGTTCAGAAAGCCCGAAAAATCATGGAGCTAGATCTAGTAACAAATTACATAGAGGCTGTAATTCGTTGAACTTTGCTACAATAATATAGTAGGAGGATTTAACATTTTCGAAATCAACCATTTAATAAATTCTTTAAAATATAATTTTATTCTATAAGTTTCAATAAAATTTACCGACGTTATAGCTATTTGAATTTCCTCCGATTACAAAAATTCTATACGATTTTTCTACAACATGGGCTATCCATTCAACCAGACACTACACTATTGATTGAATCTTCTTAAAGTTTTCAGGTAGAAAGAATAACGAAAAATACATTTAAGATTCAGGTCAGTCAATGATTTTAGTTATTTTGGAACAAAATGCGACTGAATTCTTTATTGTGAGATTCAACACACCGTTCAATGAACTTCTGGACCAAATTTCATCTGAATCGGAGCTATACATCTGACAAAACAGAAATCATAAGTTCTTGTCTAAAATAACTGCCATTTTGTTTTCGCTCGGCTGATTTAATTGGATAAAAAACTTAATCGAGCAATTCATCCAGTTCACATTTTCTGAAGATTTGGTGAGAATCGTAGCAAAATTGCGATCTCTAACGTGGTCACGAGTTTTGCTACATCCTATCCAGAAATATATATGTATATATATATATATATATATATATATATATATATATATATATATATATATATATATATATATATATATATATATATATATATATATATACATTAATATATGTATATACATACATATACATATATATAACTTGTAGATATATATATATATATATATATATATATATATATATATATATATATATATATATACGAGTATATATATCTATATATATATATATATATATATATATATATATATATATATATATATATATATATATATATGGTGCGAACGATATGTGAGGACAATTTGAGAGTTAAATTAATTAGCTTGTACGAGTATTTTTAACAAAATTTAATGAAATTTCAGGAATTCTTTATAAACGTTTAATTAATATATGGCTATAAAGTTATTCATTAAAATCGCCATTAGCAGCAATAACCTCTTCGATCCGGGTCCGGAAACGATTACATGCCCGAATCAAATGCTCCTTGTGCATATTGACCATAACGGCATTAATAGCAGTCTTCATCGAAGAAGTGGTATTATGAGGACGCTTATTGGTCTCACGCTCAACTACGCCCCATACGTAATAACCCAAAGCATTAAGGTCTGGGGAGCAAGTCACGGTCTCCCGATTGTCGGTTTTGCCCAGGAGAAGAGGACAATGCCTGTCACACATTTTTTGCGTGTACGAAATGGGCCAGGCTGCGAAGGGAACTCTACAGGGAGACGGGAGAGCTCACCCCGGATAATATAGTTGCGGTGATGTTCGAATCGGTTGACAAATGGAACCAGGTGGCACATTATGCTCGGGCAGTCCTAAAATATAAAAGGGACTCACAGCAGCCGGAGGCGCTGGGGCTGGGGGATCGCTCTTCTGGCAATTCCTCTTCCCCCCTCCCCTCCCGCTAGGAAAGGGACTCCCCAGCTTGAAGGCGCCCCACGGCGTAACAAAACGAGACCTGGCCCGAAGTAATGTGTCAAACGGTTCCAGGCTAGGTTCTCAGATTGACAGGGGAGGTGTTTAGTGGGTAGTCCAAAGGTATCCTCCATGGCCAGACTCGGCGGGCATAAATGCCTTCACCTCCCTACCACAAAAAAAAAAAAAAAAAAAAAGGTCTGGGGAGCTAGGTGGCCATAGGTTCGGTGTGTGATCATGAAAATTTTCGGCCATCCAATCTTGTGTCGCCATCGCTTTATGTGAAAGAGCAGAGTCTGGTTGAAAAATGTATGGTCTGCCTCCGCTTACATTGTCTATCCAGGGTTTCACTACCGTCTCCAAGGACTCGCCGTAAGCAGCAGAGTTCACTCGAAGTCCTTGAGTAAAAAAGTGTGGTGGCATAACATGTCCTTCCTTGCTGACAACACTTAAAACCATAACAGTAGCTAGAAATTTTGTGTGCATAACAGCAGGAACCTCCGTAAGATTTGAACATAGCCATCTGTCATTTCTGTGATTGGTCTTTTGATCTTGGTCGAAATTTTTTTCGTTGGAAAAAAAAACCATTAAATTTTGGGTGCCTCAAGGTGTCTGATTTTGTTTAAAAGGCGTTTTGATCGGAGAACTCTCTGTTTCTACGAATAAGGCGCTCAGATACATGAAGCTCACATGCTAGGACCCTCATTGATTTTGGTGGGTCCTCGTCTATGATCGCTTGCACTTGCTCTAAAAATTCAGCAGATCGGACAGTGTAGGAACGTTGTTCATGCTTTTGGCGTTTTGCAACCGATTTTGTATCGCCTCCTGATGCTTCCAATTCACGGCAAACCCTATGCACGAATGAGCGGACGCAATGAAGAAAATTAGAAATCTCTAACTCTGTATGGTTCGCACATATAGCGACGATGACAGCATGTCTCTTCATTTCTTGAGTGATGTTGTAGTCCACCATTGCTTATCTGAAAAGGAAAAAAATTAAAAAAAAATTCGCGAAGTTATAGTGACATTTCTGCATGTCCTCAAATACCATACGCACTCTGTATATATACGAGGTGTGTTCAAAAAATATTATTTATTCATTCCTGAATATCTATTTCGTCCCCTTCAAAGTAATCCCCATGAGATATTATACACTTGTGTCAACGGTTTTTCCAATCTTCGAAGCACTTCAAAAAATCATTTTTCTTAATCTTGTTCTGCTCCTCCTTCGATGCCGTCTTTATCTCGTCAAGCGTAGCGTAACGTCGTCCTTTCATGGGCCTCTTCAGTTTAGGAAACAAGAAAAAGTCACAGGGGGCCAGATCTGGGGAATACGGTGGCTGCGGCATCATTAGTGTGTTGTTTTTGGCCAAAAAGTCGCGCACAAGCAACGATGTGTGAGCAGGGGCGTTATCGTGGTGCAAAAGCCAATTTTTGTTCTCCCACAAATCCGGGCGTTTCTGGCGGATTGCTTCGCGCAAATTGTGCATAACTTGCAGGTCATATTCCTTATTGACCGTTCTTCCCTGTGGCAAGAACTCATGATGCACCACGCCCCTTCAATCGAAGAAAACTGTCAGCAAAACTTTTACATTCGACCGAACTTGGCGCGCTTTTTTCGGTCTTGGTTCATGCGGCAGCTTCCATTGAGATCATTGAGCTTTGGTTTTCACGTCATAACCATAAACCCACGATTCGTCACCAGTTATGACCCTCTGGAGCAAATTTGGTTCGTCGCGGACAGAGTTTAACATCTCATTAGCAATGTTCATGCGTTGCTGTTTTTGGTCGCAATTGAGCAATTTTGGTACGAATTTCGCGGCGACCCGTCTCATGCCCAAATCGTTGATAAAAATCGAATGGCACGAGCCAATCGATATGTTTAGGTCCTCAGCAACTTCTCCAATGGTGATTCGACGATTGGCCAATACCATTTTCTCCACTTCATTAATTTTTTCGTCTGTTGTTGAAGTGCTCGGGCGTCCGGCACGCTCTTCGTCGTTCACATCTTCTCGGCCTTCTAAAAACATTTTGTACCACCGATAAACGTTGCTTCGGTCCAAGGTAGCTTCTCCGTATGCCACAGTCAACATTCGGAATGCATCCGCACACTTAATTTCGTTTTACACACAAAATTTGATACACGTTCTTTGATCCATTTTTTTGAATAAGTAAAAATCGAAGACGATTGAAAACACGTGCAAGTAAAGCAGCTATCAACAATTAAGTGAACATTCAAAATGGCCGAGCTTGTCGGCCTAAGTGACAGACATGAGTACCAACATAACACCACAAAAAAATCGAAATTCGAATATACGTAACCCGCGAAAATTCAAAATTCGCGATACTTTTTGATATATATAAATACTATATATATATTTGTATATTAATCCAAATTAAACGAGCGATGCTAATTGTGAATAATATAAAAAGTTTTCAGAAAATTATGTTAGCATTCATGGATTTCAATCCAAAACATCCTGTGCTTTATTTCCGCTTAACCAATTTGAATAACTAACAAAACTAGCCGAAATATTTCTGAAAATTTTGCGAAAATTGAAGCACAATTGCGACCTCTAGGCACAAATTTCGTTATATCTTATGTATACTCACACACAGACATACATACATTCATATATATATATATATATATATATATATATATATATATATATATACATATATATATATATATATATATATATATATATATATATATATTTATATTTATATTTATATATCTAAATAATATGTATTTATAAATCTATACAGATATATATATATATATATATATATATATATATATATATATATATATATATATATATATATATATATATATATGTATATATATATATATATATATATATATATATATATATATATAAATATATATATATATATATATATATATATATGTAAATATATATATATATATATATATATATATATATATATATATATATATATATATATATATATATATATATCCCAAAAATTGTTTATGAAAAGTTTTTCGAGGACTGGAAAAATTGTTAGCGTAAGTGTAGTGCATCTGATGGGGATTATGTTGAAGGAGATATAATAAATATTGACGAATACTTAACTATTTTGTGTTTTGATTGCGATTTCCGGGTACTTTTTCGTCACAATGGATATATATTAACATAAAGTCAACTCCGCAATCAATCTCAAGAAATTTACTTATAAAGATCCTTCTTAACCGTACCACTCGTTCAACGTACCACCATGATTGTATCACTTTAAAATATACATTTTTGTCAAGATGTAGAAGCCTTTAATTTACATGCTTAGGTTGGGGAAATAAAAGAAAAATTTACTCTATATTTGCATTTAAAACGGCTACCACTTTATTTTGCGACTTCTGATATCACTCACTGAATGGATTTTTAAAGATCTGCAAGATATATAACCTTCGTGGGACTTTCAAGCAAATCCTATCAAGGCTGTAGTATCTCAGTCGATCCAAAACTTATATTGCTCCAAAAGCCATGTATTTTTGTTTAACTTCTTTAAGTATTTTCTGATGCCGAATTTGAAATGAAAATGAAATGTCTTGATGAGAACTGTCCAAAACAGGTCATAAATTGGCACTTTTTGCTTTGTGGGGGCACAGGGAGAGGAAATACACGAAAAATTTGTGTCCCCCCTCCCCTCGCGATTGGACAGCTGTGATCCGAAAAGTCTGTAAAAAAATTTGGAGGTAGGTGTTTATGAGCACAACAACAGCAAATACCTTAGAAGTCGAAGTTCGCTCAACTTTGTTAATAATAGTATGAAATTCGAATTTCACCTTTTCTCCAATAAAATCGTAAAGGTACCCTTAAACCAAACGAAATTCGATATTTAAGTAGTCTTACATAAGGTCCTTGAACATTGAAAGCTTGATGAAAATCGATTGATATACACGGAATTACAACAACATTAACACATGATTTTGGTATTTTATGGACTTGCCATCGAATCAGACACTGCACTTTTGATTCATGAATTTTTTGGAATTCATGGCTTGAGTGATTTCTGTTGGTTTGCACCAAAATGAGGACCGTTGTAAATAGAAAAACAATGGATTTTCTGTCTATCGTGTACATCTCTTTGATATATTTCTTGACTTTATTCGTTGCTTGTGACTGCATTTCTGAGAAGCTGGGTACAAAAACCTTCTGACATGAGCGTAGGTCTTTCTACTCAACTTGTTTTATATATGTTCAGGCATAACTTTTAATTGGAGATAGATAGAAGAGTCCTTTTTTCGGAAAATGATACGTCTTTCTTCCTGTTGAGTCCCATTTTACGGATAAAAAATTCAAGTAACGGTGAAGGGCTTTTACCGTTAAAACTAAAAAATTTCCAGCCCATTGCAGCTTCTGCAGTCTTATAATCGTTGACACCTCCGGGTCGTCAAACATTTCATACAGCTCATGGTTGTATCGAATTCGCCATTGGTCCCCATCTAGCTTCGCTCCAATTATTCGCATAAGGACCCGTCGCTCAAAGGCGTTCAATTTATTTGCGGATGCTTGGGTTAGGGTCCATGCTTTACATCCATAGCATAGCACAGGTCTTATCATAGATTTGTATACTTGGAGCTTTGTTTTCCTGTGTATGCAGCTGGTCTTCAAGATCGTCAATACTGAATAAAATATTTTATTTGCGAGTTGTATTCTTCGGCGTATTTCGTCTCTTTCATTGCCTGTTTTCGTTATTTTGGCACCTAAATACACAAATTCGCTAACATTCTCGATGCTGTATTCGCCAAGTGTGATATTTTGTGTATTTGAGGTATTTTTCCTCGACTGCGTCATGAGCTTTGTTTTATTTTCGTTGATTTGTAGCTCTACTAGTTTTGCTTCGCTGTCAAGTTTCAGGAAACGTACTTTGCTCGGCTTGAAAAGTAATGTCCCTCGCGTAGCGACAGGTAGCTTCTGTATGACGTAATCTGGAGCCGAATGGAATTGCAATGGGGCCAGCCCATCTCCCTGCTTTAGTCCGATATTTGTGTCAAAGGCGTCGGTGAGTATGTTATTGTTACAGACTTGTGAGGTCGTCGACATCAAGGTTGTTTTCGTAAGACGGACTGATTTGGCTGGGATGCCAAAGCAAAGCATTATTTGGTAAAATACGTTACGATCAATACTGTCGTATGCTTGCTGAAGTCAACAAAAATTTGGTGTACGTCTATGTTTAACTCCCAGCACTTTTCAAGTACCTGCTTGACTGTGAACAATTGGTCTGTTGTTAATCTACCTGCCCTAAAACCACCTTGATACTCCCCAATAAAACTGTTGACGTATGACCCGATATTATTTTCTAAGATTTTAGAAAATATTTTGTACGCCGTACAAAGTAGGGATATGCCTCTCTAATTTTCGCACTGTAGCTGGTCACCTTTTTTGTGGATAGGGAATATAATTGATTGGCTCCACTCTTTCGGCATATGTTCTTGTTGTCAAATATACTGGATAACTTTTTGAATAGCTTGATGAACACTACTGCCACCATATTTGATGAGCTCCGCCGGAATCTCATCGGTGCCTGGCGCTTTATTATTCTTTTGGGCTTTGATGATGGAACAAACTTCAGCCAGATTTAGTGGGGCCAATGGAAGCTCTTTGCAGACATCTATAGGCTCCGACGTTCTGGAGCTGTGCGGAGGATTAAGGAGGTTTTTGAAATATGACGCCCCTCTTTCCTTAATGTTGGTTTCATCAGTGATGATATTGCCGCTGTCATCACGACAGAGCGTGGTTTTGGGCTGATAACCACGTTTCAGGCTTTTCACTACTTTGTATGCTTGTCTTGTGGTGTTGCTCGCTAAACTTATATGTATACTTCTCAATTGGTCGTCATAGTATTTTCTTTCCTTAATCCTAATTATCTTATTCGCTACTCTTCTGAGACTTTCATAGTGTCCTCTCTTCGTCCTGGTTTTCCTACCTACGCATTCTTTGTACGCCTGATTCTTTCTATCTAACGCACTCTGGCACTCATCATCGAACCAATCATTCCTGTTGCGACGGGCTTGATGTTCGATTGTCTGTTCTGCCACGGTCTTGATAGCCGCTTTCACTTCCATCCAGAGCTCGTTGCTCGTCTTTAACGATGCGTCTAATAAGATAGGAGCCAGCTAGTTGTCGAGGGCGAGGGTTGTCGCCACAAACGTCATTTGGAGCCTTTCGATTTGAAATTATTGCAGCGGGCTGGTCTGCGCTGAATATGCCTTTGACATACGACATCGATAGCCTAATTTGAGCAAGTAATGATCCGAGTTACAATTGGCTCCTCGGTATGTACGGACGTCAAGTATGCTCAAGGCCCAATGTTGTTGGAGCAGAACACGATCGATCTGGTTTTGTCTGTTGCCACCCGATGATACCCAGGTCATTTTATGAATGCGTCAATGTGGGAAGCAAGTGGAACGTATGACTAGATTTCTGCTACATGCAAGGTCGATGAAGCGCTGGCCGTTGTCATTTGTTTCATCGTGGAGGCTATATCCCCCAATCGTTCCCCGATGAGATAGCTCATTGCCAACCTTAGTGTTGAAATCACCCAGGATTATTTTTGTGTCGTTTGTGGGCAATGAGTCGAACAGTCTTTCCTGGTGATTGTAAAGCGTTTCTCCGTCTTTTTCTTTGGTCAGGGTGTGAACATTAATCAGCCAGATTTTGAAGAATTTAGTTTTTCTACGGATCGCACACAACCGTTCATTGACTGCCTTAAAATCAATAACGTGCAATTTTAACTCCCTATCCACAATGAAGGCAACTGCGAATTTTCTTTTTCCATTAGGCTTCCCACTTTTGAATATTGTGTGCGATCTCATGCCTTGAATGTCATTTCCGGTCCAATTCGTTTCCTGGACTGCCAGTATTTTTAACTGATATTGGCTGGCCTATTGTAATAGGTCCTTATCAGTGCCAGGGTAATTGAGTGATCAGACTTTCAAGAATCCAATAACATCGTCCTTATTTTGTTTGCGAGGTCGTTGCCGTGAGTCCAATCCATTCTGAGGCCTATTTGCAGGTTTCGAAAGATTTAAAGTTTTTTCCAGGGACGGGGAGTTAGCCCGTCGCCCAACCGCCATTCCGGCGGCATGTTTATTACGTCGATTCCGTTATCAGGCGAGGAAAATTCGCCTTCACCCTCTTACGTCCTCACAAAAGAGGTGTCGGTAGGACTTAGTAGCAGAGCTGTAGATGTTTGTACAGTTATTAGCATTTCTCGGCATTCAATGTTACATTATTGGGAAATCAGCAAACCCAATGTGCACCCCGAGAGCATTTACTACCATTTAATTGGGGGGCTTGGGATGAGGAATCATGGAAGCTATGGGTTGGGAAAACAGATATTGATGTCGAGAAATTGAATTTAAATGGTCTTTTGTACAAAAAAACCCAATTATTTTGCAATCTTCAAGGGTTTGACGAAAATACCGAATCCTTTGATAACGGATTATAAAAATTATCAGATCATTTCTACTGGAAATAGCCAATAAATTAATTCTAAATGCAGCACAAATACAATTCAACAATATTTAGAGGGAAAATTTCGGGATGCTTTTCTCATCCGCATTCATTCTTTGCTTGCTGATGAACTTAGTTAGGAATTTTTCTCACATTCTTAGACATAAACGTTACACATAGGATTTATAAAATTCCCCCAAAGAAACAATAAGGATTGAGTGATTGCAACTTATAGAGCTGTTTTGTTACTTTCCAGTTAATACAACAGTATAATTGTATTATACTTTACAAGTATATGCCCAAAAACCTGACATAAGTGAGTTCCATACTAAAAATCAGCGAGATTCGCAACATAAAAAGACGATACTTTTCCTTCTTTAGCTGATCATAACTTTAAAGATGAACATGAGAATGGATAGTCGAGTTTTCAGTGAACAAGAGGGTAT
>OZ017739.1:206415687-206663187 GCA_963969285.1 Odontomyia ornata
GGAAAAATTGTTAGCGTAAGTGTAGTGCATCTGATGGGGATTATGTTGAAGGCGATATAATAAATATTGACGAATAATTAACTATTTTGTGTTTTGATTGCGATTTCCGGGTACTTTTTCGTCACAATGGATATATATTAACATAAAGTCAACTCCGCAATCAATCTCAAGAAATTTACTTATACTCGTAAAGATCCTTCTTAACCGTACCACTCGTTCACTTTTATTTGATACCCGTCGCTTTCGTTTTCAGTTTACTATGGCATATAATTCTCCTAAAAGTTTCATGAAAATTATACCCTCTTGTTCACTGAAAACTCGACTATCCATTCTCATGTTCATCTTTAAAGTTATGATCAGCTAAAGAAGGAAAAGTATCGTCTTTTTATGTTGCGAATCTCGCTGATTTTTAGTATGGAACTCACTTATGTCAGGTTTTTGGGCATATACTTGTAAAGTATAATACAATTATACTGTTGTATTAACTGGAAAGTAACAAAACAGCTCTATAAGTTGCAATCACTCAATCCTTATTGTTCCTTTGGGGGAATTTTATAAATCCTATGTGTAACGTTTACGTCTAAGAATGTGAGAAAAATTCCTTACTAAGTTCATCAGCAAGTGAAGAATGAATGCGGATGAGAAAAGCATCCCGAAATTCTCCCTCTAAATATTGTTGAATTGTATTTGTGCTGCATTTAGAATTAATTTATTGGCTATTTCCAGTAGAAATGATCTGATAATTTTTATAATCCGTTATCAAAGGATTCGGTATTTTCGTCAATTCCTTGAAGATTGCAAAATAATTGGCTTTTTTTGTACAAAAGACCATTTAAATTCAATTTCTCGACATCAATATCTGTTTTCCCAGCCCATAGCTTCCATGATTCCTCATCCCAAGCCCCCCAATTAAATGGTAGTAAATGCTCTCGGGGTGCACATTGGGTTCGCTGGTTTCCCAATAATGTAACATTGAATGCCGAGAAATGCTAATAACTGTACAAACATCTACAGCTCTGCTACTAAGTCCTACCGACACCTCTTTTGTGAGGACGTAAGAGGGTGAAGGCGAATTTTCCTCGCCTGATAACGGAATCGACGTAATAAACATGCCGCCGGAATGGCGGTTGGGCGACGGGCTAACTCCCCGTCCCTGGAAAAACTTTAAATCTTTCGAAACCTGCAGATAGGCCTCAGAATGGATTAGACTCACGGCAACGACCTCGCAAACAAAATAAGGACGATGTTATTGGATTCTTGAAAGTCTGATCACTCAATTACCCTGGCACTGATAAGGACCTATTACAATAGGCCAGCCAATATCAGTTAAAAATACTGGCAGTCCAGGAAACGAATTGGACCGGAAATGACATTCAAGGCATGAGATCGCACACAATATTCAAAAGTGGGAAGCCTACTGGAAAAAGAAAATTCGCAGTTGCCTTCATTGTGGATAGGGAGTTAAAATTGCACGTTATTGATTTTAAGGCAGTCAATGAACGGTTGTGTGCGATCCGTAGAAAAACTAAATTCTTCAAAATCTGGCTGATTAATGTTCACACCCTGACCAAAGAAAAAGACGGAGAAACGCTTTACAATCACCAGGAAAGACTGTTCGACTCATTGCCCACAAACGACACAAAAATAATCCTGGGTGATTTCAACACTAAGGTTGGCAATGAGCTATCTCATCGGGGAACGACTGGGGGATATAGCCTCCACGATGAAACAAATGACAACGGCCAGCGCTTCATCGACCTTGCATGTAGCAGAAATCTGGGCATACGTTCCACTTGCTTCCCACATTGACGCATTCATAAAATGACCTGGGTATCATCGGGTGGCAACAGACAAAACCAGATCGATTGTGTTCTGATCCAACAACATTGGGCCTTGAGCATACTTGACGTCCGTACATACCGAGGAGCCAATTGTAACTCGGATCATTACTTGCTCAAATTAGGCTATCGATGTCGTATGTCAAAGGCATATTCAGCGCAGACCAGCCAGCTGCAATATTTTCACATCGAAAGGCTCCAAATGGCGTCTGTGGCGACAACCCTCGCCCCCGACAACCAGCTGGCTCCTATCTTATTAGACGCATCGTTAAAGACGAGCAACGAGCTCTGGATGGAAGTGAAAGCGGCTATCAGGACCGTGGCAGAACAGACAATCGAACATCAAGCCCGTCGCAACAGGTATGATTGATTCGATGATGAGTGCCAGAGTGCGTTAGATAAAAAGAATCAGGCGTACAAAGAATGCGTAGGTAGGAAAACCAGGACGAAGAGAGAACACTATGAAAGTCTCAGAAGAGTAGCGAATAAGATAATTAGGATTAAGGAAAGAAAATACTATGACGACCAATTGAGAAGTATACATATAAGTTTAGCGAGCAACACCACAAGACAAGCATACAAAGTAGTGAAAAGCCTGAAACGTGGTTATCAGCCCAAAACCACGCTCTGTCGTGATTACAGCGGCAATATCATCGCTGATGAAACCAAGATTAAGGAAAGAGGGGCGTCATATTTCAAAAACCTCCTTAATCCTCCGCACAGCTCCAGAACGTCAAAGCCTATAGATGTCTGCAAAGAGCTTCCATTGGCCCCACTAAATCTGGCTGAAGTTTGTTCCATCATCAAAGCCCAAAAGAATAATAAACCGCCAGGCACCGATGAGATTCCAGCGGAGCTCATCAAATATGGTGGCAGTAGTGTTCATCAAGCTTTTCCCAAAGTCATCTAGTACATTTGGCAACAAAAACATAGAAAGACTGGAGCCAATCAATTATATTCCCTATCCACAAAAAAGGTGACCAGCTACAGTGCGAAAATTAGAGAGGCATATCCCTACTTTGTACGGCGTACAAAATATTTTCTAAAATCTTAGAAAATAATATCGGGTCATACGTCAACAGTTTTATTGGGGAGTATCAAGGTGGTTTTAGGGCAGGTAGATTAACAACAGACCAATTGTTCACAGTCAAGCAGGTACTTGAAAAGTGCTGGGAGTTAAACATAGACGTACACCAAATTTTTGTTGACTTCAGCAAGTATACGACAGTATTCATCGTAACGTATTTTACCAAATAATGCTTTGCTTTGGCATCCCAGCCAAATCAGTCCGTCTTACGAAAACAACCTTGATGTCGACGACCTCACAAGTCTGTAACAATAACATACTCACCGACGCCTTTGACACAAATATCGGACTAAAGCAGGGAGATGGGCTGGCCCCATTGCTATCCAATTTGGCTCTAGATTACGTCATACGGAAGCTACCTGTCGCTACGCGAGGGACATTACTTTTCAAGCCGAGCAAAGTACGTTTCCTGAAACTCGACAGCGAAGCAAAACTAGTAGAGCTACAAATCAACGAAAATAAAACAAAGCTCATGACGCAGTCGAGGGAAAATACCTCAAATACACAAAATATCACACTTGGCGAATACAACATCGAGAATGTTAGCGAATTTGTGTATTTAGGTGCCAAAATAATGAAAACAGGCAATGAAAGAGACGAAATACGCCGAAGAATACAACTCGCAAATAAAATATTTTATTCAGTATTGACGATCTTGAAGACCAGCTGCATACACAGGAAAACAAAGCTCCAAGTATACAAATCTATGATAAGACCTGTGCTATGCTATGGGTGTAAAGCATGGACCCTAACCCAAGCATCCGCAATTAAATTGAACGCCTTCGAGCGACGGGCCCTTATGCGAATAATTGGAGCGAAGCTAGATGGGGACCAATGGCGAATTCAATACAACCATGAGCTGTATGAAATGTTTGACGATCCGGAGGTGTCAACGATTATAAAACTGCAGAAGCTGCAATGGGCTGGAAATTTTTTAGTTTTAACGGTAAAAGCCCTTCACCGTTACTTGAATTTTTTATCCTTAAAATGGGACTCAACAGGAAGAAAGACGTATCATTTTCCGAAAAAAGGACTCTTCTATCTATCTCCGATTAAAAGCTATGCCTGAACATATATAAAACAAGTTGAGTAGAAAGACCTACGCTCATGTCAGAAGGTTTTTGTACCCAGCTTCTCAGAAATGCAGTCACAAGCAACGAATAAAGTCAAGAAATATATCAAAGAGATGTACACGATAGACAGAAAATCCATTGTTTTTCTATTTACAATGGTCCTCATTTTGGTGCAAACCAACAGAAATCACTCAAGCCATGAATCCCAAAAAATTCAAGAATCAAAAGTGCAGTGTCTGATTCGATGGCAAGTCCATAAAATACCAAAATCATGTGTTAATGTTGTTGTAATTCCGCGTATATCATTCGATTTTCATCAAGCTTTCAATGTTCAAGGACCTTATGTAAGACTACTTAAATATCGAATTTCGTTTGGTTTAAGGGTACCTTTACGATTTTATTGGAGAAAAGGTGAAATTCGAATTTCATACTATTATTAACAAAGTTGAGCCAACTTTGACTTCTAAGGTATTTGCTGTTGTTGTGCTCATAAACACCTACCTCCAAATTTTTTTACAGACTTTTCGGATCGCAGCTGTCCAATCGCGAGGGGGAGGGGGGCACAAATTTTTCGTGTATTTCCTCTCCCTGTTCCCCCACAAAGCAAAAAGGGCCAATTTATGACCTGTTTTGGACAGTTCTCATCAAGACATTTCATTTTCATTTCAAATTCGGCATCAGAAAATACTTAAAGAAGTTAAACAAAAATACATGGCTTTTGGAGCAATATAAGTTTTGGATCGACTGAGATACTACAGCCTTGATAGGATTTGCTTGAAAGTCCCACGAAGGTTATATATCTTGCAGATCTTTAAAAATCCATTCAATGAGTGATATCAGAAGTCGCAAAATAAAGTGGTAGCCGTTTTAAATGCAAATATAGGGTAAATTTTTCTTTTATTTCCCCAACCTAAGCATATAAATTAAAGGCTTCTACATCTTGACAAAAATGTATATTTTAAAGGAACACAATCATGGTGGTAGGTAGAGATACCTTAGAAGTTGAAATACACTCAACTTTGCTAATAATAATAAAATATGTAAATGCAGGGTACGGCAACGTAACTACCTGTCTTCAAATGTTATTTGTTTTTCATAGTGTCGGCGCATACCTAAAGTTTTGAATTGCATATTTTTGAAGATCAAATCAGCTATGTGACGTCTCTCACTCTCCATACACCGAGTAAACTGTATTCTAGCGCATTTCTTAAGGACTCTTGTCAGCATAACGGGCGTTATGTTGTCAATTTCTTCCTGGATGTTGGTCTCAAAACTTTGTGGGATCCTTGAACGGTTCACATAATCACAGGTTTTCAAAAAACCCCATAAAAAAGCACAAGAGGTGACATCAAGAGAGTTCAATGGCAGGCATATTTTTGCACGCAAAACGCCGTAGTTATCGCAGTATTGACGCTCCTACTACTTCAATGTTCTCAGATGATCTCATGGCCCAAGAGACTCCAGTTCCTCGTGTTTGTCTAATCGTAGTGACACATACAAGTATAATAAGTCCTGCTGGGTTGCAATCACAGGACATCCACTCAAAAGTAGATCTTAGCTGCAAAATCCCGCTCGACACTACTCTAATGCATGATGCCAATTGAGCTGACTATGTCGAGCCCATAGAGGTACATGCAGGAGATGGCGAGCTTTCACTTCATATGGAGTGTGGAAGCCAATTAATACAATCCAATCTTCCGTGTACGTGTACATTCATATCCAAACACTTCGGCAAATTTCACGTCATATTTCATCAAACAATGCGTCAAATTTTTCAATTGTCGAAATCACTTTTAAAATGCAATTTCAAGTCATTTATAAGCACGTTCAAATATCGACGTAAGCTATTACTTCTTGTCTGATACACAAGGTATCGTAATCTATACGCAAACCTCCACCTTTTTCAAGAAATGTAAACAAAATCGTATTTCGCGCCATATTGAGAAAAGTACTCGATCCTTAAAAACTGCATGGACACCCCCTATTTTTGAAACTGAAGTATTAGCCAGCGTGGAGCCGTCAGTTGACATATCCTTCAAGAAAATATGAATTTCGCATTAAAAAATTGGAACATTTTAAATGAAAAACTACTTTACTGAAAGTAAACGCAAGTAAATTGGAAAGTAAAATGTGTAGTTTCTGATTAATTGTCGAGAAAAGGAACTGGCATGCACTACTTTTCTTTGTCCATGTGAGTAAATTTGATACAAGTTTGAAACTATGAGAAGCCATGTCAATTTAAGTGGATACTTTACGCTAGCCCACAATGACGCGATATTTTATTACAAAAATGTGAAACTTGACTGTATACTTGATTTATGCCATGTTAAAAGTGGTGTTGCCGATACATTTGATGAGTAAAATACGTTTTATATCCGCTCGTAGAACATTGACATATGCGAAATGAATTGATGAAAATATTTTCATTAAGAATTTCATTCGCAATAATTTCAATCAAATTAGTTTTGAATTGATTCGTTTTATAGTTTTGTATCTGTATTTTGTCTCGAGTGTATTTAATTTAGTAAAATTTGAATTTGAAGCGTTTGCAACAAGTCCAACCAAATCTTTACATTGCATTACATATAATATATATATATATATATATATATATATATATATATATATATATATATATATATATATATATATATATATATATACATATATATACCGAGGAGCCAATTGTAACTCGGATCATTACTTGATCAAACTAACCTATCGATGTCGTATGTCAAAGACATATTCCGCGAAGACCAGCCCGCTACAATAATTTCACATCGAAAGGCTCCAAACGGCGTCTGTGGCTGAAAATTTCACGGAGACCCTCGGCAATTTGCTGGCTCCCATCTCATCAGACGCATCGTTGAAGACGAGCAACGAGCTCTGGATGGAAGTGAAAGTGGCTATGAGGACCGTGGCAGACCAGACGATCGGATATCAAGCCCGGCGCAAGAGAAATGATTGGTTCGATGATGAGTGCCAGAATGCGTTAGATAAAAAGAATCAGGCGTACAAAGAATACATAGGTGGGAAAACCAGGACGAAGAGAGAACACTACGAAAATCTCAGAAGAGTAGCGAATAAGATAATTTGGATTAAGAAAAGAAAATACTATGACGACCAATTGAGAAGTATAGATGTACGTTTAGCGAGCAATAACACAAGATAAGCATACAAAGTAGTGAATAGTCTGAAACGTGGTTACCAGCCCAAAACCACGCTCTGTCGTGATGACAGCGGCAATATCATCGCTGATAAAACCAAGATTAAGGAAAGATGGGCATCATATTTCAAAAACCTCCTTAATCCTCCACAAAGCTCCAAAACATTGGAGCCTATAGATGTCTGTGGAGGGCTTCCATCGCCCCCCACCAACTCTGGCTGAAGTTTGTTCCATCATCAAAGCCCAAAAGAATAATAAAAAGCCGGGCATTGATGAGATTTCACTGGAGCTCATCAAATATGGTGGCAGTAGTGTTCATCAAGCTATTCAAAAAGTCATCCAGTTCATTTGGCCACAAGAACATAGAAAGACTGGAGCCAATCAATTATATTCCCTATCCACAAAAAAGGTGACAAGCTACAGTGCGAAAATTAGAGAGGCATATCACTACTTTGTACGGCGTACAAAATATTTTCTAAAATCTTAGAAAATTAGATCGGATCATACGCCAACAGTTTTATTGGGGAGTATCAAGGTGGTTTTAGGCCAGGTAGATCAACAACAGACCAATTGTTCACAGTGAAGCAGGTAATTGAAAAGTGGTGGGAGTTCAATACAGACGTACACCAAATTTTCGTTGACTTCAAGCAAGCATATGGCAGTATTGATCGTGACGTATTATACCAAATAATGCTTTGCTTTGGCATCCCAGCCAAATCAGTCCGCCTTACCAAAATAACCTTGATGTCGACGACCTCACAAGTCCGCATCAATAACCAACTCACCAATGCCTTTGACACAATTATCGGACTAAAGCAGGGAGATGGGCTGGCCCCATTGCTATTCAATTTGGCTCTGGAGTACGTCAAACGGAAGCTACCTGTCGATACGCGAGGTACATTACTTTTCAAGTCGAGCCAAGTAGTGGCCTATGCGGTTGACATCAACATTTTGTCACGGTCATTAACAACTGCCAAAGAACTCTTTCTGAAACTCTACAGCGAAGCAAAACTAGTAGAGCTACAAATCAATGAAAAAAAAAACAAAGTTCATGACGCAGTCGAGGAAAAATACCTCAAACACTTAAAATATCACACTTGGCAAATACAGTATCGAGAATGTTAGCGACTTTGTATATTTAGGTGCCAAAATAATGAAAACGGGCAATGAAAGAGACGAAATACACTGAAGAACACAGCTCGCAAATAAAATATTTTATTTAGTATTGACGATCTTGAAGACCAGTTGCATACGCAGGAAAACAAAGCTCTAAGTATTCAAATCTGTTATAAGACCTGTGTTATGCTATGGGTGTGAAACATGGACCCTAACCCAAGCATCCGCAAATATATTGAATGCCTTTGTGTGACGGGGCCTAAGGCGAATAATCGGAGCGAAGCTAGACTGGGACCAATGGCAAATTCGATACAACCATGAGCTGTATGAAATTTTTGACGATCCAGTGGTTTCAAGGATTGTAAGACTGCGGAAGCTGCGATGGGCTGGATACATAAATCGTATAGATGAACAACGGATACCCAAGAAGGTATTCATTGGGAGAACTGAAGGCCGGCGGCCAGCGGGCAAACCGAGGACTCGCTGGTCTGGCTTGGTCGACGAAGACAGTTCATCGCTGCTCAGATTTCGGAATTGGATGACGTGGTCAACGGACCGAGACAGTTGGAGGCACTGTTTGCAGGAAGCGGAGGCCCGAAAGGGGCTGTAGTGCTAAGAAGAAGAGGAAGAATATACTGTATATATATATATATATATATATATATATATATATATATATATATATATATATATATATATATAAATATATATATATATATATATATATATATATATATATATATATATGTATATGTATATATATATATATATATATATATATATATATATATATAAATATATATATATATATATATATATATATATATATAAATATATATATATATATATATATATATATATATATATATATATATATATATGTATATGTATGTATATATATATATATATATATATATATATATATATCAATATATATATATATATATATATATATATATATATATATATGTATATGTATATATATATATATATATATATATATATATATATATATATATATAATTCTCTGAAAACTTTTCAGGGGCCACTCCCCTAAACTGCAATCATCGATTCATGGCCTATTATTTCGAACCCTAGAATGGTTACAAAGCCCTTCCTTCTGTTAGGAGCTCTCTCCTGCCTCCTTGACTTATTTTACTTATGCTTATTAGTTGTAGGTACTCATCTTCAGTCATTCATTAAATTGAATCAATTTTTAAAAGCATATACTTTAAACGCTGAAGTTGGGGAAAAATAACTCAACATTATTCAATCTTCTCATTTAAAACAGCCCCTCTTTTGTTTCACGATTACTGATACCACTAGCTGAACCAATTCTCAAAGATATTCATACTACCTATCATTCCTGAAACTTTCATGCAAATCCTAGCAAAGCTGTAGTGTCAGAGTCGCTTAAAAGCGCATATTGTTCCATAGTAATACAGGAAAATTCAAGACGCTCTAACTTCGTCAAATACCATTTGATCTTTTTTGCAAATTTTAGGGCATGTCAATTTCATAATAGGGGTACCGGTTAATTCATGCGTTTGTCGAACCGATGGCGTAACTTGATTTTTATTCTAGTGATTCACCTTTCCAAACAAGTGTTGAAAGCTACTGTCATATTATTTCAGAATCAGTATGTGCCATTTAGCTGAAGTGTCAACAAAAATACTTTTTTTACTCTGAAAATGTCAGATTTTGTGCCGAATAAACTGTTTTTGCGGGGAGTACTTCTTCATTGAAGAAAAAACCTGCCGAAAATCATCGTATTTTGGTGAAAGTGTATGGTGTGCATGCTCTAGCTGAGCGTACGTGCCAGAAGTGGTTTGCATGGTTTAAAAGTTTCAATTTTGACTTGAAGGACGATGAACGGCCCGGATAGCCAAAAAAGTTGAAGATCACAAATTGGAGGCATTGCTCGACCAAGATCCATCCCAAACTTGCAAAATCACTTGGCGTCGCTCAACAAACCATTTTTGATCGTCTAAAAGCAATTTTTCACAATAAAGCTTCAATTCAATTCAAAAAACCGCACGAATTAACCGGTACCCCTATTAAATAGCCATTTGTGTACTGAATTTTATTAAATTTAAGGGTGCCGTTAAAATTTTATTCAAGAAAATGTTAAATCGAGAAATCATACTATGACTAACAAAGTTGAGCGAATTTCAACTTCTCACGCATTTGTTGTTGTACTCATAAAGGCCTACTTTCATGATTTTTTTTCAGAATTTTCGAATGGAAGGTGTCCAATTGCGATGGGGGGTACGCGAAAAGCTCGTACATTTCCGGTGATATAGTACCACTTCCGTGAAATTTTTTTCCAGCTTTTGATGTCAGCTTTCTATGTTTTGCGTTTAATAAACAAAGACTTTCGAATTCAATTTCAATTTTCTGAATGAAATTTTATTGCTTCACCTTATCAAATTCCTTCCAAGACTTCGAATCAACCCGATATTCAATATTCATGAACGTTATATAAAGTTTTGATTGAACTCATTGCAAACGCTTCAAAGTAAAATTTTACAAAATTAAATAAAGTCGAGACAAAATACAAATATAAAACTATAAAACGAATCAATTCAAAATTAATTTGATTGAAATAACAGTTCGAATCACAATATGTAAGTTCTTGATCAAAATATGTTCACCAATTCATTCCGCAAATGTCAATGTTCTACGAGCGGATATAAAACGTATTTTACTCATCAAATGTATCGGCAACACCACTTTTTACATGGCAAAAATCAAGCATCCAGTCAATTTTCATATTTTTGTAATAAAATATCGCGTCATTCTGGGCTAACGTAAAATATTCACTTAAATTGATAAGGCACCTGAACAAAGAAAAGTAGTGCATGCCAGTTCCTTTTCCCGGCAAACAATTAAAAACTACACATTTTACTTTCCAATTTACTTGCGTTTACTTTCAGTAAAGTAGTTTTCCATTTAAAATGTTCCAATTTTATAATGCGAAATTCATATTTTCTTGAAGGATATGTCAACTGACGCTGGCTGATACTTCAGTTTCAAAAACATGCAATTTTTAAGGATCGAGTACTTTTCTCAATATGGCGCGAAATATGATTTTGTTTACATTTGTTGAAAAAGTGGAGGTTTGCGTATAGATTACGATACCTTGTGTATCAGACAAGAAGTAATAGCTTACGTCGATATTTGAACGTGCTTATAAATGACTTGAAATTGCATTTTAAAAGTGATTTCGACAATTGAAAAATTTGACGCATTGTTTGATGAAATATGACGTGAAATTTGCCGAAGTGTTTGGATATGAATGTACACGTACACGGAAGATTGGATTGTATTAATTGGCTTCCACACTCCATATGAAGTGAAAGCTCGCCATCTCCTGCATGTACCTCTATGGGCTCGACATAGTCAGCTCAATTGGCATCATGCATTAGAGTAGTGTCGAGCGGGATTTTGCAGCTAAGATCTACTTTTGAGTGGATGTCCTGTGATTGCAACCCAGCAGGACTTATTATACTTGTATGTGTCACTACGATTAGACAAACACGAGGAACTGGAGTCTCTTGGGCCATGAGATCATCTGAGAACATTGAGGTAGTAGGAGCGTCAATACTGCGATAACTACGGCGTTTTGCGTGCAAAAATATGCCTGCCCTTGAACTCTCTTGATGTCACCTCTTGTGCTTTTTTATGGGGTTTTTTGAAAACCTGTGATTATGTGAACCGTTCAAGGATCCTACAAAGTTTTGAGACCAACATCCAGGAAGAAATTGCCAACATAACGCTCGTTATGCTGACAAGAGTCCTTAAGAAATGCGCTAGAATACAGTTTACTCGGTGTATGGAGAGTGAGAGACGTCACATAGCTGATTTGATCTTTAAAAATATGCAATTCAAAACTTTAGGTATGCACCTACACTATGAAAAATAAATAACACTTGAAGAAAGGTAGTTATGTTGCCGTACCCTGCATTTACATATTTTATTATTATTAGCAAAGTTGAGTGTATTTCAACTTCTAAGGTATCTCTACCTACCACCATGATTGTGTTCCTTTAAAATATACATTTTTGTCAAGATGTAGAAGCCTTTAATTTATATGCTTAGGTTGGGGAAATAAAAGAAAAATTTACCCTATATTTGCATTTAAAACGGCTACCACTTTATTTTGCGACTTCTGATATCACTCATTGAATGGATTTTTAAAGATCTGCAAGATATATAACCTTCGTGGGACTTTCAAGCAAATCCTATCAAGGCTGTAGTATCTCAGTCGATCCAAAACTTATATTGCTCCAAAAGCCATGTATTTTTGTTTAACTTCTTTAAGTATTTTCTGATGCCGAATTTGAAATTAAAATGAAATGTCTTGATGAGAACTGTCCAAAACAGGTCATAAATTGGCACTTTTTGCTTTGTGGGGGCACAGGGAGAGGAAATACACGAAAAATTTGTGTCCCCCTCCCCCTCGCGATTGGACAGCTGTGATCCGAAAAGTCTGTAAAAAAATTTGGAGGTAGGTGTTTATGAGCACAACAACAGCAAATACCTTAGAAGTCAAAGTTGGCTCAACTTTGTTAATAATAGTATGAAATTCGAATTTCACCTTTTCTCCAATAAAATCGTAAAGGTACCCTTAAACCAAACGAAATTCGATATTTAAGTAGTCTTACATAAGGTCCTTGAACATTGAAAGCTTGATGAAAATCGAATGATATACGCGGAATTACAACAACATTAACACATGATTTTGGTATTTTATGGACTTGCCATCGAATCAGACACTGCACTTTTGATTCTTGAATTTTTTGGAATTCATGGTTTGAGTGATTTCTGTTGGTTTGCACCAAAATGAGGACCGTTGTAAATAGAAAAACAATGGATTTTCTGTCTATCGTGTACATCTCTTTGATATATTTCTTGACTTTATTCGTTGCTTGTGACTGCATTTCTGAGAAGCTGGGTACAAAAACCTTCTGACATGAGCGTAGGTCTTTCTACTCAACTTGTTTTATATATGTTCAGGCATAGCTTTTAATCGGAGATAGATAGAAGAGTCCTTTTTTCGGAAAATGATACGTCTTTCTTCCTGTTGAGTCCCATTTTAAGGATAAAAAATTCAAGTAACGGTGAAGGGCTTTTACCGTTAAAACTAAAAAATTTCCAGCCCATTGCAGCTTCTGCAGTCTTATAATCGTTGACACCTCCGGATCGTCAAAAATTTCATACAGCTCATGGTTGTATCGAATTCGCCTTGGTCCCCATCTAGCTTCGCTCCGATTATTCGCATAAGAACCCGTCGCTCGAAGGCGTTCAATTTATTTGCGGATGCTTGGGTTAGGGTCCATGCTTTACACCCATAGCATAGCACAGGTCTTATCATAGATTTGTATACTTGGAGCTTTGTTTTTCTGTGGTTGCAGCTGGTCTCTAAGATCGTCAATACTGAATAAAATATTTTATTTGCGAGTTGTATTCTTCGGCGTATTTCATCTCTTTCATTGCTTGTTTTCGTTATTTTGGCACCTAAATACACAAATTCGCTAACATTCTCGATGCTGTATTCGCCAAGTGTGATATTTTGTGTATTTGAGATATTTTTCCTCGACTGCGTCATGAGCTTTGTTTTATTTTCGTTGATTTGTAGCTCTACTTGTTTTGCTTTGCTGTAGAGTTTCAGGAAGAGTTCTTTGGCAGTTGTTAATGACCGTGACACAATGTTGATGTCATCCGCATAGGCTAATACTTTGCTTGACTTGTATAGTAACGTACCTCGCGTATCGACAGGTAGCTTCCGTACGACGTACTCCAGAGCCAAATTGAATAGCAATGGGGCCAGCCCATCTCCCTACTTTAGTCCGATATTTGTGTCAAAGGCATTGGTGAGTTGGTTAATGATGCGGACTTGTGAGGTCATCGACATCAAGGTTATTTTCGTCAGACGGACTGATTTGGCTGGGATGCCAAAGCAAAGCATTATTTGGTACAGCAGGTTACAATCAATACTGTCGTATGCTTGCTTGAAGTCCAGAAAAATTTGGTGAACGTCTATGTTCAACTCCCAGCACTTTTCAAGTACTTGCTTCACTGTGAATAATTGGTCTGTTGTTGATCTACCTGCCCTAAAACCACCTTGATACTCCCCAATAAAACTGTTGGCGTATGAACCGATCTAATTTTCTAAGATTTTAGAAAATATGTTGTACGCCATACAAAGTAGTGATATGCCTCTCTAATTTTCGCACTGTGGCTTGTCACCTTTTTTGTGGATAGGGAATATAATTGATTGGCTCCACTCTTTCGGCATATGTTCTTGTTGTCAAATATACTGGATAACTTTTTGAATAGCTTGAGGAACACTACTGCCACCATATTTGATGAGCTCCGCTGGAATCTCATCGGTGCCTGGCGCTTTATTATTCTTTTGGGCTTTGATGATGGAATAAGCTTCATCTAGAGTTGGTAGGGCCAATGGAAGCTCTTTGCAGACATCTATAGGGTCCGATCTTCTGGAGCTGTGTGGAAAATTAAGGAGGTTTTTGAAATATGATGCCCATCTTTCCTTAATCTTGGTTTCATCAGTGATGATATTGCCGCTGTCATCACGACAAAGCGTGGTTTTGGGCTGATAACCACGTTTCAGGCTTTTCACTACTTTGTATGCTTGTCTTGTGGAGTTGCTCGCTAAACTTATATGTATACTTCTCAACTGGTTGTCAAAGTATTTTCTCTACTTAATCCAGATTATCTTATTCGCTACTCTTCTGAGATTTTCATAGTGTTCTATCTTCGTCCTGGTTTTCCCACCTATGTATTGATTCTTTTTATCTAACGTACTCTGGCACTCATCATCGAACCAATCATTCCTAATGCGCCGGGCTTGATGTTCGACCGTCTGTTCTGCCACGGTCCTGATAGCCACTTTCACTTCCATCCAGAGCTCGTTGCTCATCTTTAACGATGCGTCTAATAAGATAGGAGCCAGCTGGTTGTCGAGGACGAGGGTTGTCGCCACAGACGCCGTTTGGAGCCTTTCAATGTGAAATTATTGCAGCGGGCTGGTCTTCGCTGAATGTGCTTTTGACATATGACATCGATAGGTTAATTTGAGCAAGTAATGATGCGAGTTACAATTGGCTCCTCGGTATGTACGGACGTCAAGTATGCTCAAGTCCCAATGTTGTTGGATCATAATCCATCTTGTTTTGTATGTCGCCATCCGGTGGTACCCAGGTCATTTTATGAATGCATCGATGTGGGAAGCAAGTGGAACGCATGACTAGATTTCTGCTACATGCAAGGTCGATCAAGCACTGGCCGTTGTCATGTGCTTCATTTTGGAGGCTTTATCCTCCAGTCGTTCCCCGATGAGATAGCTCATTGCCAACCTTAGTGTTGAAATCACCGAGAATTATTTTTGTGTCGTTTGTGGGCAATGAGTCGACCAGTCTTTCTTGGTGATTGTAAAACGTTTCTTCGTCTTTTGCTTCGGTCAGGGCGGGAATATTAATCAGCCAGATTTTGAAGAATTTAGTTTTTCTACGGATCGCACACAACCGTTCATTGACTGCCTTAAAATCAATAACATGCGATTTGAACTCCCTATCCACAATGAAGGCAACTGCGAATTTTCTTTTTCCAGTAGGCTTCCCACTTTTGAATATTGTGTGCGATCTCATGCCTTGAATGTCATTTCCGGTCCAATTCGTTTCCTGGACTGCCAGTATTTTTAATTGATATTGGCTGGCCTATTGTAATAGGTCCTTATCAGCCCCAGGGTAATTGAGTGATCAGACTTTCAAGAATCCAATAACATCGTCCTTATTTTGTTTGCGAGGTCGTTGCCGTGAGTTCAATCCATTCTGAGGCCTATCTGCAGGTTTCGAATGATTTAAAGTTTTTCCAGGGACGGGGAGTTAGCCCGTCGCCCAAACTCCATTCCGGCGGCATGTTTATTACGTCGATTCCGATATCAGGCGAGGAAAATTCGCCTTCATCCTCTTACGTCCTCACAAAAGAGGTGTCGGTAGGACTTAGTAGCAGAGCTGTAGATGTTTGTACAGTTATTAGCATTTCTCGGCATTCAATGTTACATTATTGGGAAACCAGCGAACCCAATGTGCACCCCGAGAGCATTTACTGTCATTTAATTGGGGGGCTTGGGATGAGGAATCATGGAAGCTATGTGATGGGAAAACAGATATTGATGTCGAGAAATTGAATTTAAATGGTCTTTTGTACAAAAAAAGCCAATTATTTTGCAATCTTCAAGGAATTGACGAAAATACCGAATCCTTTGATAACGGATTATAAAAATTATCAGATCATTTCTACTGGAAATAGCCAATAAATTAATTCTAAATGCAGCACAAATACAATTCAACAATATTTAGAGGGAGAATTTCGGGATGCTTTTCTCATCCGCATTCATTCTTCGCTTGCTGATGAACTTAGTAAGGAATTTTTCTCACATTCTTAGACGTAAACGTTACACATAGGATTTATAAAATTCCCCCAAAGAAACAATAAGGATTGAGTGATTGCAACTTATAGAGCTGATTTGTTATTTTCCAGTTAATACAACAGTATAATTGTATTATACATTACGAGTATATGCCCAGAAACCTGACATAAGTGAATTCCATGCTAAAGATCAGTGAGAATCGCAACATAAAAAGACGATACTTTTCCTTCTATAGCTGATCATAACTTTAAAGATGAACATGAAAATGGATAGTCGAGTTTTCAGTGAACAAGAGGGTATAATTTTCATGAAACTTTTAGGAGAATTATATGCCATAGTAAACTGAAAACGAAAGCGACGGGTATCAAATAAAAGTGAACGACTGGTACGGTTAAGAAGGATCTTTATAATTAAATTTCTTGAAATTGATTGCGGAGTTGACTTTATGTTAATATGTATACATTGTTACAAACAAGTACCCGGAAATCTTAATCAAAACACAAAATATTTAATTATTCAACATAGTCCCCATCAGATGCACTACACTTACGCTAACAATTTTTCCAGTCTTTGAAACACTTTTCATAAACCATTTTTGGGATATATATATATAAAAATATATATAAATATATATATATATATATATATATATATATATATATATATATATATAGATATAGATATATAGATATATTATAGTAAAAGAGCAGTTTTTTTTAAATTTATTGTTTCATATTTAAATTTTATATAAAATTTAAATTTGGTGTTTATGTCACATTTAGATATTTAATATTTTATATATTAAATATGAATAAAAATGCTCGATTCGAATTCGGCGCCGCCAAAGGGTTTAAGAAAATTCATGCATAATATGCCACCACCAGCAAACCATTTCCATATAGAAAATCCTACTATGACTTGAGAGTATGTAAAATACACATTCTCGCATCCTGCTCATCGTAATCCTAGACATACAAAATATACATTTACACTCATCGAGGTGTGATTAACAGCTCTTATCAGTGAACGATCTACTCAACGAGCTTGCTTCGATGCATCCCATCCGTGAAGGCAAGAGGGAGTCTGCTTGAACTCGCGAATGAACGCGGAACGCTGCGAGGAGTCAGGCGGGAAGCTTTGTGTGAGGTGGCGTGATTTCGCGCGGTGCGGAAAAAAAAATAATTGCTTCACAAACTCGCCTAAGCTACGTTTTTAGCGTTATCAACTAGCGCCGCGAAATTGTTTGCGATTTTGCGGATAGTCTTCGAAATTCTTGACCAAACCGAAGTGCTGAGAAATAATGATACGTTCCCGGCAAAATTGCTGTCAATTTTTGGTGGATAGCCAAGCAACTTATTTATTGATTCAAGTGCGAATTGTTTAGTGATTGAAAATCGAATGCATTTGCTTATGCTCATAGTAAGCCGTGAATTTTGTTGGAAGTCAACGGATAGTTAAAAGATAAGAAATTTCCCTCACACGAAATGAGGAAATGTAAAATTTTTTGAAAATTGAATACATAGGCAAGTGCGAGTGTGTTTCCTTTGTTTAGCTTGGTGTGAAAATCGAGTAAAAGGCAGCGTTTCCCCTAAAGAGCTTGTGTAGATTGGCTATGTACGTTGACCGCGCGTGTGTAGTGGTCCTCTATAAACACAGTATACGAAACACGTTGTGTGGGAAAATATAGTTTTGCTTACCGTTTAGTATATAGGACGGAAGATATAGCAGGGAACGGCAATATAGGGACATCCAAAAGGACCACCAGTAGTTGTACATTTGTAGTGAATTATGTGTTTTCATAAAGTCCGTAAAGGACTGCAGCGATGGTCTGCTGCCTCGGCAGAAGAAGATGACAATATCTGCCGAGAATGCCCTCGTCTGGAGATGCGTGAATGCGCTGGCAGGCTAGCATCGCGGTGTCATGGGGCGGGTTCATTTCCCCAGCACGAGGACCCACTACAAAGATATTTCGCATTCACGAATTGGACTGCTGGAAGTCAAGAGGCGACCGAAGTCGCAAAAAGTGTAGATAACTACACAGAGGGAATTAGAGCTTGTCATGAGAACAAGGGGAACCTGAAAAGAAAGGCGAACTTGGGGTGACCTCGTCATTACCCGACGAAGTTCATGGCCCACAAATGAAAGAGGGGCAAACGGGTGGTGGTGGGGCCCCTTCGTACCCACCCAACCGGAATAAATCCATAGATATCTTGTTGAAGTGGCCAGGTGTTCCTCTTCTGAGTGGAAAACTCATACAACTTGAATTGTATAAACTTTCCCATCAGAAGGGGAGTACCCCGGTGACCAATTTATGCCATAGAATTATACAATTTGATTGCATAACTCTATGCCATAAAGAGGCACTCTGCTTGGGCCACTCAACCCACGACTTCACCTGAAACAAAAGAAGGATTAATAAGTACCCGGTGGCTGCCTCATGTTTTGATGTGGAAGCCTGCCACGGTACCGGGTCCTATACCCGGTTAGAATCTTAGGGAAGGAAAGACCAAAAGATTTCAATTACGCATCATTATTATTCAAAAGGAAACAAAAGAAAATTTTACATACATAATTTGCCGATATTTACGTTCAAGTTTATTGTTGATATTCATGTACAATTAAATAATCGCGTCTTTCTCTCATGTATGATTTAGGTATTCAAAAATATAAAAAAAACAACCTCTAAATTTTCTGACAATTCAACATGCAAAAAAAAAAAGATATATATACCCATATACCAAAAGGGTAACAAAAGACACTTACCCGCAGGGTTCTCCGAGCGCTCGATGACACATGCGGGGGGGGGTCCACTGAAATTTTCATTATTATTTTTAATCGTTATTTACAAATATTACTTCGACACATTAAACACTATAAAAAAAAATTTTTGAGAGAGACCGTCGAATTAGATCATTAATTTATTTTTATATCCTTCTCCGAAAGTGTTTCAATGGTATAAACAACAAAAAATTTATGCGATTTTCCGATTCCAAAATATAAGCGCCAAAATTATCTTCTCTTTCAATTCAACACTATCATCAATCGTTACAGCATTCTAACCTCCTTTCTCTCGGAGATGCACGTGGCTCTATTTTTGCACCCACACGGAACATAAACACTTCGAAATTCGAGTGTGGGAAAGACGGAAACTCTTTCGGGCGCCGATCAAAATGCACAAACGCGTGTGAAATAAGAAACGTGCTGCACCATGCACGCATAAATGGAAAAAACTGTTACCGTTTAAATAGAATAGGTTCACGGGAAAATTAATTAGCCGAAATGCTAGGAAAGTCACAAATTTTCAATCCGTTAAAATTGAGGGCCGTGTAAATTATTGCACTGTTTCGCTGGTTGGTGTTTGACTAATTCGAAATTGCAATTTCCCACGCGTAAAATCCACTTCAAAACGCCGTAACTCAACTCTCAATCCCGTATCCCGCAAACATTGAACAGGCGAGCAAGGAAAACGTTTAATTTTGGGTCAAGATAGAGATTGACCGCAGTGGCACACTGTTATATTAAACGGTCGCAAGAAATCTTGATGTCAACGGTCAACACTTGTTTTATTCAGAAACATTCCAAAATTGAACGCAAATCAGACCGCAATAAAATTTCATATCAATTGAAGCACTTCATTTCATTTAACTATTTTAAAACAATCTTCTCACGCTAATTAATTTATTTTGTACACTTTCATTTCATTTAACTATTTTAAAACGATCTTTTCACGCTAATTAATTTATTTTGTACACTTCCATTTCATTTAACTATTTAAAACAATCTTTTCACGATGAACAAATTCAAATTGAGCTCAGAAGATTCAATGCAATCGATTCAATTTTGCTGCACTCCCCGCGTCCACGCGCGTTCGCAGTTGCCACTCGACTCCCCATCTCTTCGCGACAGCACCAGCAACCCCAACCGGTTTTCTCCAGCTAAGCAAGCTCTAAGCGCCTGACACGGTAATCAAGAGAAATCTCATCGTAAGTATTTAACTTCTTGGAGCGCTACGTTTGATACAGTACCGTAATCGACGAAAAATACTCTGACCCTCTTATTCTCATGAATCTCTAATATCTGAGCTCGATGCCATAGTCCCATATACATAGCGCAACATACTTGTCTAGGTTCATAACATGATTTATGCAATTGCAAGTCATTCGGAGGTAATTTTGTATACATATTTTCAATGTGTTGCATCAATGTATCCATTTGATTTAATTTATTTAGAAGTGGAATATTTTGTGGTTGCTGGTACGACATGTATTGAGGATTTGTTTGTAAATACTGAAAATTTTGCCAATTCTCAGATGGGAATTGGGGTTTGCTTAATAAAGGGTGATGTAAATAATTATTGTATCCGTAGCTAGCAGCACTAGGCGATGAAAGTCTCTTGCAATTTTGCATTAAGTTTTGTTGTAATGCATGCTGCATTTGCTGCTGTTGTCTATATACATTATGAAAAATATTTTGCTGTTTAATTAATGTCTGAGTTGTTTGTAGAGGGTTATGAGATTGTTGCAATGGATGTTGAGATTGTTGTGGAGCGTCTCGATGCCAGAGCATATCTACTCGATGACTACAGGGCAGCTAATTTTCTCGCGATCCCAAGGCGATGCGGATTGCGAAAAAGGAGCTGAAGGATCTTTCTGTGTACCATGGGTTGGCTTCGGCGTCGGGACTAGAAATGACGAACAATAAAAGAAAAACACAATTGACAGACGGACGGACTGACTTATGTCTATGTTTGGCCGGAAGTGTACAACCTTGCGCGTTTTTGAAAATATATGCGGACGGACAAACAGACGTGACTAATTATCTATCGGCGCAGATCTTTCGCGTGGTATATCCCCACTTCTTTTCCCGATGGGTCCATTATCAGGTAACGGTTAGGTCCCATTACCTTCTTTATGCGGCTTTTCAAGAATGGCCTGGCCAGCTTGGCGTTGTAATGCCCCGCGGCGTCACTTTGGCGGAAGTTTCGCCGGAAAACTTCATCTCCTTCTTTGAAATTAGCAGATCGTGACCTGAGATTGTACTGCGCCTCATTTGCACTTCCTGCGGCCTTAATCTTCCGTCCGATTTGTTGGCGGAGGTCTCCTAAACGTTCGTGGGGCTCCAACGCAACGACGGAGTCTCCCAAACACTTTAATTGCCGTAACAGCCGGTATGATTTACCGTGGCAAATCGTGTGCTGTCCAAAGGCGGCAAAGTAAGGGGCGACACCGGTGACGGAATGAGACGAGGTCCCAATCTTTTTGAAATGGGTGGACGTAGGAACGGATCGCGGCCAATAGGGTGCAGCTCAACCGTTCTGATGCGTTAGACTGAGGAGAGTATATGGGCGTCAGTTGGTGTTCAACGCCATACTGCTCGAGTAGGCTCTTGAACTGCCGAGACCGGAACTGTACTCCGTTGTCTGAGTACACACTCTCTGGAACCCCGAACACATGGAATACCCGGTTTTCTAAGAATTTCACGATCGATGGAGTTGTGAATTTACGGATAGGTTCCACCAGTGGGAATTTTGAAAGCTGGTCTAGAACGACTATAGCTCCGATGTCTCCCATGGAAGACCGAGGATATGGATCGAGTAGATCGATGTATAGACGTTGGAATACGCGTTCTGGGACGTTGAGTTGACCCATAGGAGGTCGAAGAGGCTGGTTGGGCGCTTTGGTGCCTTTACAGGTCTCAAAGGCGCTCACGTAGTCTTTGACCTGTGATGCCATTTTAGGTCAAAAGAAGTATTTCTTGAGTCGCCGTAACGTCCGACCGTAACCTCTGTGGGCACTTAAAGGATGGTCATGTGCGCGGAGGATCAGATGTTGTGTCATTTCCTCCTGTACCCAGAGTTTTCAGGACTCTTCTTCCTGCCATGGATCACCAGTGGCGTATTCATTTCGTCTATGCACGTAGCCGTCTATTACCTACAAATCAGGCAGCTGTGATTGTTGGGTCGCTATGGTTTGCCTCAACTCTATGTAGCTGTCTGATTCGAAATGTGGGCTGTCCAAATCTATTTCGATGGGGTCCTCGTCATTTATTGTCAATTCGGCTCCCTCTGGGGAAAACATTCATGAGAGAGTGTCGGTAACGATGTTCTGGGTCCCTTTCCAATGTTTGATGGAAAACTTGAACCCTTGCAGTTTAAGAGCCCATCTTGCTAGGCGTCCATGTAAATCTGCCTGGTTCATCAACCATTGTAGTGACGCGTGGTCCGTGATGATCTCGAATTGGTGGCCTTCGATATAAGCTCGGAATTTCTTCGCAGCCATTACCGCTGCCAAACATTCCTGCTCGGACACAGTATAGTTTCTTTGGGCCGAATTCAGCTTATTGGACATGAAGGCGATGGGAGCTTCCTCTCCTTCATCGGTCAATTGCACCAGCATGGCTCCTACTCCATGTTGACTTGCGTCACAATGAATGGAGAAGGGCTTCGTGGAGTCGGGGCTGTGCAAGACAGGAGCTGATGTGAGGGCTTGTTTTAGCTCTTCAAATGCCTTTCGGCTGAGTTCGGTCCAAATAAACTTCCCTTTTCGCAGCATGTCTGACAGGGGCGCTGAAACTGTTGCGTAATTCCGAACAAACCTTCGGTACCAACCGCACACACCAAGGAAACGACGTAGCTGCTTAACTGTTTTTGGTAAGGGGAACTCATCAATCGCACGAGTTTTGTCTGGATCCGTTTTGATAGTGCCATGTCCTATGACATGTTCTAGGTATCGGACTTCTTTCATGACAAACTTACTTTTCTGTACGTTGATGGTGAGTCCCGCCTTACTGATGTGCAGGGCTACTTCTTGTAGAAGTAGGAGGTGTTGATCGAACGTTTCCGTGATGAGTAACAGATCATCAAGGTACACGAACACTTGGTGTTTCAGGTGAGGTGGGATGACCTTGTCCATCAACCGAGTCATCGTTTGCGGCGCAATACACAGGCCAAAGGGCATTGTGACAAACTGATATAATGGTCGTCCAGGTACTGTGAAGGCGGTCTTGTCCCTCGACCCCTCATCGAGTGGAATTTGCCAGAAGGCGTCTTTTAGGTCGAGACTGGTGATATAATTGGCTTTCGGCAGTCTCCCTAGTATTCCATCGATGAGTGGAAGAGGGTACGTGTTCTTGATGGTAACCGCGTTTACCTTACGGGCATCAAGACAGAGGCGGACTTTACCTGGCTTCACCACCAAGGTTACCGGTGATGACCAGGCACTTTGGGACTTCTCTATGACCCCCAATTCGAGCATCCTATCCAGCTCCGCATACACCAATTTCTCCATGGCCGGTGAGATGGCATAGTCTCTCTGCTTAATCGGTTTACTATCGCCAACGTCGATGGCGTGTGAGACTAGAGTGGTGCGGCCAAGGCCTTGGGTAGCGTAAGATGGGAAAGCAGCGATGGATGCTTCCAGGCGTTGCCGTTGGTTAGGCGTCAGGTCATGCCTATCGGGAATAGAAGTGATTTCGTTGACATATCTGGTGTTTAAAGTCAAATCTGTGAATAAGTCGGAGGCCAGTCCAAAGCGAAGGACGAAATCGACGCCAAGGTACACATTCTGAGTCAAAGACGGAATAATGTAGAAAGTAATATCCTTCGTCTGACCCCTGAATGTCACAGGTGTGATTAGTTTACCTCGGATAGGGTGTTTGGTGCCATCAGCTGTACTGATTTCAGTGTGCTAGGATTAAATCAAGTTCGGATAGTCTTGGAGCACCTTCGAGCCAAAGCTCGAGGCAAGACAACTGATACTGGCACCCGTGTCGATCAATGCAAATACGGTTTCGCCCAACACTTCAATTGGATGATAAGGTCTGATCTCATTCTCAGCAACATCCGAGATGTTACAAGAGTTTAGGGTTTGACGGCAGGTGTGCACTGTCTTGCGGAAATTCCGCCAACGACGGGTTGACCATTTTGTCGTGCGCGGGCGTTAAGTGACTACTTCGAAAGCAAATATTCGCTCTCGAGCCACCCGATATTCCTGCAGTCGAACATGATAAGGTTTTAGAGTGCGTATTTGAGGCTGCCGGGGTTCTTCTGGCAGTGACTGCGGTGGTCGCTTTAATATTGTCGTTGGCGAGGTCTCCGGAAGAGAGTGGACATCCGCAGGCGTAGTGGTCATGGCTGGTGGGTTAACGTCAGGTTTGCTGGGGTGAGCAGCTGGCTGAGGAGCTACTGCGGGGGCTTCGAGTACCGCTGAGGTGGTCGGGTACTCTTTTGGCCGTTTTTTCGTGCGGCACATTCAGAACAGTCTGGGAAGTAAGTGTCCGGCTTGCCGCAACCGTAGCAGAAAATCTTACGCTCTGCTCGGCATGAACTGAACCGGTGTCCGGTTTGATGGCAATTCCAGCAGGTCGTAAGACTTCCCACTGCTGCTACAGCAAGTTGGTCCCGGTCCAAATCTTCCTCCAGATCCATGGTGGTATAATCTGGGGCCAATTCCGCGATTCCTCGTCGAGGACCCGTCCTAGCTAGTAAGTATGGCCGGTCCCGGAGGTCTTCCTCAAACCCTTCTAGGCGACGCACAGTTCTCAGCAGTGCCTCCATACTCTGTGGATCGGAGTTCACGATATGGCGGCGAAGCTCCGGCCTTAGATTGCGCTTCAGCAGACGCAGCAATTGGGTAGAGGACATCGGCTCTGACAACTTGTCATTCAGCCGAAGAATATCGGCTCGATATTGATGGAAAGACTCGTCCGGACGCCGCCATCTAGCATTCATCTTGTCCAGTACTAATTCATCCATGTCTACCGTAGGGTATTCCATGCGGAGTACCTCCTTCAACCGTGACCAGCGTATTGATGGTGGGGCCCAATGTATTCGCCAATATGACTCAAGTGCTGCTCCCCTAAGCAGCATTGGCAAGTATCCTGCGAGCGCCGTGTGGTCTCCTGCTAGCATCTGCTCAATCAGCGACTCACCCCGACAAATGAAGACTTCCACCGTTATAGTGTTGGGTTCCCCGCTGAAATGCAGATTCTAGCCCTGGATGATGCTGGGAATCTGCGTCGGCTTCAGCCAATACGTAGCGTGTGGATGGATGCGTTGGTCTGGCGGAATCACTGGAGCCTGAGTTGGTGGCGGTGCTTGGCTCAGTAGGGGCCGGTACACTGGAGCCAACGGATTCATTGCCGCACCGAGCCGGATTCGTTCGTGATCGCGCCGCGAGTCTATCGGAAAATCCCACGGATTTGGGTCCGAATCCCACATCAGAGGCGTTCTTGGCCGAGGTGGTACTGGATTCTCCTTCTGGCTTTCCAGCGAGGCTACCCGGGTGGTCAGGTCCTGCATGAGCGCCATTAAGTCTTGTAGGACTGTCGCCTCCACAGCCACAGTGGGTCTCGGCTCTTCCGCAGGCGGAACTGCTTCGGCTCGGCCCATTAAGTCAGGCTCATCAGCCACTGTTGGAACCTGCTCCCGCCGGTCCTTTGTTTTGGGCACCGCCCCTTGAGCAGCTGGAAGCTCAAGGTGGCTGGAAGGTCGATCCGATGAGGTGGCTGGTTGTCGGCATAGAGGGCAAGTCCGGCTGACTAGTAAATGCTGGGTCACGCAGGCTTCATGGAACTCATGTCCGCAAGCCAACGTTTGTACGGACGTTCCATCATTTCGTGCTTGCTGACAGATGACACACAATGCCGTGGGCCCTGCTTCCGAACGCAACCTGCGCTTGTCTGGCGTGCGTTTGGTCGACATTCTAAACAAAATTTATTTCTAAAATTTAACTATGAATAATACGTAAAAGAATATATATAAATACAAGAGAAAAATGTGCAAATGATTTACTACCTAATTGTCGAGTGGCCGTCAGTGGCGAACTATTCAAAAATCCTCAAAAAAAAACGGTATGAAAAAAAGATGTATGATAAACGTTTTCAGAAAAAATTTTAGGTTATCAAAAAAAAAATTTTCTTTATCAAAAAAAAAAAAAAATAATCGGTCTTTCCTTTCCGTCCCTCCTTCCAAGTATGGACACCAATGGCACAATCCTTCTATAGCGTTTCAGGGACACTCTCTTGTGGCACCATGAAAATCAGGGTTCAGAAGTGATCCCTCATCCGCAAATTTTCTCAAGTTACAACTTGTCAGCCCAGGGTTGGATTCTAATCCACAAGCAGCGCGTGTCTTGTCATGGATAGTCATGGATTAGCTAATCAGCCAATCACATGAAATCAAAATCCATGTAATTTAAGACACCTAGGCACCGCTGGTTTGGGGAGCGGATCAGAATCCTCCGGAAAATAGTTGTTGGGATAATAACTTCCGAACACAAATAAGGACTCTAATATCATTTGGCCTTACTAGTTATACAATGGTGGTAAACCACCAAAGTATAAATCACAAGCAGGACCAAACGATATTGATGTCCAAAGACAACACACGTCCGGCAGTTATTACTTGCTGGGGCACGATCAGTGCAATTACCCTCGGGAGTTATCTACCCACCAAAAATTAATAACACCTTGTGGGGACACCTAGAGACGATGGGCTGTCTTGTGCTCACGACTGATGATACAGCCAGGCTTTTTCAGGCCCCACGTTGGGCGCCATTTTGTAGTGAATTATGTGTTTTCATAAAGTCCGTAAAGGACTGCAGCGATGGTCTGCTGCCTCGGCAGAAGAAGATGACAATACCTGCCGAGAATGCCCTCGTCTGGAGACGCGTGAATGCGCTGGCAGGCTAGCATTGCGGTGTCGTGGGGCGGGTTCATTTCCCCAGCACGAGGACCCACTACAAAGATATTTCGCATTCACGAATTGGGCTACTGGAAGTCAAGAGGCGACCGAAGTCGCAAAAAGTGTAGATAACTACACAGAGGGAATTAGAGCTTGTCATGAGAACAAGGGGAACCTGAAAAGAAAGGCGAACTTGGGGTGACCTCGTCATTACCCGACGAAGTTCATGGCCCACAAATGAAAGAGGGGCAAACGGGTGGTGGTGGGGCCCCTTCGTACCCACCCAACCGGAATAAATCCATAGATATCTTGTTGAAGTGGCCAGGTATTCCTCTTCTGAGTGGAAAACTCATACAACTTGAATTGTATGAACTTTCCCATCAGAAGGAGAGTACCCCGGTGACCAATTTATGCCATAGAATTATACAATTTGATTGCATAACTCTATGCCATAAAGAGGCACTCTGCTTGGGCCACTCAACCCACGACTTCACCTGAAACAAAAGAAGGATTAATAAGTACCCGGTGGCTGCCTCATGTTTTGATGTGGAAGCCTGCCACGGTACCGGGTCCTATACCCGGTTAGAATCTTAGGGAAGGAAAGACCAAAAGATTTCAATTACGCATCATTATTATTCAAAAGGAAACAAAAGAAATTTTTACATACATAATTTGCCGATATTTACGTTCAAGTTTATTGTTGATATTCATGTACAATTAAATAATCGCGTCTTTCTCTCATGTATGATTTAGGTATTCAAAAATATAAAAAAAACAACCTCTAAATTTTCTGACAATTCAACATGCAAAAAAAAAAAGATATATATACCCATATACCAAAAGGGTAACAAAAGACACTTACCCGCAGGGTTCTCCGAGCGCTCGATGACACATGCGGGGGGGGGTCCACTGAAATTTTCATTATTATTTTTAATCGTTATTTACAAATATTACTTCGACACATTAAACACTATAAAAAAAAATTTTTGAGAGAGACCGTCGAATTAGATCATTAATTTATTTTTATATCCTTCTCCGAAAGTGTTTCAATGGTATAAACAACAAAAAATTTATGCGATTTTCCGATTCCAAAATATAAGCGCCAAAATTATCTTCTCTTTCAATTCAACACTATCATCAATCGTTACAGCATTCTAACCTCCTTTCTCTCGGAGATGCAAGTGGCTCTATTTTTGCACCCACACGGAACATAAACACTTCGAAATTCGAGTGTGGGTAAGACGGAAACTCTTTCGGGCGCCGATCAAAATGCACAAACGCGTGTGAAATAAGAAACGTGCTGCACCATGCACGCATAAATGGAAAAAACTGTTACCAAAACTTCGCTTAAATAGTATAGGTTCACGGGAAAATTAATTAGCCGAAATGCTAGGAAAGTCACAAATTTTCAATCCGTTAAAATTGAGGGCCGTGTAAATTATTGCACTGTTTCGCTGGTTGGTGTTTGACTAATTCGAAATTGCAATTTCCCACGCGTAAAATCCACTTCAAAACGCCGTAACTCAACTCTCAATCCCGTATCCCGCAAACATTGAACAGGCGAGCAAGGAAAACGTTTAATTTTGGGTCAAGATAGAGATTGACCGCAGTGGCACACTGTTATATTAAACGGTCGCAAGAAATCTTGATGTCAACGGTCAACACTTGTTTTATTCAGAAACATTCCAAAATTGAACGCAAATCAGACCGCAATAAAATTTCATATCAATTGAAGCACTTCATTTCATTTAACTATTTTAAAACAATCTTCTCACGCTAATTAATTTATTTTGTACACTTTCATTTCATTTAACTATTTTAAAACGATCTTTTCACGCTAATTAATTTATTTTGTACACTTCCATTTCATTTAACTATTTAAAACAATCTTTTCACGATGAACAAATTCAAATTGAGCTCAGAAGATTCAATGCAATCGATTCAATTTTGCTGCACTCCCCGCGTCCACGCGCGTTCGCAGTTGCCACTCGACTCCCCATCTCTTCGCGACAGCACCAGCAACCCCAACCGGTTTTCTCCAGCTAAGCAAGCTCTAAGCGCCTGACACGGTAATCAAGAGAAATCTCATCGTAAGTATTTAACTTCTTGGAGCGCTACGTTTGATACAGTACCGTAATCGACGAAAAATATTCTGACCCTCTTATTCTCATGAATCTCTAATATCTGAGCTCGATGCCATAGTCCCATATACATAGCGCAACATACTTGTCTAGGTTCATAACATGATTTATGCAATTGCAAGTCATTCGGAGGTAATTTTGTATATATATTTTCAATGTGTTGCATCAATGTATCCATTTGATTTAATTTATTTAGAAGTGGAATATTTTGTGGTTGCTGGTACGACATGTATTGAGGATTTGTTTGTAAATACTGAAAATTTTGCCAATTCTCAGATGGGAATTGGGGTTTGCTTAATAAAGGGTGATGTAAATAATTATTGTATCCGTAGCTAGCAGCACTAGGCGATGAAAGTCTCTTGCAATTTTGCATTAAGTTTTGTTGTAATGCATGCTGCATTTGCTGCTGTTGTCTATATACATTATGAAAAATATTTTGTTGTTTAATTAATGTCTGAGTTGTTTGTAGAGGGTTATGAGATTGTTGCAATGGATGTTGAGATTGTTGTGGAGACTTTTGCTTCTGCTGCAAAGCGTCTCGATGCCAGACCATATCTACTCGATTACTACACATTGTAGCGCAGGAATATGCCAAACAGGCACATTTATCACCCTCGACATATGCATATCCCGACTGGAAGATGTTGGTACCGCTGATATTAAGGGTATCGAGGAAAAAATTCGTTCACAGCGTGCTTACTCAATAGAAATGCCCGATCAATATGTATTTTGTCATTTGGCATTAATTGAATATGCCGTCTCGCCAGGTACATATGTTACAATCAGCCAATCTAACAGGATCCGCCGATCGAGAAGATGAACCTGATTAGTTTAATTTATATAATTTAATATCAAACAACATTTCATAGAAACGGTCGAAATATAAAACGTTTTCAGAGCAACCAAATAGAAACGGTGCGTAGAAATCAATTTGAGAAATATAAAAAAATACTGTAAAATAATTCGTAAAACCTAAGAAAACTAGCGATTTAATTATTAATTCTATCAGGAATGAGTATCCATTATTAGGGATATTAGTGGAAAAATTAGCTGCTAATTTTCTGGAAATTGGTTTGATTTATTAAAGGTTTCATTGTGCTAGCTGAAAATGCGCTAAATGGGAGATGAAACTGGCCTAAGGTTAAACAGAAATTCCGTTATATTTATTATGGGTGCAATCATCTATGATATGCATTTTTCTTCCAGTACGCTTTTCTCTCTTACAACTTTGATTCTAATTGATTTTATTGGATTCTGTTTGATATTCAAAAACCTGCAAGGCCCTCTTGAAAATTGAAATGAAAACCACTGGAAGTCAATTCTGGTAAAATTTTATTTGAAAGAATAAATAACGTGAAATGCTGATGGCACACTAAAAACAACGATTGAAATTGATTCCGTTCTAGCAAAGTCGCTATTTTTGTATGGATGTGATTGACAATTTTAAAACCATAAATATTTTAAATTAACTAAATCTCGGCTGATGGACTTTCTCTTCCGTAAAATTTAATAATTGATACGCTTATCTAAATTTCTACTTAACCTTCATTTCAACTATAAGGCATGAAAACAGAAAAATCAGAAACGGAAAAGGCGTATAGAGAATGGAATATATTTTTATAGCTTTTTAAATACAACGGATTAACGAGTAAAACCATAAAAGAATAAAAAAATTTTTTTTTAATTCTATCAATTGAACATAATTTTTCGTATGATCCTAGTCATTGCTATTTTCAACTCTCCTTTGCGCAAATCATTCCTTCAAATAGTAGAAAAATCATCAATCCAGCAGGAATTTCCTAGATATCAATAACCTGGTTGAAACTTGATCAAAAAACTTAATAGGCAACAAAAAATATTGTCACTCAGTTCCTAAACATGACGATAGTATAACATAACAAACGCTATTCAAAAGAAAGAAAAAAAGAGACAGGACAGAAACTGACAATTGAAAAATTAGAAAACAAAAAAATTAAACAAGTTTGTTTATGGAAACCAAAAGACTAGATAAATACAAATATTTTATAATTTAGATTTATTTTATTTGCATTTTGGACGGCAAAGAATTTGAAGAAAGAGAAAATATTAGTATTTTTTTTTTTGATTGATTGATGTATTTTTTTTAAAACATGAATAAAATGAAGTGTTAAACGTATAACAGCGGTCTTTTCATTTCTGTTCTTTTGACCGGGTATAGGACCCGGTACGGTGGCAGGCTCCCACCACCAAACATAAACCAGCCGTCGGGTACACACTAAACTGCTTTGTTTCAGGTGACTTCGCGGGTTGAGTGGCCCGAGCAAGGTGCCTCTTTATGACATAGGGCTATGGAATCGAATTGCATCATTCTATGGCATAAATTGGTCACCGGCGTACTTCTCCTCTGATGGGAAGGCTCATGCAAGTAAGTTGTATGAGTTTTCAACTCAGAAGAGAAATACCTGGCCACTACAACATATATGGATTTTGATCCGGTTGGGCGGGTGCGCGGGGGCTCCATCACCACCCGGTTGCCCCTCTCTTATTTGTGGGCCGTGAGGCTCTTCGGGTAAAGACGGAGTTACCCTAATTCCACCCCTTTTTACTTGTTTCACTTGTTCTCTAAACAAGTCATTTACCCCTGTTGTAGTTGCCTACAATTTTTGCGACTTCGGTCGCCTTGCTTTTTCGACCCCAGAAATTCGTGAATGCGAAATTATTTTGTAGTGGGTCCTTGTACTGGGGGAATGAACCCGCCCCACGACACCGCAATGCAAGCCTGCCAGCGCATTCACGCGTCCCCAGACAAAGGCATTCTCGGCGGATACTTACATCTTCTTCTGCCGACGCAGCAGACCGTCGCTGCAGTCCTTCACGGACTTTGGAATTTACCTATTCACTACAATATATATATAGATTTATATATATATATATATATATATATATATATATATATGTACATATTATTTAGGTATATATATATATATATATATATATATATATATATGTACATATTATTTAGGTATATATATATATATATATATACATATATACACATATATATATATTATTTAGGTATATATATATATATATATATATATATATATATATATATATATATATATATATATATACATATATATATATATATATATATATATATATATATATATACATATATATATATATATATATATATATATATATATATATATATATATATATATATATTTATATATATATATATATATATATATATATATATATGAATGTATGTATTGCTGTGTGTGAGCTTCGATTTTCGCAAAATTTTCAGAAATATTTCGGCTAGTTTTGTTAGTTATTCAAATTGGTTAAGCGAAAACAAAGCACAGGATGTTTTGGATTGAAACCCATGAATGTTAACATAATTTTCTGAAAACTTTTTTATATTATTCACAATTAACATCGCTCGTTTAATTTAGATTAATATACAAATATATATAGTATTTATATATATGTATATGTGTATATATGCATATATATATATATACATATATATATATATATATATATATATATATATATATATATATACAGGATGCGTACGGTTTTTGAGGGCATGTAAAATGTGACTATAACTTCGCGAATTTTTTTTAAATTTTTTTCCTTTTCAGATAAGCAATGGCGGACTACAACATCACTCAAGATATGAAGAGACATGCTGTCATCGTTGCTATATGTTCGAACCATACAGATTTAGAGATCTCTAATTTTTTTTTTTTCTTTAAAAGCCGTCGGGCCTTGCTTAGTTGTGTGAGCAGAGGCGTTTCGACTACTTTGAGTCATCTTTAGTGTCACTGAAGATGACTCAAAGTAGTCGAAACGCGTCTGCTCACACAACTAAGCAAGGCCCGACGGCTTTTAAAGAAAAAAGAGGATTGGCCTGCGGATATCAAATAAACAAAGTTATTGATCTCTAATTTTCTTAATTGCGTCCGTTCATTCGTGCATAAGGTTTGCCGTGAATTGGAAGTATCAGGACATCAGGACAGGACTGCTACAAAGATTCATTCAAGTGTGGGATGAAGCTCACCATAAAAAATCCAAAGTCGACCCATTTAAAACAAAATAGCGGCTGCTCAAAGGTTGAAGAAAGTTGAACAATAAAAAAGCACTTCAGGGTCAGGTCAGAGTATCAAAATGGCGGCTAGGCAAAGTTCGAAATTCTACAATTTATATTGGATTCTTCTGAAACCTCAAATTAGGGTAGGCGTTGATGAGATCAGGTATTAAATGTATCAGAACTAAATTTAATTCCTTTGAACGCGGTAGATTTTAGCCGTATTGGTTTTTCCACTTCAGTAAAAAAAATATATTTTTATATACCTGGTACAATGTATTCAAGGAACTGAGTTTTGAAAGGTCTAAAATGTAAAAATTTGCCAATAAAAAGGCTGAAATAAAAACTGATAGAAAAAAAATAAAAATGGCTTCGAAATGCCCTAAAAAGGATGAAAAGAATTTTATGGAAGTGGTGACAAATCGATTTCCCCATTCCAAAATCTGCACCAGCACAAAAAAATCGGAGAAAAAAGATATGGAACCTCTACCATAAAATTTATTTCATCTTTTTAGGGCATTTCGATGTCGGTTTTCTGTTTTTTTTTTTCTAAAAGTTTATTTTTATTCACTCATCATATCATATAATGTTATTCCTGGCAAAGATTATTGACGTTTTCTTAAAACTTTATTTAGAATATAGAAAACCAATTTCTTCGATCAACAGTGTTTTTTCAATTTACCTTCATTTTCGTGCCTTCCTCCTATTAGCCTGATTTGTCCTTCTTCCGTCTTTATTCCTTTAATATATTTACGAACAAGGATATTCCTCTCATGTCTTGCATCGCCTACAGTCCTGTAACTCCCAACAGGCCAAGTTATGCACGAAATTAGGACTACCACCACTATTTTCATGACACACGGTACTTAAAATTAACACAATGCGGAAAAATTGCAATGCAACATTTATCTTTAGCTACTCTTAATTATAAACTGGGCTGCTTAGAGAATGACCACAAAGAAACTGAGATTCGCTCATTCATAAAGCCTCTTTGAAGCATCAAATGACCAATATCATTTAAATAGACTCGTTGAATGAAATATCCATTGACATCATCGCGGCAGCTGTTTCCTATTGCGGTCACATTGCTAACAAGTCTATCTTGAATTTCCTATTTAGATTGCAAGATATATGTACGTTATAGAGAAGCTGATGATTAGTTTAATTTGCACTAGATTCAAATTGCATATACATTTGTATGTAGAAGTGGAAAATTGTAATAACTATGAACTATTTCTATAAAGATTGCTTGATTCATTTCTTGCTGAAACCTGTTACAAAAAATGACTGGGACACACATGTAGGCAGAAAGTACGCGTCTAATAAAATTTATTAAAAACATTCATTTACAGGGTTTTGTTTCAACTCAAAAACTCCTATTGAGATCGCAACCTGTCTGTCCATTCGTCCATCTATAATAACATAACAGTTACATACACCAAACTTGCTAGGTAGACCAGAAATGTTAGCGTCTTGAAATTTCTGATATAAGAAAATTTTCAAAGGCCCTCAAGGGCATTTTCCCATACATGGAAGTGGCAACTAAAAAAATGTTCATCAAAGAAGGTTATGTGGTGTGATTAATGAGAGCTTTTCAAAATAGACCCCGAACAAGTTAGTTAGACAGACCTATGCTCCTGTCAGAAGGTTTTTGTACTCAACTTACGATATGGCGGTCACCAGCGATAAAGTAAAGAAACACATCAAAGAGAAGTACAGGTTTAAAAGAAAATCTTTTGCTGCCCCGTTTTCAATCACATCATGAATTCCCAAAAAATATTTACGTTATTATCTTTTCTGAAAATTTGAAGATCAAATCAAAACTGCATATCTGATTCGATAGAAAGTTTATAGAATTCTAGATTGTGTGTGTTATTGTTTTAATTAAAAAATTTCAAACGGCCATTACTTACGAGAGTATGTTACGATTTCCTTTAAACTAACAGAGTATTCGGAACTTTTGTAAGACTACTTAAATATCATATCAAATTCAAAATTCAACTTACAAGGTATTTGCTGTTCAAAACTTACCCCCATGATTATTTTGGATCCCAGGTGTCCAACTGCGAAGGAAGGACGCAGATTTTTCATTAGTGCCCCTTTCCTGCACTTCAAGAAGCTGATAACACAGTTTTGAGACCCCACATGACTACCTATTTTGAAAAAAAAATGCTAGCGGTCTCCCTTCTGATGTAAGACCCCCCCCCAAAACCATTGAAAAAGCTATTGATATCCTAACTTTCAAGAGGTCATCACTTCTGATCCATCTACAAATTGCATGGTCTGTAGCTTTGATTGTTTCGGGTAAAACTTGCAGTGATACAAAAACGGATCGACAAAACGATAGACGAAACCGATTTCAATTGGGTTTTGTCAGTGGTGCAATAAATCATGCAGAATATATTTTTATGAGAGCAAAAACAAGAAATACTATACAACAAAGGCATGATCTGCTCAAGTGTGTATTTGAAAATTTCAAATTTTATCTTATATCTCTTAAATTCGGTATCTAAGTTGTCCAATGTTAGGTTGTCCAAAACTGTGAGTTTCATCGAAATCAAATTTAGTAAAATTGCTACCATTCGAAGATTCATATATGATTCGTAAAACTACAACAATGTACGATGTTCCTATTATTGGATTGCGACCAACAAGATACTGCGTTTATGATCGAATCTTCTTGAAAACAGGTAAGATAAATAAGCCAAAGATATTTGATACCTTCTGTACTAAATGATGTATGCAATCCTGCAACGAAATGGCGGTCACTCAAAATGTAGTAGTTTTTCTTTGAACTTATTGTGTAATATACTCATCATCGCAGTGTTTTTGCGTTAGGTAAATATCTGCATCTCATATTTTGACCACAAAACTCTGCTGACTGGAGCATACTTTTGCTTCCTCAACTTGTTTTGATTGCCAAAGCTCTTTAAAAGTCAAAACATGTTTGTTTGTTGGACAAAGTTTTTTGAATTTAGTAACTATTGTAACAAATTTTGTGAAAAAGTGAGATGTGAAAATTCAATCCAAATATGATCTTTTTGTACACGAGAAATAGGGCAAGTAGTCGAAAGAATCCATTACTAAAGACGCCTAATGTGGGGCCTCAGAAAGCTTGGTTCAGCAATTCAGTAATGTATTGGTCTTGTAATCTGGAAAACAAGAGATTTTTCCAAAAAGAGGCTACCCACAAATAGAGTGTTTGGTGAACGATAGTTCCTAACTTTGTGCTTCTTACAGTTGAGCTGTTGAACACTCTTCCTTAGTTTATTTTTACTATTTCGTTCATCATTCTGCAATATAGATTTTTCAACTTGTTATTCAGTGCTGTAGTTACTTGAAGCATTGTTTCTGCTATGCGGTAGCTATGTATCGGTAAACTTCATAGGCTTTGTAGTTAGTCACATACTCGTATTAGGAGGGCATGCTTCGTGTTGAGACTCCCCTTAGCGAGAGGAGTCGCATTGGATAACGTATCTCCCTAAACTATATGAAATGTATTAGGAAAATAAGTCAACTTTTGTGCACGTGATAGAGGATGTAAGTTGACCATTTTTCTCTAAGGCCGGCCTAGTGTGATGAATTCTTGACCTCAATATCGTCGTGGTTTTAACTAACTTTCGTACTTTCTATACAATATTAACTTAAAACAAGTTGAGTAAGCAGGAGAGTGCTCCTACCAGAAGGTCTTTGTAAACATCCTAAGGTTAGAAACAAGTTTTCTAACGGGGTGAATTGATGACTTGAATTATGAAATCGTTCAAATTTATACAAAAGATGCACAGTTTCTTTCATAAGCACAGTGCAGCCGCCACTTTAATCTAGCTTAAATGATTTTTCTAAATGCCCGGCCGATTGATCATGTTCAAGTTAAACACTATTCCTTAAATTTTCATGTAAATTGAAAGAAAATAAAAGTCTCTAAGTCAATTTTAAATATATATAGTGTTTTCCAATAAGAGGTGTTATTTTGAATAGATCTTTTGATTTATCACCTCGCGACTACTTCTTTTGAAGCCACGTGATAGATAGAGAAGGTCTACGCCAATAGCCCAGCGTCATTCAAGATCTCAAAGATGAAATTCGTGAGGCTATCGAGGACATAGGGCAACCACTTTGCGATTTGGTCATGGAAAATTTCATGAAGAGGATATGGTCCTGTAAGCGTGTCGTAGTGGTTATTTGCCTGATGTTAGTTTTTGCTATTAACGAGATATCTTTTTCTTTATAATGAAATAAACATCCGACCATTTATATTAAAAAATGGCATTATTCTTTTAATATCAAAATAACACCTCTTATTGGAAAACTCTATATCAACCATAAACACGTGTTATTGTTGTTGTATACCATATAATTGAAATGGCTATAACTCACTTGATTATGATTCGATCTCAATTAAATTTATATCAGTCTATATAATTGCAAAATTTTAAGAAGTTTAAAGGTACCGTTTTCATTTTATGGGCAAAAATGTAAAATCTTCAAATCATACTATTATTAACAAAGTTGAGCGAATTTCGGTTTTTGAGGTATTTGTTGCCCTTGTACTCATAAAGGTCCAAGTTCGTGATAATTTTCAGATTTTTCGGCTGAAATGTGTCCAATCGCGAGGGGGGACACAAATTTTGGGTACATTTTGCGTTCGCCTGGACCTCCTAAATCGTAAAATGATTTTTTCATCTCAGATTCAAAAAGTTCTAACCAAGACCTTTCATTTGATACCCCATTCGACTACCTTTGATGAAAAATTTTTTGAGGACTAATTCGTTATAAGGGGGGTCCCCCCTTAGAAAATTTTTAAATTTTTGTCAAGACCTTAACTTTTGAGAGACCATCACTTCTGACCTTTTACAAAGTTTGAACATTCTAGCTTCTATAGTTTCTGAGGAAATCAGCTGTGACGCACGGACAGACGGACGGACGGACAGACGGACAGACAGGTCTCGAAACTAGTAATAAAAGGGGCCAAGGGTGTTTGCATTTGCGTAGGGCTTATATTTGTTGTAGACATGAAGCCAGCGTCAAATGCCTTCGCTGTTCAGTCTGATCAAAAAATAATGTTATTATTTTTTCGTATTCCTTTCCTTTTCGTGTTACTTTAACTTTTTTATTTTGTTTCTTATTTATTCCTACGCAAGGGCATGCGTCTTTGTGGTGGGAATTTCCTCTTCTTCTTCTTTTTAGCACTACAGCCCCTCTCGGGCCTTCGCTTAGAGATAGTTAGAGTATCTCATTTTCATGACCGTATTGATTTTTTCGAACGTTGGTTTGGTCAGTATCATGCTCCCGTGTGTCTGCTCAGCTATGATATGATCTGATTAAATCAGTACATATCACCAATGAGTGAACACTCGTAGTCTGTCCTAAAAGTCCCCTGAACTAAATCACATTGTTCACCAACGAGAATTTCAAAGCTTAACATCTAACTTAATTCTAAACATGCGTATGGCATCAATAGTTCAAAGCGTAAGTACATATTGAGTTTAAACATGCCGCGACGTGTTCGACGCAAAAGTATAACACATCTATCCGATTCGCAGTCGCTGGCAAAATTCATCAAATATTCATTTAGGCTCAAATGGCTCTCGAAATCTATACGTCACCAATGAAACACATTTAATCAAAAACCAATAGCGAATTCAAACTAATTAAAATTATTGCATATACCATTATTCAATTGGAAAAAAGAACAAGAAGCAACCAACACTATTCAAAAATAATTTATAATTGGAACACAACAATGAACTTTTATCGTACACCTAATATCTTATAACTTAATTCTAATCAAATTCAATCAAATACAATGCTAATTCGTAAACTAAGCGTCAAACTTTATATGATAAACATAGCATATATCTATCCTGAATATTGAAACCTATCCCTAGTTTTTAAGATAAACAAACACCACGAAGTATAGCAATAATGAGCAGAAACTCAAAACACTAAGTAAGGAAAAACACAAAATAGAAAACAAACACGAATAGTTCATTCAGCCACCAATACATAGATTGCTCCGTCTTAGCCCGACCAGCCTCAATGAATCTAGCAAATGAGTATCCCCGTTGAAATTGTTGGTCTCGTGAACTCAAATTCGAAGGATATTTGATCTTCTTGTCGGTGACCGGTATTTATATGTGATATATGATTGGGACACCGTCAAAATCAAAAACATATCGATTCATGTCCAAATGCACGAATGCTACTGGAGGAACGAAGCCAGTAGTGAGACAAGTCTCAATATACCCGTCTGTAGGGTGGAACGGCTATGATATCCTGGGGTTTCCACTCACAGTTACAGATATTGTGATATGATTCTAAAGCAGTTTCAATGTGAAGATATCAAATTCCGTCATTTTAGCCGATTGTTAAATTATTCTATTCAATATAAGGTGATTTAAATTCGCTCAAGCTTTTTGTATTAACCAGCGCATGCACAAAGACATTTTCTTTCAAAACCTTTTGATCAATGATTCGGGAATGAAAGGGTCGTCAAAAGGCCATGACTACTTTTTGTGCTTTACTGAGCAAGATTTGGACATGTTCAGTATAGTACAGATACGCGTCGAGATGAACACTGAGGTATGGAACACAGGATTTATGTGGAACTCGTTTTGAGCTACTCTCTCTAGCCATAATATGGAAATCCTTGCAATAAAATTTCAAATCTTCACTGACCCCCTACAATGTTGTTGGAAGCAAAATTTTTTTCCACTTCTGCGCATTCATTTTCATTTGCCAATTGTATTCATTTTCATTTGCCAATTGTACGTGTCTAGCTGCACATCATTAAACATTTTTTGAAGATTACTCTGAACTATTGTAGTTTTTCTGTCTGCCATACCGATGATCAGTATATCAGCAAACGCTACCAATGATGTCGTTGGTGAAATGTTAAAATCAATGCCGCTTTCGATTGAATATTGAGAAGAAAAGAGGTGCAGTGACTGTTCCTTCTGAAGACCATTCAAGAGCTTTAACTCATGCATTGTGGTTGGATTTCTATCAGTTACATTTGTTGTAACTGATAGAAATCCCGTATACCATATTGCACATAATGGCGAAAAGATGTCTGGGGAACCTGTCCTGAGAGAGATTAAAAATTAGTCTATCTAGCCACGCTGTATCAAAGGCTCTCTGCATATCAATGAGACACGTTCCAAATCGTTCTTTATCATTTGATTTCCAACAGATATCCAAGGTTACTTTCATTATCGCATGCATGGTGGAATGCCTGGCACAATAACCAAATTAGCAATTGGGCATCAACTCATATTTCTCAATGTGGGTATTTAATGCTTTGTTTGCTATCACTTCTAACGCCTTACTTATGTTAGGCAGTAAGCTGATTGGGTAATAGCTTTTCGGACCCGAAGATTGAAAAAACCTTGGCTTTGTCCCACTCATTTGCAAAACATTAATTGCTCAGCATGTCGCAGAACAATATGAAATAATTCCTAATCGCTAAAAAGGCAAAGATTGTAGAACCATATTTGGAATACCATCAATACGGCACGATTTCTTGTTGCTTATCCTGCCGAATATGATACACAAGTTTTCGTAGCTGACAGAGTAATCAATAAAATTCAAGCTCGGTATGAGTTCAGATATTAATGTTTCATTGAAATCATGAATAGATTCGCCGTTCAGGCTTAATTTGAAGTCAAAAACATTTGCTTTAACGACCTCTGAAAATATTTGATTCCCTGTCTCAGGGTTTAGTAGATGAACCAACTCAAAATGTGTTCCGATCAGGGCAAATTCCTGCGAACTATCACATATAATCCTGTTTTCGATACCAGCGCTATCAAGAAGATTTATCTCATCATAAGTGACTCCAAGATTCTATAGCTTCACTCGAGACTTCTTGTGGAATAAACTATTCACTTTCACAAAAACGCCCTGTAGGCTCATATTCCTCCGTTTTTCTGCCCATTGATTGTTGACCTCACTCCTAAAGTACCAATGGATAAGTTACGGACATTCTTCAGTTGTTATTTCAAAAAGGCCAGCGAGGGATGATTATAGTCCTAAAATCGCCGAAAAAATATTTTTGACACATGTAAGAAGAAGGATTTTCAATTTTTTCTTGCGATGGTTGTTGTTTCATATCTTTCCATATTGTTTCGATGTTTAATCTTGGGAACTACTTTCACAAAAGTTTCTAACGTCAGCTTCTCTAACTTTGACAATTATAGATCTATTTCATCGTTAGTTATATTCTGTCAGTAGGAACCGAAGAGCAAGCGTTGCCATCATCAGAAGGAGGATATTGCTTCTGGTAGTTTCGATTAAATTACTTTTGAAACTTTTTTAAAACCTGATCGATGGTTCTCATGTTGAACTGGAATGAGGAAGACATTATCACTTTGATGATTGATTTCCATTACGGTTCAATTATTGTTGCTTTAGTAAGGGAGTGCCTGCAGTTCTCGGTGCGGACTATGAAAGCTGAATTCAAGTCTAGCATCAGCAATGCAAAAGTCTTAAATTGAATTTTTTCTAGGGTATGTTGGGAACTCCGACCCATATAGATTGTACGTGGATTCAATTTGGTTCTCTCTTATCAATGATTCAGAAATACACCTCTTGGATTATCGGTGGCGATCAGCCATGATGTTTGCTTGGCATTCAAGTCATCGGCAACAATATAATAATGATTTAACTCGTTCAATTCGAGTATTTTATACGAGAAATTGAGCTCATCCATGGTTTAAGAACGTTTCGACCACTTGTATAGGCAGAGATAACGAAGAGGTTATCCATATCTGGTAATGAAATTTTGATGACGGACACTGCAAAAGACTCAAAGTGTTTGTATTCGACTTTTTCGATACTTTCGAAACAAAAGGGTCTTCTAACCAATATTACGGTGACTCCTCCTCCATCACCGTTTAACATATTGTTTCTGACTAATTCAAAATCCTTGAATGTTATGGAATGCCATGTATTGTGGTGGGTTTCAATGAGAAGCATGATGTCAGGCTTTTGCTTGACAAGAAATTCCAAAAGACAGTTATGTCAATGTAGACTCACAATAGAGTAAATGTTGATTCAGATGAGACGAAGCCTATCTCTGGGAGTGTGACTGAAGGACAAATTATTTTGAGGCATTTGAAATTGTTGTTGATTTTCATCGTCCTATATTTTATTTTTCTCAATTTAAAGTTTTAATTTGTAGATTTGTTGGGGTGAGTACCTGGAATGCCTGACTTGAATAGTGGTCTGAACATTCCAGGTAAATTATTGCGGAGAGTATCTTATATATATATATATATATATATATATAATATATATATATATATATATATATATATATATATATATATATATATATATATATATATATATATATGTATATATACAGGGTGGGCAAAAAGTAACTTTCCGATGTAAAAAATTAATAACTGTTACATTTGTGAGTAATTTGCTAAATTTTTATTTTCTTTTATATAAAAGTTATTACATATATAAATAGGGAAGGGACTTTTTGCCCACCCTGTATATGTACGTATATATATGTATATATATATATATATATATATATATATATATATATATATATATATATATATATATATATATATATATATATATATATATATATATATGGGATATAACGAAATTTGTAACCACGCTAGAGTTTGCAATTTTGCTCCAATTTTCACCAAATTTTCAAAAAGGTGTATTGAGTAAATATCTCGGCTAAGTTCGTGAACCAGTTATATCGGTCAGGCGAAAACAGAATGGCGGCCATATTAGACCAAAAATCGTGATTTCTATTCTGACGAAAGTGTAGCTCCGATTTGCGTGAAATTTGGTACAAAGGTTCACTGATGTATGTGATGAATCTCACAATAAAAAATCCAAAGTCAGTACGGCTGAAACAAAATTTCGGCCGCTCGAAAGTCGAAAAACGTTCAAAATTTTGTTGTTGTAGTTTTGACCAAAGCTTTCAACCAATATTAATGAAATTCGGTGGTTTGATAAAATCAATAAGTGTCTAAAGATTTATGTAAAAAAACTGGAGGTCAGATGGCAAAACACGAAATGGCGGCCATTTGAAGCTCAAAACTTCAAAGTCTTCTAAAAGTCGCAATTTTGATTTGATGTATATGAAACTTGATTTTAAGATAGAAATCAATTAGATCTAGAAAATTTGACACTTTGCTGATCATGCATTTGCAATTTTCAAAATGGTGGCGCTTTGAATATGTGACTTTTCCAGGCTTTCGTGGGCCTTTAGCGGTCAAATTTCCCAACGGATTTTGATGAAAGTTGAGATTGTGGATTTTCGTACTAAGTTCTTGTATTATACAGAAATTTTTTTAAATTGTAAGAAAAATTAAAAAGTCAAAATTTTAAAACCTAATATTTTCAGCTACCATTTTCACTAAAAATTAAACGTGAGCTCCTAGCATACAAAGATTTAAAATAATCCAAAATAAATGCATACATTGAAAATGGCGGAACCCAAAGGTCAGAAGGCAAGTGAAATTCGCTATTTTAGTAGCAACTGAAATAATGAATATTCTTCATGGAAACGTTTTAAATTACCTTAACTTAGAAGTATTTATACAGCAGACCATTTTTAGAATATTATTAAAATATTTTTACAATACCCTAAAAATTATGAAATCGTGACTTGTCTGTCCGTCCATCCATCCGTCAGTTTGTTCGTGTTTAGCAGCCAAGTTTCTTAAAAGATTCCGATGAAATTTGAAATTATAAGTTATTCAAGTAAGTTAATTTAACCCGCAAAAAATTATGCAAATCGGATGACAAATGAAAATTCTAAAATTTACAGTTTCATATTTTTATCAGCAATTTTCATTAAAAATTCAAAATGGTGTGTAGTGAATATGAATGTTTCAATATGTGCGTGAAGGACTGCAGCGATGGTCTGCTGCCTCGGCAGAAGAAGGTGTCGGTATCTGCCGAGAATGCCCTCGTCTGGAGACGCGTGAATGCGCTGGCAGGCTAGCATTGCGGTGTCGTGGGGCGGGTTCATTTCCCCAGCACGAGGACCCACTACAAAAAATTCCGCACTCACGAATTTGACTGCTGAAGATCCAGGGGCAACCGAAGTCGCAAAAATTGTAGATAACTGTCGAGGGAGATAGTACTTGTTTCGAGAATAAGAGGAACCTGAGAAGAAAGGCGGACTTGGGGGTAACCTCGTCATTACCCGACGAAGTTAATGGCCCACAAATGAAAGAGGGGCAAACGGGTGATGGTGGAGCCCCTTCGCACCCACCCAACCGGAATAAATCCATATATATTCTGTTGCAGTGGCCAGGTATTCCTCTTCTGAGTGGAAAACTCATACAACTTGAATTGTATGAACTTTCCCATCAGAAGGGGAGTACCCCGGTGACCAATTTATGCCATAGAATTATACAATTTGAATGCATAACTCTATGCCATAAAGAGGCACTCTGCTTGGGCCACTCAACCCGCGACATCACCTGAAACAAGAAGGATTAAGTTGTACCCGGCGGCTGGCTCATGGTTTTAGGGGCAGCCTGCCACCGTACCGAGTCCTATACCCGGTCAGAGCCGGAAGAAAGGAAAGACCGAAGAGTATAGTTTAATTCGACATTTTCATTCTTTTATTGTTTTCTCTCAAATACGATTACAAAAAAAACTGATAAGCTTGAGTACGTTACACATTAATTTCAATTCAAATGCTCGCTCAGTCAGACTCTTATAAGTTCCAAAATCTTGACATTTTTTATTATTTTTTCGGATTTTTAATCGAACTATAATACTTGAGTATAATATAGTCAACAGGATTCTATCAACATCCGTTGACTGTTTTCGTTTATCCCGTGATGGAGAAAATATTTAAATACTATACTGATATATTCGATTTAATTTACGCGCTCTTCGAATATAGACAAAAGTAAAAACGAACTTCGTTTAGGTGTCAAAGCACTAAATGTACGGCTGAAAATCTTTCAATTTACAAAAATAAAATAAAAACATGCAAAAGGGAATTTTTTTTTTAACAAAAGAAAGGGTACTTACTCCAACCTCCTGAACACGAGTGCTCGTTCGGGGCGGGTAAATCCTGCAAATTTGGTATTATTATTATTTTGATTTCCTTTTTTTTTATTTATAGTAACACTTCGCGATTTTTCCCGAGTCCACTAATTTTCTCCGACACGTTTACATATGATTACGACAACAAATTCACGTTTTATACTATAAATCTTGACAATAATGCGATCTAATTCGGCCTCCCGAATACTACTCATGAGCTATTTGAGAGCTTTAATCAAAAACTATAAACAGAAGTCTCATAAATGCTTTTATTCAAAATCGCCCGATAATCCTTTAGGTGTCTTATTTTGCATACAGTTCTCGTGCGAGAAGAAAAATCCCAGCGCATAATTCGTCACGTCCTTGACTTGAGCGTACGCATCAAATCCCCACGGGCGTTCCTCGTTTAGCACCGGCCGTTGTTACGCGATGAAGTCCCAAGGCTGCGAAAGCAATCATAGGGTGCGTGGTAGCCAATGAGAAAGGAAAAGTGGTTGCAACATCCATGCGAACTTCACGAAATGTGTATGGCAATTAAAGCACAAAGCGCGTGAAGATGATTTGTCTACGTTAATTGGCAACAAAACAGCCACAAACGGAGCGTACACTTGGAAATCTCGCAATTTCCGCACACAAAACAGGCGGGCACCACAAAACTCAGAATTGCATCCTTCACTTCGCAAGCAAGCTACACACTCTTACTTCGTCGGACTTTGCAAGCGTTTTGGGCAAAAATAATGCAAACGCTATTCACACTAACGTTTTTCTCAAACATCACCGAAATAAAGCACTGCAATGAGCCCGTTGTTCTTGGTGATCGCTGTACTTTCACTAATCCGATATTCATCACTGCTTGCGCGCTAACAGGTTGTTTACACATTCAGTTATTTACTTTGCATATAGTCTCGATACTTAATGCAATTAATAGCACTTTTCATGAAAAAAATATAAGCGAGACGGTCTAAGAATACTTGCACTCCTCGCGTCCACGCGCGTTCGCGGTTGCAACTCGACTCCCCACTTCTTCTCCGACGGGCTCTTCTGATTTTCGCAATTCTAAATCTTCCACTGTACGTCTCTTGCGGAACTCGTAGACTAGCGGGAAAATGGGTTCAATTGCTGCTTGTACATTATACGCAGCACAGCTACGATAGAAACATTTCGAGCATTGATAGCGTGACGCTCCGTGAACTTTCCCGATATCATCGACAAGTCTGTTGGTATGAATGCAATGTTCCAAACAGTAGCAACAATACAAGGCACTAACATCTTCACTGTGATTAAGTTGTATATGGAATTGTAGATCTTCCTGCGAGTTGGTTATACACACACAATTAGGCCCCATACATTTGCACAAGTTCTCCAAATGGAACTCTTTCAGGAGCAGTTCACAAATATCTTTGGTTTTATAGCAATCGGAAGGATCGTTTTTGATCCATGGTCGAAGCAGTTTTGCTGCATACGATTTTTGCGGAAGGTGATCATTGACCAAGTGCAAAAATTCTTTATCGATTGATAAGAATTTTTTTTGATCCTTTCTTTCGACAAGCAACACACTGTCCGGTCTATTTGTGCCGATGTGTACGCATATGCTTTCGAAACTCTTCCAAAGAATCGATTGGGTTGAAATTGCAATCCAATACGAAACAGTAGAATTTAAGTTTATTTAAGCCAGTTTTTCCGATACCGATGCTCTGCACTCTAGTAATGTTTGGGTTGGAATTCTTGACGAAGGAGTGAGTGCGATTCCGCGATGAATTTGTGTTGATGATGGGGCTTGTTCGTAGTGTGACGAGTTTTGGTTAGGCTGCGCAAGCGCTGCAACCTTCAAGAGTACTGTTCCGCCGCCCAGCGTTGAAGCAGCTGTCGCCATGTTACTCGGAGAATTTGTAATGAGTATGTGGGAACTTGTGCTCGGTACATTTTTAATGCTGTTGATTATGGTGATGTTGGCAGGCAAGTACGTTACGTTCCCACTTTGTAAGGCGTTCCACACCAAGTACCTATTGAATTGATTTATATGATTGACTTGATTGTCGAATTGAATGTGACTGTTGTTGGACGATTCATGCAGCAACGAGCGCTGTTGAATGACGTTCAAATGTAAACGATATAATTAAATTTGTAGATATTTCGTTTGCAATATGTCTTGTTCTTTTCTAATTAAAATTTTATTTATTTGTCGTAATAACAGTGATTATGTATTTCACTCATTTAATAACGATTCGAGTCTTCTATTTTGTTTTTCTTATCAAATTTATACTTTCTTTTATTGTTTTACGACATTTAAAATTTTCTTTATTGTATGATAGGGAAAGAAGTATGAATAGCTGACATCCTTTTTTTTTTCATTTTTTTGAATACATTCAATCAACATTAACTACTCTGCTGTTGCTGACAATTTGGGTCATGCAACTTGCATTAATTTGGCTACTTCTAGAAGGCAATGGCTGGATGAGGAACCGTGCAACCGTCACGCGATACATCGCCATTTCTGTGATACCGTGATAATGTACGAAGGCAGCTGCAATCACCAACCCATGAAATATTTGATGGGATTGAAACCAAATATCGAATTTGCCGGGGAACCATCTTTCAAACTCTCGCACGCTGGCTTTTTGAGCCATACCTACTCGATTACTACAGGACAGTTAATTTTCTCGCGATCCCAAGGCGATACGGATTGCGAAAAGGAGGTGAAGGACCTTTCATTATAGCATGGGTTGTCTTTGGCGTCGGAACAAGGAGTGACGAACAATAAAAGAAAACGGAATTGACAGACAGACGGACTGACACGTATGTTTATGTTTTGCCGGAAGTACACAACCCTTGCGCGTTTTTTGAAAATCTATGTGGACGGACGAAACAGACGTGACTAATTATCTATCGGCGCAGGTCTTTTGCGTGGTGTACCCCAAGTTCTTTTTCCGATGGGTCCGTTAACAAGTAACGGTTAGGTCCCATTACCTGCTTTATGGGGCTTTTCAAGAATCGTCTGTCCAATTTGGCGTTGTAATGCCCCGTGGCGTCACTTTGCCGGAAATTTCGCCGGAAAACTTCATCTCCTTCTTTGAAATTAGCAGATCGTGACCTGAGATTGTACTGCGCCTCATTTGCACTTCCTGCGGCCTTAATCTTCCGTCCGATTTGTTGGCGGAGGTCTCCTAGAGGTTCGTGGGGCTCCAGCGCAACGACGGGGTCTCCCAAACACTTTAATTGCCGTAACAGCCGGTATGATTTACCGTGGCAAATCATGTGCTGTCCAAAGGCGGCAAAGTAAGGGGCGACACCAGTGACGGAATGATACGAGGATCGCAGGGCACATGTGATGGCAGACAATCGTCGGTCCCAATCCTTTTGAGATGGGTGGGCGTAGGGACGGATCGCGGCCAATAGGGTGCGGTTCAACCGTTAGGAGGCGTTAGACTGAGGAGAGTATATGGGCGTCAGTTGGTGTTCAACGCCATACTGCTCGAGTAGGCCCTTAAACTGCCGAGACCGGAACTGTACTCCGTTATCTGAGTACACACTCTCTGGAACCCCGAACACATGGAATACCCGGTTTTCTAAGAATTTCACGATAGATGGAGTTGTGAATTTACGGATAGGTTCCACCAGTGGGAATTTTGAAAGCTGGTCTAGAACGACTATAGCTCCGATGTGTCCCATGGAAGACCGAGGATATGGACCGAGTAGATCGATGTATAGACGTTGGAATACGCGTTCTGGGACGTTGAGTTGACCCATAGGAGGTCGAAGAGGCTGGTTGGGTGCTTTGGTGCCTTTACAGGTCTCACAGGCACTCACGTAGTCTTTGACCTGTGATGCCATTTTAGGCCAAAGGATGTATTTCTTGAGTCACCGTAACGTCCGACCGTAACCTCTGTGGGCACTTAAAGGGTGGTCATGTGCGCGGAGGATCAGATGTTGTGTCATTTCCTCCGGTACCCAGAGTTTCCAGGACTCTTCTTCCTGCCATGGATCACCAGTGGCGTATTCATTTCGTCTATACACGTAGCCGTCTATTACCTTCAAATCAGGCAGCTGCGATTGTTGGGTCGCGATGGTTTGCCTCAACTCTATGTAGCTGTCTGATTCGAAATGTGGGCTGTCCAAATCTATCTCGATGGGGTCCTCGTCATTTATTGTCAATTCGGCTCCTTCTGGGGAAAACATTCGTGAGTGGGTGTCGGTAACGATGTTCTGGGTCCCTTTCCGATGTTTGATGGAAAACTTGAACCCTTGCAGTTTAAGAGCCCATATTGCTAGGCATCCATGTAAATCTGCCTGGTTCATCAACCATTGTAGTGAAGCGTGGTCCGTGATGATCTCGAATGGGTAGCCCTCGATATAAGCTCGGAATTTCTTGACAGCCATTACCGCTGCCAAACATTCCTGCTCGGACACAGTATAGTTTCTTTGGGCCGAATTCAGCTTATTGGACATGAAGGCGATGGGAGCTTCCTCTCCTTCGTCAGTCAATTGCACCAGCACGGCTCCTACTCCATGTTGACTTGCGTCACAATGAATGGAGAAGGGCTTCGTGGAGTTGGGGCTGTGCAAGACAGGAGCTGATGTGAGGGCTTGTTTTAGCTCTTCAAATGCCTTTCGGCTGAGTTCGGTCCAAATAAACTTCCCTTTTCGCAGCATGTCTGACAGGGGCGCTGAAACTGTTGCGTAATTCCGAACAAACCTTCGGTACCAACCGCACACACCAAGGAAACGACGTAGCTGCTTCACTGTTTTTGGCAAGGGGAACTCATCAATCGCACGAGTTTTGTCTGGATCCGTTTTGATAGTGCCATGTCCTATGACATGTCCTAGGTATCGGACTTCTTTTATGACAAACTTACTTTTCTGTACGTTGATGGTGTGTCCCGCCTTACTGATGTGCAGAGCTACTTCATGTAGAAGGAGGAGGTGTTGATCGAACGTTTCCGTGATGAGTAACAGATCATCAAGGTACACGAACACTTGGTGTTTCAGGTGAGGTGGGATGACCTTGTCCATCAACCGAGTCATCGTTTGCGGCGCGTTACACAGGCCAAAGGGCATTGTGACGAACTGATATAATAGTCGTCCAGGCACTGTGAAGGCGGTCTTTTCCCTCGACCCCTCATCGAGTGGAATTTGCCAGAAGGCGTCTTTTAGGTCGAGACTGGTGATATAATTGGCTTTCGGCAGTCTCCCTAGTATTCCATCGATGAGTGGAAGAGGGTACGCGTCCTTGATAGTAACCGCGTTTACCTTACGGGCATCAAGACAGAGGCGGACTTTACCTGGCTTCACCACCAAGGTCACCGGTGATGACCAGGCACTTTGGGACTCCTCTATGACCCCCAATTCGAGCATCCTATCCAGCTCCGCATGCACCAATTTCTCCAAGGCCGGTGAGATGGCATAGTCTCTCTGCTTAATCGGTTTACTATCGCCAACGTCGATGGCGTGTGAGACTAGGGTGGTGCGGCCAAGGCCTTGGGTAGCGTAAGATGGAAAAGCAGCGATGGATGCTTCCAGGCGTTGCCGTTGGTTAGGCTTCGGGTCATGCCTATCAGGAATAGAAGTGATTTCGTTGACATATCTGGTGTTTAAAGTCAAATCTGTGAATAAATCGGAGGCCAGTCCAAAGCGAAAGACGAAATCGACGCCAAGGTACACATTCTGAGTCAAAGACGGGATAATGTAGAAAGTAATATCCTTCGTCTGACCCCTGAACGTCACGGGTGTGGTTAGTTTACCTCGTATAGGGTGTTTGGTGCCATCAGCTGTACTGATTTTAGTGCGCCAGGATTAAATCAAGTTCGGATAGTCTTGGAGCACCTTCGAGCCAAAGCTCGAGGCAAGAAAACTGATACTGGCACCCGTGTCGATCAATGCAAACACGGTCTCGCCCAACACTTCAATTGGATGATAAGGTCTGATCTCATTCTCAGCAACCTCCGAGATGTTACAAGCGTTTAAGGTTTGACGGCAGGTGCGCACTCTTTTGCGGAAATTCCGTCAACGACGGGTTGACCATTTTGTCGTGCGCGGGCGGGAAGTGACTATTTCGGACGCAAATATTCGCTCTCGAGCCACCCGATATTCCTGCAGTCGAACATGATAAGGTTTTAGAGTGCGTATTTGAGGCTGCCGGGGTTCTTCTGGCAGTAACAGTGGTGGTCGCTTCAATATGGTCGTTAGCGAGGTCTCCGGAAGAGAGTGAACATCCGCAGTCATTGTGGTCATGGCTGGTGGGTTAACGTCAGGGTTATTGGGGTTAGCAGCTGGCTGAGAAGCTACTGCGGGGGCTTCGAGTACCGCTGAGGTGGTCGGGTACTACTTCGGCCGTTTTTTTGCGCGGCACATTCAGGGCAGTCCGGGAAGTATGTGTCCGGCTTGCCGCAACCGTAGCAAAAAATCTTACGCTCTGCTCCGCATGAAATGAACCGGTGTCCGGTTTGATGGCAATTCCAGCAGGTCGTAAGACTTCCCACTGCTGCTACAGCAAGCTGGTCCTGGTTCAAATCTTCCTCCAGATCCATGGTGGTATAATCTGGGGCCAATTTCCGTCCTAGCTAGTAAGTAGGGCTGGTCCCGGAGGTCTTCCTCAAACCCTTCTAGGCGACGCACAGTTCTCAGCAGTGCCTCCATACTCTGTGGATCGGAGTTCACGATATGGCGGCGAAGCTCCGGCCTCAGATTGCGCTTTAGCAAACGCAGCAATTGGGTAGAAGACATCGGCTTTGATAACTGATCATGCAACCGAAGGATATCGGCTAGATATTGATGAAAAGACTCGTCCGGACGCTGCAATCTAGCATGGATCTTGTCCTGTACCAATTCGTCCATGTCTACCGTAGGATACTCCATGCGGAGTACCTCCTTCAACCGGGTCCAGCGTATTGATGGTGGGGCAGAATGTATTCTCCAGTATGTCTCAAGTGCTGCACTCCTAAGCAGCATTGGTAAATATCCTGCCAGCATCGTGTAGTCGCCGCCCAACATCTCTCCGACTAAGGACTCCACCCGACCAATGAAAACTTCCAAGTTCAGGCCGTTTGGCTCCCCGCTAAAATGAAGATTCCAACCCTGGACAATGCTGGGGATATGCTCCGGCTTCAGCATATAGGGTTGTTCCTGCGTAGCCATTGGACCTAGAATCATTGGTGGTATTTGGTTGAGTCGTGGCGGAAGATCCCAGGAGTTCCAAGGCTGATATCGAGATGGTGGATCCGGATCCTCAGACGGATAGTAGTCAGTTCTCCGAATCTTGTTTGGCTGGTTTATGGTTGGTTCCTGAGGACGTCGTGCCGATCTATGTCGTTGTAGGGCTGTCTCGGTCTCTTTGCAGCGACGTATGAAGGAGTATATCCGTTCCACTTCTGTGTAACAATCACCACAGATTTGGTTTGGTGAGCCCTCTTCAAAAACAATATTAACCTTGAGGTACTCCTTCAGTACACTAACGACACCAATCCTCCTCGCTTCATCGACGAAACTATCACACAGCGGGTACATATCATCGCCAATCCGCGGCAAAGTCTACATGCGTGTAGAAAATCCATTATATTATCCTAAATAACTCTAATTAGATATAAATTAATGCTGAAATGCTACAAATAAGATTAAATACTGACAAGACAAAAATAAAATGTTTAAAGAGTGGCCAAAAGTGGCGAGCTATTCTCAATCCTCGCTAAAAAAAGTTTTAATTAAATTATCAAAAGTTATCAAAAAAAATAATCGGTTTTTCCTTTCTGTCCTTCTTCCCAAGCAAGGACACCAATGGCACCTTCCTTCTGTAGTGTTTCAGGGACAACTCTCTTGCGGCACCATGAGAATCAGGGTGCAGAAGTGTTCCCTCATCCGCAAGTTTTCTCAAGTTACAACTTGTCAGCCCAGGGTTGAATTCTAATCCACAAGCAGCGCGTGTCTTGTCATGGATAGTCATGGATTAGCTAATCAGCCAATCACATGAAATCAAAATCCATGTAATTTAAGACACCTAGGCACCGCTGGTTTGGGGAGCGGATCAAAATCCTCCGAAAAATAGCTGTTGGGATAATAACTTCCGAACACAAATAGGGACTCTAATATCATTTGGCCTTACTAGTTATACAATGGTGGTAAACCAGCAAAGTACAAATCAAAAGCAGGACCAAACGATATTGATGTCCAAAGACAACACATGTCCGGAAGTTACTAGTTACTGGGGCACGATCAGTGCAAAAACCCTCGGGAGTTACCTACCCGCACATAATACTAACACCTTGTGGGGACACCTATAGACGATGGACTGTCTCGTGCTCACGACTGATGATACAGCCGAGCGTTTCGGGGCCCCACGTTGGGCGCCATTTTGTAGTGATATTAGATTGTTTCAATATGTCCGTGAAGGACTGCAGCGATGGTCTGCTGCGTCGGCAGAAGAAGGTGTCGGTATCTGCCGAGAATGCCTTCGCCTGGAGACGCGTGAATGCGCTGGCAGGCTAGCATTGCGGTGTCGTGGGGCGGGTTCATTTCCCCAGCACGAGAACCCACTACAAAAAAATTTCGCACTCACGAATTTGACTGCTGGAGATCCAGGGGCAACCGAAGTCGCAAAAATTGTAGATAGCTGTCGAGGGAGATAGTACTTGTTTCGAGAACAAGAGGAACCTGAGAAGAAAGGCGGACTTGGGGGTAACCTCGTCATTACCCGACGAAGTTAATGGCCCACAAATGAAAGAGGGGCAAACGGGTGATGGTGGAGCCCCTTCGCACCCACCCAACCGGAATAAATCCATATATATTCTGTTGCAGTGGCCAGGTATTCCTCTTCTGAGTGGAAAACTCATACAACTTGAATTGCATGAACTTTCCCATCAGAAGGGGAGTACCCCGGTGACCAATTTATGCCATAGAATTATACAATTTGAATGCATAACTCTATGCCATAAAGAGGCACTCTGCTTGGGCCACTCAACCCACGACATCACCTGAAACAAGAAGGATTAAGTTGTATCCGGCGGCTGGCTCATGGTTTTAGGGGCAGCCTGCCACCGTACCGAGTCCTATACCCGGTCAGAGCCGGTAGAAAGGAAAGACCGAAGAGTATAGTTTAATTCGACATTTTCATTCTTTTATTGTTTTCTCTCAAATACGATTACAAAAAAAAACTGATAAGCTTGAGTACGTTACACATTAATTTCAATTCAAATGCTCGCTCATTCAGACTCTTATAAGTTCCAAAATCTTGACATTTTTTATTATTTTTTCGGATTTTTAATCGAACTATAATACTTGAGTATAATATAGTCAACAGGATTCTATCAACATCCGTTGACTGTTTTCGTTTATCCCGTGATGGAGAAAATATTTAAATACTATACTGATATATTCGATTTAATTTACGCGCTCTTCGAATATAGACAAAAGTAAAAACGAACTTCGTTTAGGTGTCAAAGCACTAAATGTACGGCTGAAAATCTTTCAATTTACAAAAATAAAATAAAAACATGCAAAAGGGAATTTTTTTTTTAACAAAAGAAAGGGTACTTACTCCAACCTCCTGAACACGAGTGCTCGTTCGGGGCGGGTAAATCCTGCAAATTTGGTATTATTATTATTTTGATTTCCTTTTTTTTTATTTATAGTAACACTTCGCGATTTTTCCCGAGTCCACTAATTTTCTCCGACACGTTTACATATGATTACGACAACAAATTCACGTTTTATACTATAAATCTTGACAATAATGCGATCTAATTCGGCCTCCCGAATACTACTCATGAGCTATTTGAGAGCTTTAATCAAAAACTATAAACGGAAGTCTCATAAATGCTTTTATTCAAAATCGCCCGATAATCCTTTAGGTGTCTTATTTTGCATACAGTTCTCGTGCGAGAAGAAAAATCCCAGCGCATAATTCGTCACGTCCTTGACTTGAGCGTACGCATCAAATCCCCACGGGCGTTCCTCGTTTAGCACCGGCCGTTGTTACGCGATGAAGTCCCAAGGCTGCGAAAGCAATCATAGGGTGCGTGGTAGCCAATGAGAAAGGAAAAGTGGTTGCAACATCCATGCGAACTTCACGAAATGTGTATGGCAATTAAAGCACAAAGCGCGTGAAGATGATTTGTCTACGTTAATTGGCAACAAAACAGCCACAAACGGAGCGTACACTTGGAAATCTCGCAATTTCCGCACACAAAACAGGCGGGCACCACAAAACTCAGAATTGCATCCTTCACTTCGCAAGCAAGCTACACACTCTTACTTCGTCGGACTTTGCAAGCGTTTTGGGCAAAAATAATGCAAACGCTATTCACACTAACGTTTTTCTCAAACATCACCGAAATAAAGCACTGCAATGAGCCCGTTGTTCTTGGTGATCGCTGTACTTTCACTAATCCGATATTAATCACTGCTTGCGCGCTAACAGGTTGCTTACACATTCAGTTATTTACTTTGCATATAGTCTCGATACTTAATGCAATTATTAGCACTTTTCATGAAAAAAATATAAGCGAGACGGTCTAAGAATACTTGCACTCCTCACGTCCACGCGCGTTCGCGGTTGCAACTCGACTCCCCACTTCTTCTCCGACGGGCTCTTCTGATTTTCGCAATTCTAAATCTTCCACTGTACGTCTCTTGCGGAACTCGTAGACTAGCGGGAAAATGGGTTCAATTGCTGCTTGTACATTATACGCAGCACAGCTACGATAGAAACATTTCGAGCATTGATAGCGTGACGCTCCGTGAACTTTCCCGATATCATCGACAAGTCCGTTGGTATGAATGCAATGTTCCAAACAGTAGCAACAATACAAGGCACTAACATCTTCACTGTGATTAAGTTGTATATGGAATTGTAGATCTTCCTGCGAGTTGGTTATACACACACAATTAGGCCCCATACATTTGCACAAGTTCTCCAAATGGAACTCTTTCAGGAGCAGTTCACAAATATCTTTGGTTTTATAGCAATCGGAAGGATCGTTCTTGATCCATGGTCGAAGCAGTTTTGCTGCATACGATTTTTGCGGAAGGTGATCATTGACCAAGTGCAAAAATTCTTTATCGATTGATAAGAATTTTTTTTGATCCTTTCTTTCGACAAGCAACACACTGTCCGGTCCATTTGTGCCGATGTGTACGCATATGCTTTCGAAACTCTTCCAAAGAATCGATTGGGTTGAAATTGCAATCCAATACGAAACAGTAGAATTTAAGTTTATTTAAGCCAGTTTTTCCGATACCGATGCTCTGCACTCTAGTAATGTTTGGGTTGGAATTCTTGACGAAGGGGTGAGTGCGATTCCGCGATGAATTTGTGTTGATGATGGGGTTTGTTCGTAGTGTGACGAGTTTTGGTTAGGCTGCGCAAGCGCTGCAACCTTCAAGAGTACTGTTCCGCCGCCCAGCGTTGAAGCAGCTGTCGCCATGTTACTCGGAGAATTTGTAATGAGTATGTGGGAACTTGTACTCGGTACATTTTTAATGCTGTTGATTATGGTGATGTTGGCAGGCAAGTACGTTACGTTCCCACTTTGTAAGGCGTTCCACACCAAGTACCTATTGAATTGATTTATATGATTGACTTGATTGTCGAATTGTATGTGACTGTTGTTCGACGATTCATGCGGCAACGAGCGCTGTTGAATGACGTTCAAATGTAAACGATATAATTAAATTTGTAGATATTTCGTTTGCAATATGTCTTGTTCTTTTCTAATTAAAATTTTATTTATTTGTCGTAATAACAGTGATTATGTATTTCACTCATTTAATAACGATTCGAGTCTTCTATTTTGTTTTTCTTATCAAATTTATACTTTCTTTTATTGTTTTACGACATTTAAAATTTTCTTTATTGTATGATAGGGAAAGAAGTATGAATAGCTGACATCCTTTTTTTTTCATATTTTTAAATACATTCAATCAACATTAACTACTCTGCTGTTGCTGACAATTTGGGTCATGCAACTTGCATTAATTTGGCTACTTCTAGAAGGCAATGGCTGGATGAGGAACCGTGCAACCGTCACGCGATACATCGCCATTTCTGTGATACCGTGATAATGTACGAAGGCAGCTGCAATCACCAACCCATGAAATATTTGATGGGATTGAAACCAAATATCGAATTTGCTGGGGAACCATCTTTCAAACTCTCGCACGCTGGCTTTTTGAGCCATACCTACTCGATTACTACAGGTGGCCACTGATGCTTCAAAAAAGAATTGAAAATACTTATATCATTAGCAACGCAAGTTTTGTTTAAACTTTATGGAAAGCTTTTGAAATTATCTATTTGAGCTATTTAAGCCGACAAGTGATCACCTTCGATTGGTAACTACTGTGTAAACAGCAAATGTGATGTTTATAACAATTTATTATCTGCTGACTTTCAAAATGTGATAAATAAATGTGCAACTCAATTGTATGATTAAAATACTTGCGCCTCTATAAAGGGTTTTTGAATACGAACGTCGGCAGTTTCTTTTTATGTCAATAAATACCCATGTGGTGCTATGGAAACTGCAGTAAGAAGTTTAGTAGTACGCAAGTCAAATTCTTTGCCAAAATCTTACGCTACATACGAGAAATTAACCTTTCCGGCTGGTGCTGCAATGGGGATTTTTTTTTTTTTTTTAATTGAAATTTTTTATGAATTGGTTGTATCGACAATTGTTTGAGTAATAGTTTGAGAATTTTTAGTTTAGATTTTGATTGGTTAATTATGGATCTTTCATCACGGGTTTCGCCGCAGTTGCAGTGTGGCACCCACCGCGCTGATTTGTGTTTGATAGTCTCCACCAGCTGTGATGGCAGTCATGCTGTGGCAGTGTGGATATTGGTTGGGGTCAACCAAATTTTGAGCCGTTGGCTTTATCTCCCTGCACGGGATAGTTGGACTTTAATCGAATACTTGAAGTTAGCCAACGCTTTCGGCCCTTCTATTATCTTTCTGGTTTTAGTTTTTGGATTTGTGCGGCTCTTGTCCGAGCCATTATGAAGTCCGTCAAGCTTCATAATGGTCTCGTAATCGAACTTTTGAGGTGATAATCAGGGCGGAGTCCACCTTCGGATTCCATGGCTATGCCAGTCACTGTTGCGGTTCGTCTGTTTGTTTCTTGTGAAAATTTAAGCCTTCATCCCATTTAATTACCTTTTCTTTTCCTTTTCCTTCTAATGGCGGTTCATTTTGAGAAATGAAACGTAAAAATTTTTGATTATAATAATTTTGCACTTTATTTTTCACTTCTTTTACAGGTAGCTATTTGCTTGTTTTAAGCTTATTGGGGAATTCAGGTTTAATTTAATTAGAGATTATTAGTTCTTAATTAGGATTTTGAGTTAGATTAGCTTTAGATAATTGGGTTTACTGTTTTTGTTAGTTTTGAATAATTTTTGGTAGTTTTAATTTTAGTGATTGAGTTTGGTTTGATTAGTTTTCGGTCTTGAGTGATTTCAAGTTGAGGCTAGCTAATTGAGCCTTAGTTTATGTTATTGAGTTTGGGTTTCGGGGTAAGTAGAGTTGAGTATAATTATTTCATAGGATAGCTTTATAGATAGGGAACTAGGTTATACAATTCCGAATTAATTTTTATTGAAACGATCCTCATTTATAGCATCCGTTCTGGCATGAGGGCCAGACACAAGGGGCTTCAAGTTTGATGGAGGCTAAGGTGGAATGTATGCTCGCCAGTTTGTGCTGCGTGCTAGCACCCTGGTTCAAAACTACGTTATTTCGGAGCGTGAATTGGTGTCGGGCCTTCTCCTGCAAGGTACCACCGTAAGCTGGTACTGGCAGATGGGTGAACTGTGCGGAGGCTTGAGTTGGAGTCAGCTGAAATGTGAACTCATGGAGCGATTCGGATCTTGGCTTGATGACGCACATACTTGGGAAAATATGTTTGTCCGCAAGTAGAGATCCGTTCATCGAGTTCTTTGAATCTATTGCAGCGATGGCTCTCCAACTCAGGACTCCGATGAGGGAGTTTTTAAGAACATGAATCTCCGACGGCAGGAGCATCTGGCTGGACAAGAGTTCACAACCACCCAAGACCTCATCAGAGAGTGTCGCCGAGTGGAAGCCAGATGGCACCGGCTGGAAATGAATAGATTTCGATATCGAGCTTAAGAATGTGGAGTCTATTCCGTGCAACTGCATGACGAACTTTTGGCTGGTTACGATTCATGCCTCCGGTCTGGTGCCCTCCCTACCGAAGCAGATCCAGTTATTCCTATGCAATCACTTTCTCGGGGAATTGGAATTCAGTCAGCTAGGTCTGTATATGTTTCAACACAGATGCCACTGCCTGAGGTCCAATTTCACTCAAGCAATCCCCTGGACGTGGCTTGTGACTTTGATTCTGACCGCAAGCCTAGCCGCAAGCGGTGAGGATCAAAGTCATGATTCCACATATCATGGAAATATTTTGTCACGCGATGGTTTCTCAGGCGAGTGTGTGTTGAGTCAGTCGTGACATTGCACAAAGACAAGTGGCCTTGTGCTAAAATCAGCATTAAGGGATGCAAATTGAAAGGTCAGTTGGATAGTGGTGCAAGCGTTAGCATCCTGGGAGCGGGGGCCCTTGACCTCGTCCGTGATCTTGGTTTGTATCTTCATTCGATGCACGCCTATGCCAAGAAGGCTTGAGATCATAAGGCTGACGTGTTAGGATACATTACTGCCTTGGTTCAATTAAATAATTGCACTCGTTTGATTCAGTTTTTGATTGTTCCGGCGTTAACGTATTCTTTTTATCTCGGGATTGATTTTTGGGACGCTTTTAACAGCGCACCAGTTTTATTGCCCCTGTCTGCAGAATCTTTTATGCCCACTCCACTCCCCTTGAGTCGTTCTCCTCTTGTGGCTGATGAACCATCCGAAGTTATTGACCACCACCTATCTTCCATCGATGAGGTGAAGCTGAGCAAAAGCATCCCGATTTCTAAACGTCATTATTTGGGTTCTGCTCATTACGTGGTTGATACTCATTACAGTGGTGAAAGCGTACTGCTGAATGAGGTGCACAATAATTCGGATGGAGCATTGTCTGGCGGGAGGAGCGAGTTAAGTGATGGATACTGGGGCTTGCCCATCACCTTATCAGAAACCAGACAGAACATTTCCCTGGTGTAAAGTCCAGTGAATCTATGCTTTTTTTTGTTTTTTTCAGTTACTTCTGCCGACATCCCTTCGTTGCCCGGCTGAATGAGCCACCCAGGGTCTAGGTCTTCCCCACGACTGTTCCGGCGTACCAGCAACTTCAAATTGACACCGTAACATCTCCACCTTCTTTTGGAAACATATACCCTTTACCTTGTTAAATTTATTTTATTTTATTAACAATTTACATTTTCCCTATAATTTTCATTTCCTCATCATCTCAATGCTACCCGTTTCCTTTATTTTCAATTACAAAAAAAATCGAAATATGATAATAATTTTAATTTTCGCACTAGCAACACTCCATTCATTGATTCCCCTTAACAAAATTTCATTCGATACATTTTCCCCAACAAAACCTAATTCTTTCCTTCATACCAACTAATTTTATTCATTAGCTCCCACTAACAAATTTTATTTTTCATACTAACAAAAATTCATTCTAGTTTCCCTACTAACAAATTTCGTATCTATACCCATTAGGAAAGGTACACAGTTGAAGTTGCTAATTCAATGAATGGGAAACCAACAGAAGGTGGCTCTGTTGGTAGCGTCGTGGATTCTCGACAAGGGGTCCACTGGGACCTCGAGTTCAACTTCCCCGAGCGCAGGAAAACACTCTTTTCGGAATATCGGTGAAAGCAATTGTTTCCGTATATATATAATGATTTACATCTAACCAAACGCTATCATGGTTATGCGAATCGCCATATATGCAAAATGGAAATTGTTGCGGTTGTCGATATGCAAAGATATGCAAAAAAATGTCTGGGTAGCGGAGTCGAAGTGTAATGAACTTTGATTACGTTATCCAGATGTAGCAGCGGTAAGTGAAAATGAAAAATTGTTCCGAGATTGATTTTCTGGGTGTGAAATGCTGGATTTGGAAAGGAGTGAGTAATGGATGGAGAGAAGAGGAATTGCTTTTAGCGAAAGTTCGGTGAAGTGAATTTTTGAATTTGGAAATTTCAGTAGAAAGTTAGTGAACTGATTTCTCAATTTAGGGATTGGATGATGAAGATTGAAATGTGTTAATTTTTAAGTTGGGAAAAAAAAGAGATCTGAATTTGAAGTATCCGAAATTGATTTTCTTGGTAGCGGAAGACGGAAGTGAATGAATTAATTGCGAAGTTGAGTGGTGAAAGTTTTGGTGTGAGGAAGGGCAAAGAAACTACATTAGTTGTGATATAAGAAACCAGAAACTACATTAGTTGGGTAATAAGAAGCAAGAAATTACAATAGTTGTGAAGTAAGAAACAAAAAATGACATGAGTTGCGCAATAACGTATGATTTATGTGCTATTACGAGTGAGGGAGAATAATTTTTGGTTTACGGCCTCTGGGAATAAAGTTGGTGCACGTTTGAGGTCGAATGCATTAATTGAAGTGAGGAAGGAAACAGTGAGTGTTAAAAATTCACATCATCAAGTTCTTTTTTTTTGTGTTTTCCTTTATATAAAAAATTTTTATTTGATTGTTTGTTTTTCTTCTGTACGTAAAATATTAAGGGGTGCCTTGTTTTAGGGTTTTGTAAAATAATTTTACGAAACTCCTACTAAAATCGCACCTGTCTGTCCGTCTGCCCGTCCATCTATGTGTCACAGCGCTTTTTTTTTCAAAAAAACAAACATAAATTTTGTATATAGGTGTCAAATTTCATCAAAAGTAGCCGATATGGGTATCAAAATAGGCTTGAGCTGGTATTTTTTGCTTCGGGGAGCGCATAGGCAGGAGAAATACACGAAAAATTGTGTCCCCCCCCTCTCGCAATTGGACACTTGTGATCTGAAAAATCGGATAAAAATTATTTAGATAAGTGTTTCGAAAGACAACAACAACAAGTACTTTAGAAGTCAAAATTCATTCAACTTTGTTAATAATATTCTGAAAATCGAATTTCACATTTTCCCCAATATACCAAATGGGTAAGCTTAAATTCAATGAATGATATTTAAGTAGTTTTGCATAAGGTCCTTATACTCCGCCAGTTTGATAAAAATCCAGTCATATTCACGGAAGATATAGCCATTTGAAATTTCCATTGAAATTTTCAAATAAGATCAATAATATAATTTTTTTTGAGAATTCATGATTTCGTTGGTTTGCAACAAAGTGACGACCGTTGAGAATACAGAAGCAATGGATTTTCTTATAAACGTGCACATATCTTTGACATATTTCTTGCTGGTGACATCTGCTGGTACTAGAGTATTACTAACAAAAACACCTCATACAATCTCTCCATTTAAAGTTGAACTGTCTTCTTTGAAACTGATATTGATGGGACAGACCTATTGAGATCTTGGAGGTAGTACTATACTATGTTTTTAGGGTTTTGTACTAAAATACAAAACCCTATTGCAATCACGACCTGTGTCCGTCTGTCCGTCCGTCCGTCCGTCCGTCCGTTCGTCCGTCCGTCTGTATGTCACAGCACTTTTTCTCCGAAACTGTAGAGGCTACAGCCATGAAACTTTGTGAAAAGGTCAGAAAGGTGACCTCTTGAAAGTTCAAGGGTGGAAAAATTTTTCAAAGGGGTTTAAGGGGGGCTCCCCGCATAGGGAGGTGACCCCTCAAAAAAAAAATTTTCACCATTGGTAGTCGAGTAGGGTGTCATTGGAAAGGTCTCAATGAGATCTTTTCAAAACAAGTTTTCAAATTGCCTTCTGAATACCGAGGGGGGCAGGGGAAGGGGAAATGTACGAACTTTTCGCGTACCCCCCCTCCTCGCGATTGGAAACCTTCCATCCGAAAAATCTGAAAAAAATCATGAATGTAGGCCTTTATGAGTACAAAAACAACAAATACATGAGAAGTCGAAATTCACTCAACTTTGTTAGTAAAAGTATGATTTATCAATTTTATGTTTTCTTGAATAAAATCCAAACGGTACCCTTAAATTCAATAAAACTTTTTATAAGATTGATCTTTTCTGAAAGTTTCATAAAGATTGAATAGTATTTAATGAAGTTATAGCGATTTGAATTTTCCCGTATTACTGTGGAAGAATATGCCCCGCATTACTATGGAAACATATGGCTATGGAGCCATATGCGCTTTTTATCGATTTAGACACTACAGTTTTGCTAGGATTTGCATGAAAATTTCAGGAATGATAGGTATCATGAAAATGAGTACATACAATTGAAACAAGTCAAAGAGGCAGGAGAGAGCTCCTAGCAAAAGGGCTTTGTAACCATTCTAGGATTCGAAAAAATAGGCCATGAATCGATGATTACAGTACGGAGGAGTGGGCCCTGAAAAAAATTTCATGAAAGGTAGCCGATATGAATATCAACTGAAAGTTTCCTATTAGAGCTTTTGAAAACAGTTCTTAAACTGACAGTTTTTGCTTCAGTGGGGGCACAGGGGCGGAAACACATGAAAAATGTGTTTCCAAAAAATCTGGAAAAATTATCAAGGGAGATATCTATGGGTATAAGTAAAACAAATACCTCAGAAGTCACAATTCTTTCAACTTTGTTAATAAGAGTATGATCCTCGAATTTCACATTTTCTCCAATAAAATCGTCTTTGACATGTTTCTTGATTTTATTCGTTGCTGGTTACTGCATTTTGTAAGTTAAGTACAAAAACCTTCTGACATGAGCATAGGTCTGTCTGCCCAACTTGTTTTATTTGTGACGATGTTGATTTGATGAGCAAATTTTGTTCATTGTCTGTAAGTATATTATTATAATTTTCCCTTAGAGGTCTGTTAAGGTTGTTTGGTATTTGGTTATAGTTTTGTTGAGCATATTCAATGTGAAAATTTTCTCTTCTTCTAGGCTGATAAGTTTGATAGTATTGTTGTTGTGGAAAGTTATTGTTTATATAAGAGTCGTTGGTATTCAAGATATTTCGGTTGTTAAAATTTATATGCATAGATATAGAGAGTACTGGATCCGCAACCGCTCGTGAGAGCCGAAGCAATTAGCAACCTTCGCTAAAGTTGTGTGAAGTTGAGGTTTGAAGTGATATGCTTTTGTTTTTGCACTTTATTCACTCCAAAACACATCCACGTTTAAACAGTTTATAATTTTGAAGATAACGTGTACGAAATTGGTACTTTAGTTCACTGTTTTCATTAGAAATTTACAAATTTTCCATCGGCTTTGACACTTGAGTTTTCTCGCGTGTTTCGCACCTCTTTCTTTTTCTTTTGCGTTGACGTTAGAGTTTTCTGTGAGAGTCGTTTGTTGTGTTGTACTCAAACTGTTTTACGAATGATAACGAAGGCGCGATCGTGTGCACGTGAAATGAAATTATGTAGGTATGCACGGGTGTCAGTGGGGAAGTGATTCTTCTGAAGAGAGGAAAGAAAAACCTGTATGGAAACAAAGGGGAAGGAGAAGCAGAGGAAATCATATAGTTTCGAGAGCGTAAGTTATTTATAACTTATTTATGTGGCAAATTTGCTTCTCACATAGACGAGTGCACAGATTCTCGTTGCTCGTCCATTTATTTATATGTCTTTGTTTATATGTCTTCTATTAATGTGTTATACTTTATTTCTTTCAGGGGTTCATTCCAGTTCAAGGCCTGAATTGATTGTTTCTGTCAATGATATAGTTTGTGCTGCTAATAATGTCTTTTTATACTTGTCAAGATCTTTATTGAATATATTTGAAGCATATGCTTCGTTTATTTTCCTTCTTGTTTCTTTTTCACTTTCAGAGACTTTCACTGAACTGAACTTTGTAACTCGTTGAGTTCTGCAATAATCTCAAAGAGTTCTTCTTTATAATTGTGTACAGATCCTTTTTGCCTTAGCTGTGACAATTCAGAATAAGTTTGAGGGATTGTTCTTCTACTTTTGAAATTTTGGTTTATATTGTTTTCAAAATCCTCAATCCTCATAAGTTTTGATTTTTGTACTACCTAAGGTAGTTCTGCCATTTTGGGTAAATTTTTCTTTAAGCACGAATTCCAATATGAGTTTTTGTCTAGTTTCCGAAAAAGTGTCATAATATTTTGACAACGGCTAAAAATGAGACGATATCCTTATAATTGCCATTGAATGTAGGAATGATTTTCAATGCAACCTCTAGGTAATATTCCAACATTTTGTAAAGTTCTAATTTATTCAATGTGGTCTTTTATATGCGTGTAAAAATTATAGAATTTTTCATAAATGCCCTTCCAATTTTTAGTGAAAGTGATATTAATATCTGAAATGTTTCCAAACTCACTTTTTAGTTCCTCTATGAAGATTAACTTCCTCACTAATGTTCTTTTTTTGTAAATACGATTTGATGCTTTTATCAAATTATTCTATACATTTTCAACTTTTTCCCAAGGAGACATATCATAATAAGAAAAACTTAAAGATGTGTTTAGAATGCATTATTATTAATTTAAATAACGTAGCGATTCATAAGATTAAAATTCATTTTAAAAAAATGTCAAATTTGTTCAATAAAATTCAATTAATATCAGTCACAGAATTCCATGGAAGAGTTATTATTATTATTTTTTTTAAATTAGAAATTAATTTCAAAACTCATTGCTTTTTCATTTTTTGTCTTTTGTTTCTCCTCCGCTCTTTTAACTCTTTTTGTAGTGATTGTATTTGCATGACAATTTTTACGTTTGTTTCGCAGTCTTGGGGAGTCGTCGCCTTCAATTATCGCTTTCAACTGTTGAATCCGTTTGCGCAAAAAATTATTATCACCACGTTTTTGAATTTTCGGTATATCTGCCTTGGGTATGGCAATATATTTGTCCTCCAATTTTTTTTTGCTTTTGTTTCTGCAGTTGTTCTACTATCAATGGCAGCGATCCTTGCAGAGGTAAATTACAATCACTGTTCGGTGAGGCAAGATCGCCATGTGATGAGTTCTTTACGTCAATATCGTTACTGATTATGGAAACGAACGAAAAAGGGTTAACTAACTTTCGTTCTTCGTCTGACCAAAAAATGTGTTATTATTTGATTTTACTCTTTCCATTTAAAGTTTGGTTTTTTTTAACTTCTTAAATTTTACCGCCAGACACCTTCGCTGTGGCACTTTGCCAGAATAATACTTAATTCTATAATTCTTTAGCTTGTAGGTATACTATTTAAAAAAATTTAAAAGCTGAACAACTAACATAATTCTAAACATGTATACAGCATCAATAACTGGACTAGATTAACTAAGAACATTTATTTATTTATTTTACATTTACATTAGTAACATAATAAATATTAACATTACACGAAGAATTATTAGGAGCTGACTGCACAGGGCCGTTTTTTGTCTATTATGTTGAACAGTCCCATATCTTTCTCACTCTCCTCGATCATTTTGGTTTTATTCTTACGTCTATCCGTGAGTGTTTTTTTTTTGGCATCGTTCTCACTTCAAGCTACGGAATTTAAAATAAACTATGGAGTCCAAAGATGCTAAGAGTGGTGCGGTTTTGGAGTAGGATTTGTTTGGAAATATGGAATGAATTTACATACCCATTAATTGCCACCAAAGGCTACTTGTGAATTACAATATACTTTTCCACTGACCTCCAAGAAATATCAACCAAGAGCACGCAGGCTGAAAAAGTGCAGTCCAAAAATGGATTGCCAGCTAAATGGAAAAATTATTGCGATCCTCTAATTTATGCTCTTTCTTTAGACGGCCTATAGACTAGTTAATCTGAAATATTCCCAGAGAAATATTTGTCTGGTCAGGAAGCGCTGCTAAAATCAAATGAAAGAGGAGAAATTATATCCATTCTAATTCTATTGGAGCCACTGGGAGATGGCAGGCCCCTTTGATCGTTCAAACAGCTTTCCCACTAGCTCTATATAACTTGACTCATAACGCCTTAGTCTTCGCGTTACTGCAAGGACCAACCACAAGATTTGAGCAAGTGAAGTGAAAGCCTTACAAACACATGAGCAGAGTGTTTTTATGTAAATTACATTGAGGTACAAGAAACGGAGGGCTAGTCCCGTACAACGTATATGGAAAGAGATGAGAGCTACATTTCATATAAAGGGTGGTCCATCTTAAGCGCACGCTGTTAATTGTAAATAAAACAAAAAGTTTTCCGACAATTAAAGTAATATTTTTTATTATAACAGAAGAATCTACGACAATTATGTGTAAAAAAATTACTGCCCAAATACTCCCCATAGCTATATTGGCATACTTCTAACTGATGGTCCATATTTTCAATGACTCTGAGACACAATTGAGGTTCAATGTCGTTAATGTGCTGACTTATCTTATCCTTTAGGTCCTGAACTGTTCTTGGCTTATTGAAGTACAATTTTTATGTCAAATATCCCCAGAGAAAGAAGTTCAACAGTGTCAGATCACATAATCGTGGCGGCCAATTAACATCGCCACAACGTGAGATAACACGGTCATTGAATTTCTCGCGCAAAAGAGCCATTGTTTCATTCGCATTTTGGCAAGTGGCACCATCCTGTTGGTACCACATATCATCTGGGTCCATAACCTCAATTTTTTGGCACAAGAAGTTCGTCATCATGTCGCAATAGTAAACACCATTCACGGTAACTGCTTGGCCATCCTCATTTTCTAAGAAGTACGGCCCGATGATACCACCAGCCCATAAGCCGCACCAAAAAGTCACTCTTTGTGGATGCATCGGCTTTTCAACAATTACTCGTGGATTCTCATCTGCCCAAATGCGGCAATTTCACTTGTTAACGAATCCACTGAGGAGAAAGTGTGCCTCGTCGCTGAAGATGATTTTCTTTGTAAAGTCACTATTCCTTTCTGTATGTTCAAACAACCATTCGGCGTATTGCCGACACTCGAAATGGTCAGTAAGCCTCAGTTTTTGTTAGTGAGATGTTCAAATGTTGGGCACAACGATGAGCCGAGGTTGACGGCTCTTCTGCCACACTATCGCGAACAACAGTAATGTTTTCCGCAGAACGAACTGAGCGAGCATGCACAGGTAATTTCACATTCCCTTTGGACTCGGTTTGCTGAAATTTGTGTACTATTCTTGACTGTGGACACATTTGGTCGATCATGGTAACCAAAAAAATCGCAAAGTGCACGAAATGCATTTTGATTTGAGCCCCCATTTTCAGAAAAGGTTTCAACAATCTTAACGCACTGCACTGTACCTTCAACGTCAAAATTGATAGATAGCAAGGCAAATGAACGTTTTGAGTTACTCCATTAAATATTGCATGTCCCCATATATAAATATGTTAAAACTTTGGCACCAAGTAGAACTACAACATTTCGCCACTTTCACAATGCTTCCACAATATCTTTGGATTTTTTGTAAAATATTGTTTACGTTTTCTTCCAGCCATCGTATTCTCTTTGGTATGAACTGTGCTGTTTCCATCGGGTGGGGTGTAGTTAGGGAAGTTGTTTTGCATATACCCTCTTCATTCCTTGTTGCAAAATTTTCTATTTACAATTCTTGTCCCTTAATGTTCAATTTAATTTTAAAGTAGCCAATTGGAGCTTGTCAACTCCTCAGCTGATATTCACAATTGTAATACTACGAGTAGCACTACCTTGTGTATTAATTTTAATGTACATATTTTAATTGTCAGCAATTTTAACAGATAACAAAAATTGTCATTTACTGTTAGGTTAAGTTGAATTTAGGCATGAGATTTTGAAATAAAGGATCATTCATTATCGTTGACTCACAATGATCATTAATTTTCTGCCTGAGGCGGTCATTCAAGTTTCCCCAAATGAAAGTATTAAAAGCCAGTCATTTGGAATCTAATAAGGGAAAGGATAGTCCAAAAGTATTGAGCCTTTTTTGTCATTAAATGGTGTTTGTTGTCACATATCGGGCAATACTAATCAGCATGAGTCAAACTGACATTCCAGTCTACAATTTTTATATGGACAGTTTAGTACTTCGTCATTCATGTCAAAAGTTGTATTCATTTAAAAATGAGTGAAATATCTGAAAAACTTCGTTAGATTTTACAATATCACTATGATCAAGGTGAGAATGCATCGCAGGCTCGTCAAAAAATTTGTGGTGTCTACCGTCAAGATACAACATGTTATCAAAAGCCTCAGCCAAGAGATGGTTCACTCGCTTCTGTTCTGGAAATTTTGATGTCAAAGATGCACCTCACTCAGGTCGACCAATCATGAAAAAGTCGATGAAATCTTAAAAAAAATTGAAGAATACCGACACATAAACAGCCATGACATTGCTCAAGAATTGAATATCTATCACCAAAAGGTTTTGAACCACAAAAAAAATTGATCGACTGAATTTCCATTTGCGAAATGCTAATAAAACGCAACGAAATCGAGCCATTTTTGAAGCAAATCATTACGGGCGATGAAGAATGGTTAAGATATGAGAATATTGTTCGAAAAAGATCATGGTCTAAATAAGGTGAATCGTCATAAACGAGTTCCAAGGCATGATTGACACCAAATAAGGTTATGCTAATTGTATGGTGGGAAGGAAATTGTTTATGATGAAGTGCTAAAGCCTGTCCAAACTCTCAATTAGGCTCTGCACTGTCAGCAATTAACCAGATTGCAACAAGTAATTCAAAAAAGCCGGCCAGAATTGATCAATAGGCAAAAATTGACAGATCTTGGCTGGGAAGTTTTGATGCAGCCACCGTATAGTTCAGACATTGCACCATCAGACTACCATTTGGTTCGGTCTTCCTTAATGAAAGGAAATGCACTTCAAAAAGGAACTTTGAAAATCACTTGGCCAAGCTTTTCGCCGATAAACCACAGATATTCGACACAAATGGAATATGGGCTCTAACCAAAAAACGGCAAAAGGTCATAAATAATAATGGATAGTATGTACTTAAATGAAATCCATTTTAAAAAAAAGAAATATACAATAGAAAAATGACAAAAAACGTTTAGTACTTTTTAGACTTTCCAATATTTTTAAATATAATTTGAACTTTTGTTTTTGAAAACCGAAGGAGTTCCGTGCTAGTGTTCCGAAACTTATATTTTTGAGCGAATGAAATTGATATATGGAAATAATATAAAGTCTTCTAAAGATTCGAAGGACAAAAAGCATTCTACGTTTGTGTGTAGGATCAATCTGTTCAAATACTTATTATAAAAGCTTGAATGGCGATTGCCAAAAATGTTGTACTTGGATAATTTATATTATAAAATATCACCCAGATATGGAAAGTATTATATGAACCCATCTACATGCTGCAGCAAACTTGAAGGTGGCAACTAGTGCAACTAACAATCTAACTATTTTTAACAAAGCCGACTGAATTTCGACTTCTTAGGTATTGAATGTTGGTGCACTCATGAAGATCTGCCTCCAAGGTATTTTGCAGACTTTTTGCGTCACAAATTTTACATATATTGCTTCTCGTCCTACACTTCGTGAAGCTGATAACACGGGTTTTGGAAAGTTCTCATCAAGACGTTTTATTTAACACACGAGTACCATACGATTATCTTCGGTAAAAATAAATTTCGCGGTTCTCCTTCCGATATGAAATCGATGACCTCCGAAACTTTCAAGAGGCCATCACTTCTGATCCATCTACAACTTTTGGTATCTATGGCTACTTGTTTCGAAGAAAAATTGTTGGGACATACATATAGATAGATGGATGGGTTAACAGATAGAACTGATTTCAAAAGGGTTTTTTAAGTAGTGCAAAACCTTAAGAACTAGACGTAGTAATGCAGCAGAATTGATGCCGCCACCTTATACTGAGTACAGGCTTGGTGCAGGACTTCCAGGACGTAAAAGTATTGTCTCTGAACAGGAGACTGATTCCTCTGCAAAGCAGAAATGAATACTCCTAACTATGTTAAATGCAAGAGACAAACAAGTTGGGTAGACAGACCTATGCTCATGTCAGAAAGATTTTGTACTCAACATACAAAATGCAGTAACCAGCAACGAATAAAATCAAGAAACATGTCCAAGACGATTTTATTGGAGAAAATGTGAAATTCGAGTATCATACTATTATTAACAAAGTTGAAAGAATTGTGACTTCTGAGGTATTTGTTTTACTTATACCCATAGATATCTCCCTTGATAATTTTTCCAGATTTTTTGGAAACACATTTTTCATGTGTTTCCGCCCCTGTGCCCCCACTGAAGCAAAAACTGTCAGTTTAAGAACTGTTTTCAAAAGCTCTCATAGAGAACTTTCAGTTGATATTCATATCGGCTACCTTTCATGAAATTTTTTTCAGGGCCCGCTCCTCTGTACCGTAATCATCGATTCATGGCCTATTTTTTCGAATCCTAGAATGGTTACAAAGCCCTTTTGCTAGGAGCTCTCTCCTGCCTCTTCGTCTTGTTTCAATTATATGTACTCATTTTCATGATACCTATCATTCCTGAAATTTTCATGCAAATCCTAGCAAAGCTGTAGTGTCTAAATCGATAAAAAGCGCATATGGCTCCGTAGCCATATGTTTCCATAGTAATATAGCGCATATTGTTCCATAGTAATACAGGAAAATTCAAATCGCTATAACTTTATTAAATACTATTCGATCTTTATGAAACTTACAGAAAAGATCAATCTTATAAAAAGTCATCTTTTCGCTAAATTTTATTGAATTTAAGGGTACCGTTTGAATTTTATTCAAGAAAATATAAAATCGATAAATCATACTTTTACTAACAAAGTTGAGTGAATTTCGACTTCTCATGTATTTGTTGTTGTTGTACTCATTAAGGGCTACATTCATGATTTTTTTCAGATTTTTTGGATGGAAGGTGTCCAATCGCGAGGGGGGCTACGCGAAAAGTTCGTACATTTCCCCTTCTCCTGCCCCCCTCGGTATTCAGAAGGCAATTTCAAGACTTGTTTTGAAAAGATCTCATTGAGACCTTTCCAATGACACCCTACTCGACTACCAATGGTGAAAATTTTTTTTTGCGGGGTCACCTCTCTATACGGGGAGACCCCCCTTAAACCCCTTTGAAAAATTTTTCTGAATGTTTCATGAAGATCGAATAGTATTTAACGAAGTTATAGCGATTTGAATTTTCCTGTATTACTATGGAACAATATGCGCTGTATTACTATGGAAACATATGGCTATGGAGCCATATGCGCTTTTTACCAACTTAGACACTACAGCTTTGCGAGGATTTGCATGAAAATTTCAGGAATGATAGGTATCATGAAGATGAGTACATACGATTGGAACAAGTCGAAGAGGCAGGAGAGCGCTCCTAGCAAAAGGGCTTTGTAACCATTCTAGGATTCGAAAAAATAGGCCATGACTCAATGATTACAGTACAGAGGAGTGGCCCCTGAAAAAAAATTCATGAAAAGTACCCGATATGAATATCAACCGAAAGTTCTCTATGAGAGCTTTTCAAAACAGTTCTTAAACTGACAGTTTTTGCTTCAGTGGGGGCACAGGGGGGGCAATACATGAAAAATGTGTTTCCTCCCTCGCGAATGGACACCCGTGATCTCAAAAATCTGAAAAAATTATCAAGGGAGATATTGAGGGGTATAGCTATAACAAATACCTCAGAAGTCAAAAGTCGTTCAACTTTGTTAATAATAGTGTGATCCTCGAATTTCACATTTCCTCCAATAAAACCGTCTTTGACATGTTTCTTAATTTTATACGTTGCTGGTTACTGCATTTTGTAAGTTGAGTACAAAACCCTTCTGACATGAGCATAGGTCTGTCTACCCAACTTGTTTTTAAATCCCTCCATTCGCGACCACTCTCTCCATCACTCTTTCATTTTCGCACAACACCCACGCCATCTGCACTTCACACCGCGTCGATTCCTACGTGTGGCCAGGCAAAGTTCAAAACAGCCGTTTTAGGGGGGCCCACAAAATACTGTGAAGTACCCTTCCCTTGCTAGGCTTATTCGATTCGTGAACAGTTTTCAGAGATGAAAAAAGTATATAATACGACGCAGTAAAAAAAACTCGTGAGTTTATAGAAAATAGCTGTCTTTAAGTATATCGACGATAGGGTCAAAATGCCCGAAGATACTGCAGTTTCAATCCTCCGGACATCACTAATTTGAATTTATTAGATGTTTCTTGAGTCTTTTCTTAAAAACCAATAATGAATTTGCATTTTTCACTGCCTCTGGGAGATTGTTGTATATACACAAAACATCATTCGTTGCATCGTTCTTCAGTCGATCAGTTCTGGTGTAAGGTATTACAAAATTGTTCACTTTTCTTGAATCATATACATTTACTGGTGATACCTTTATAAAGGGGTTTTGATCCAATTCACTGGAATTTAGACATTTGAAGATAAACTTAGCTTTCTCCGTAGTAATGATTTGACTGAAGGTGAATTCATTGGTCCGTTGATACACTAGTCCTGTTGGAGTGAGAATTGGAGGGTTTAGAATAATTTTCATGCTTTAGTTAGCATCCTGGATAGAATATTAAGGTTATTGTTTTGACGATTGACTCCAAATGACCATCGCATAATATGGCTTTGTCAGTATAAATGCATTTAATACAAGTTGCTTTATATGCATTGGAAAATCTCCATATCTTCTCAACATTCCTATCATTGATGCTAGTTGTCTCCTCAAAATATTAATGTGTGGCAACCATGTCAAACGATGCTCTATGGTAAGACCGAGATATTTAATTTAAAACACTTCTTGCAAATTTTTGCCGCTAATTTTTGGTCAACTTCTATGTCTTCCTTATTCTTCTGTTTAAAAATCCTTTTTTTTATCTTTATAGTATTCAATGCTAGCTTGTTTTTGATAAGCCATGAAGAATATTTATCTAGATCCTCATTGACGATATTCTTCATGGCAACTTTATCATGTCCTGATTAAAGTTGTACAGTATCATCAGCATATAATGTGTGGTGATCTGTCAGTTTACATATATTCAAATTATTAGTATAAAGCAAAAACAAGGTTGGACCAAATATGGATCCTTGAGGAACCCCCGATTTCATTGGTGCTAGATTGCTCAAGACATTATTAACTGATGTGCTTTGGAATCTTCCTTCCAAATAACTTTTCTAATATGCTCATTTATTAAATTTGCTAGTAGTTCAGCTATCTTCTCAATATTCAAAGGAGATGATGTATGGTGATGTTGTCAATACCCGGTGCAGCATTTTTGTTCAAATCTTCGATTGTATTTAATACTTCTCTTTTAGTCGTTTGATGAATATGAAAGATGGACTTGGGTGGGTTATTTGTGATATTGAAAAAGCTAGTTGACTTGTCACCAAGCTTCTTGGTAACTTTTTCTCCAATTACTGAAAAAACTAGTTTAGCGAGTTTACTGTTCCACAAAGGCATGCTGCATTGTTAGAGTTCATGCCAAAAAATTCAGCACTTGATAACCTGATCCAGAGTGATGAATTATCTTTCACTTCATTTATCATTTTCCATATTGCGTGCGAGTTGCCCGCCGCTGTTTCCAATCTTCTGGAGTAATATCAAAATTTAGCTTCTTTTATGAGACGTTTTGGTTCTTTTGAGGCTTGGTTATACAGATAGTTAAGAGAGTGATCTTCAGCGTTCTTTTTGTATTTTTTATAAGCCTTCCTTTTGTTAATACTAGCCTCAATAACTTTCTTTGTTATCCATGTATGTTGTCGACATCTGATCTTTTTCTCTATGGTAGAGTCATGCTTGGACTTTGTAATCATATTTTTGGGCTCCATTTGGTTTTCAGGCTTTCGGTTTGTTAGCAATTGTTGATTTTACATTTTGAAACGATCCTTGTCTTAAATCTGAATATTTTCTGGGTAGGTTTTTGCTTTCTGAGTCTTTGACCATGAATGACAATTTTTAAAACACGATGATCTAGCTTCGGTCAGTTTTCAAGTGTGAATTTAATGTTTTCAGCAATTATTTTCTCGTTTATTGCTATATAACCCAGGCAGGTACTTGAAGTCGGGCGAGTAATTTTGTCCATATTGGCAATGACCGCTTCATTTATTTCCAGGTTATCCTTGTACATCCTCGATTCTGGAGATTCTGCAATCACGTCTATGTTTGTATCAGCACCTGTGATTAGATTTTTTTCAGTAGAGTATATTGCATCTATTCCAGTGCAGAAGTCCTGCGCAATGTGACAATTGGGATTGCAGAAAGTACCAATTTTTAGTTTTTTACCTGCACAGGGTATTTCAATTATTATTATATTACATATGTCAGATTTTACTCTCTTTGTCACGAAATCAATTGTATTTTTTAGTTAATTGCTATAACTCCTCCTCTTCTGGGCCTGCAGGAGAAAACTGAGCTATATCATGAAATATTGTAATACTTTGCTTCCTCAGGGTAGATTCATACTTCGTTTAGTATAATCAAATCCGTTTCAGTATTTTGCTAGAGATAAATTTAAATATCAACTCCGCCATAGACGGTCATAAGCCTGTTTGAGAAAGGAGGAGGGAATCCCTTGCTTCCCCAACGCATAGCTTCTATGATTCCTCATCCCAAACCCCCCAATTAAATGGTAGCAAAGCCTCTCGGGGTGCACATGAGGTTTACTGGTTCCCCGATAATGTAACATTAGATGCCAAGAAATGCTAGCAACTGGAAATACATCTACAGCTCTGCAATTAACGGTGAAGGCAAATCTTCCGCGCCTGATAATGGAATCGACGTGATAACCATACCACCGGAATAGAGGTTGGGCGACGTGCTAACTCTCCGTCCCTGGAAAACATTTAAATTTTTCGAAACCTGCAGATAGGCCCCGGGGTGGATTGGACTCACGACAATGACCTCGAAAACGAAAAAAGGACTATGTTATTGGATCCTGGAATGTCAGATCACTCAATTAACCTGGTTAAGGACCTTTTACGACTGGCCAATTAATATCAATTAAAAATACTAGCAATTCAGGAAATGAATTGGACTGGAAACGACATTCAAGATATGAGATCGCACACAATATTCAAAAGTGGGAAGCCTACTGGTAAAAAGGAGAATTCAGAGTGGCCTTTATTCTGGATAGGGAGTACGAATCACACGTTATTGATTTTAAGGCAGTGAAATTCTTCAAAATCTAGCTGATTAATGTTCAGGCCTCGACCGAAAAAAAAGGACGAAAAAACGAAGGAAACGTTCCACAATCACCTTAAAAGAAGAATTCTGGGTGATTTCAACACTAAGGTTGGCAATGAGCTATCTCATCGGGGAACGACTGAAGGAAATAGCCTCTACGATGAAACAAATCACAACCGCCAGCACCTGATTGACTTTGCTTGTAGCAGAAATCTAGTCATACATTCGACTTGCTTCCCAAATTGATGCATTCATAAAATGACCTGGGTATCACCGGATGGCTACAAACAAAACCAGATCGATCATGTTCTGATCCAACAACGTTGGGCCTTGAGCATACTTGACGTCCGTACATATCGAGCAGCTAATTATAACTCAGATCATTGATTAATCAAATTAACTTATCGATGTTATTTGTCAAAGGCATATTTAGCAAAGACCAACCCGCTACAAAAATTTGACATTGGAAGGCTCCAAACGGCGTTTGTGGCCTAACATTTTACGGAGGCCTTCGACAATCAGCTGGCTCCCATCTTATCAGACGCATCGTGAAAGACGAGCAACGAGCTCTGGATGGAAATGAAAGCGGCTATCAAGACTGCGACAGAACAGACGATTGGACATCCAGCCCGGCGCAACAGGAATGATCGGTTCGATGATGAGTGCCAGAATGCGTTAGATAAAAAGAATCAGGCGTACAAAGAATATGTGCGTAGGAAAACCAGGACGAAGAGAGAACACTATGAAAATGTCAGAAGAGTAGCGAATAAGATAATTAGGATTAAGAAAAGAAAATACTAAGATGACCAGTTCAGAAGTATAGATGTAAGTTTAGCGAGTAACAACACAAGATAGGCATACAAAGTAGTGAAAAGCCGAAACGTGGTTATCAGCCCAAAACCACGCTTTGTCATGATGACATCAGCAATATCATCGCTGATGAAACGAAAATTATGGAAAGATGGGCATCATATTTCAAGAACCTCCTTAATCCTCCGCACAGCCCCAGAATATCGAAGCCAATAGATGTCAGCGGAGAGCTTCCATTGGCTCCACCAACTCTAGGTGAAGTTTATTCCACCATCAAAGCCCAAAAGAATAATAAAGCAAAAGACATCGATGAGATTCGAGTGAAGTTCCTCAAAAATAGTGGCAGTAGTATGCATCAAGCCATTCATAAGGTCATCCAGTATATTTGGCAATAAGAACATATGCCGAAAGAATGGAGCCAATCGTTCATTTTCCCTATCCACAGAATAGGAGGCAAGCTACAGTGTGAAAATCATAGAGGCATATCACTACTTTGTACGGCGTACAAAATATTTTCTAAAATCCTACAATATAAAATCGGATCATATGCCAACAGTATTATTGGGGAGTACCAAGGTGGTTTCAGGGCAGGCAACAATACACCAATTGTTCACAGTCAAGCAGGCACTTGAAAAATGCTGGGAGTTCAACATAGACCTACACCAAATCTTTGTTGGCTTCAAGCAAGCATACAACAGTATTGATCGTAACGTACTGTAGCAAATAATGCTTTGTATTGGCATCCCAGCGAAATTGGTCCGTCTTACCAAAATGGCAATGACGTCACATCAATAACCAACTCACCGATGCCTTTGACACAAATATCGGACTAAAGCAGGGAGATGGGCTGGCCCCATTGCTATTCAATTTGGCTCTGGAGTACGTTATAAGGAGCTACCTGTCGATACGCGAGGTATATTATTATACAAGTCGAGCCAAGTAGTAGCCTATGCGGATGACATCAACATTTTGTCGCGGTCGTCAGCAACTGCCAAAGAACTTTTCCTGAAACTCGACAGCGAAGCAAAATTAGCAGGGCTACAAATCAACGAAAACAAACTCTTTCTGAAACTCTACAGCAAAGCGAAATTAGCAGGGCTACAAATTAACGAAAACAAAACAAACCTCATGACGCAGTCCGGAAAAAATACCTCAAACACACAAAATATCACACTTGTTGAATACAGTATCGTAAATGTTAGTGATTTTTTGTATTCAGGCGTCAAAATAATGAAACCGGGCCGTGGAAGAGATGAAATACGCCAAAGAATTATTCAGTATTGACTGTCTTGAAGACTAGTTGCATACACAGGAAAACAAAGCTCCAAGTATACAAATCTGTGATAAGACCTGTGTTATACTGTGGATCTGAAACATGGACCCTAACCCAAGCATCCGCAAATATATTGAATGCCTTTGAGCGACGGGTCCTTATGCGAATAATTGGAGCGAAGCTAGATGGGGGCCAATAGCGAATTTGAAACAACCATGAGCTGTATGAAATTTGTGACGAAACGGAGGATTGTAAGACTGCGGAAACTGCAATGAGCTGGACACATGAATCGTATGGATGAACAACAGATACCCAAGAAGGTATTCGATGGGAGAACTGAAGTCTGGAGTCCAGTGGGGAAATCGAGGAAACGATGGTCTGACTCGGTCGATGAAAGCAGTTCATCGCTGCACGGGTTTTGGAATTGGATGACGCGGTCAATGGACTCAGACAGTTGGAGGCACTGTTTGCAGGAAGCAAAGACCCGAGAGGGGTTGTAGTACTAAGAAGAAGAAGAAAAAATTTAAATGTCACTCAACTTGTGTCGTGGGCTTCTTAAATTGACATAAAAGATCGTTATTTTAACACTTGATTGAGATTTCTGATTAATAATCATCATCAAAATTGTAGCCAGTACTCCTCCTTGCAATTACAATCCCTCTTTGATACTTTGGGCTCTGACTGGACTCCCATGAGTCTGTTCTGTGTGAGTGACTAGCATTTCTATTGTTACCCATACAATCGTAACAGTTTTCATGTGCCTTTTGCATTCCCTGAGCTCATGCCTTCCTCCACATTTCACACGGATTTGTTCTCCTTTGCATTTTAACGTCTTATGGTTAAATTTTTGGCACTTAAAGCATTTTATAAAGTTAAAGTCTTTCCTCACATAATATAACCCATAATCTATGTTGGCGTATTTGCTAACTAATCTTTTGCACATGCTTCCACTTACCTCAATAATGTGTAACCATTTTCCATTTTTTGTTTGTCTAGAATGAATGAGCTCCTTTTTTTCTCTATTGATTTCCTAGTTCCTCACTTGTGAATTGATTATCCAGCCAATTTATAACCAGTCTGGGTTGACGCATCTTTGGCACGGTTATATCGTACTCAACCTGCATGGTATCCATAGTTCATCGATATCACTCAGACGTGTTGGCATTGGTTGTTGTTTTAATTACCACCTCATCATTGCGGATAGGCCATAGCAGCTGAAGAGGAATCTTGCGCTATGGCGGTCTTATCCTCAATTTAAAATCAGCAAGTGTTTTATCTGATGATATATGCTTTTTTGGCTTAATTATGATTCCTTTTTGGGACTTGACGTTTGAGCGGAGCCCAGTTTGAGGCATTGTACAGCGGTCTTATCCTCAATTTAAAATCAGCAAGCGTTTTATCTGATGATATATGCTTTTTTGGCTTAATTATGATTCCTTTTTGGGACTTGACGTCTGAGCGGAGCTCAGTTTGAGGCATTGTACAGTTTTTTATCACCTGTGCATATGTTGGTTTGTGCGTAGCTGCCGTGTTATCAATTGAAGAACTTACATTCGTCTTTAATTCTTTAATGTTACTTTCCAGTTCTTTCATTAGCAGAAAAAGTTATTGCTCCTTGGATTTTTGACGTAACAGCATACACGTGGGACACATCCATATAACATCATCCGATATTTCCTTGATAGTCTTGCATCTCTCTTCAGTCATCTTTATACATTTCAAGTGAAAACACTTGAAGCATATCCCGTTAAAGCCCAACGCTGAGTGAGCATCTTCTACAAGTTTCCTGCATTCACCACATTTATCCTTTGGTGTTTTTGTGACCATTATTGGATTCATTACCCGCGATAGTATTTAAATTTAGGAAGATTTCCCCGGATGTAATTATTTTTTCCCTCCAATCCCACTTCACGGTAATATTCTTCCTCATATTTTCTTCTCATTATGTTATAAATATTAAAAAAAAAATTTTTTTGTTCATATTAAACGTTCGAAAAAATATATGTACTATTAAATCACATTTTATTTAAAACAAAATATGAAATTAACAATTCTTTACTCTACTACACGAGGATCCCTCTTCTCGTAGAATGAAGACAATAATTAAACATAGAAGAAAGAAAACCAGCGTTAATTTATTATTAGAACAAAAATGTAAAAAAGCCTACACGTAGCTCTCTCTACCTATCCCAAAGTTTTTGGAACATCCAGTGCTGCTCCCTGGGCATTTCACTTCATAAATCATGTCAAATTCCCACAAAACCAGATGCTGCTACTACGTTAGTTGATTGCTCGACTCCTGAAGTCCAAAAATTGACTTATATCCTAAATTGAAAGTTTGAGCACTAAGCCCGTAAGCCGAAGGACTCTGGTTCGAGTTTCGTTGCCGTCAACGAGATTCAGTTAGAGTGATTCTTCGGACGGACTATAAGCCCGTTCAGTTATGATACGTGCTGGTTTAAAATCAGAACGTATTGCAGCTGGTTGGACGGACACATGGCCAAAACGTGATAATGATCATATCACCTTGTGGAGTACCGATACATTCCATCATGACAATGAGATACTCTAACTATATCTAAGCAAAGGCCCGAAAGGGGCTGTAGAGCTTCGAAAAGAAAGAAAGAAAGATGTAATTGAGGAGTCTCAAAGTGCATGGTCTTCACTTGTCACGCTGGTGAAAAGCACCATAAAGTACGGCTCTCAAGTGAATACGGCTACTATGAAGGACGCATACTCTTTACTTGATCGATGGAATACTAAATCAGCTGCCTAAAATAAACTTAATTACCATTCATGACCTAAAAAACACATCCTGGCAGATTCCGCTCGATCCAGGGTCGTTTTTGTGTATTTCCTCTCCCTGTGCGCCCCATGAAGCAAAAAGTGTCAAATCAAGACCTGTTTTAAAAATTTCTCATCAAGAACTTTCATTTCATACCCATATCGGCTACCTTAGATGAAATTTTTATTTTCGGGGGCCACTCCTCTATATTGGGAGACCCCCCTTATATACCTTATAAAAGTTTTTTATAGTTGAACTTTGAAGAAAGCACCACTTTACACCTGCCTACAAAATTTGATGTTTCTAGCCTAAGTAATTTGCGAGAAAAAGCGTTGTGACACACGGACGCATAGATGGACAGATGGAGAGCCAGGACGCGATTTTAGTAGGGTTTTGTAAAGTTATTTTACAAAACCCTAAAAACAAATTTTCATGGTTCACGTATATTCAGGTAAAGCTAGGGCCACTGATGAGCTCTTCCTTCCAAAACTTTTTAAACATATAGTATAATTGTTTAATATTGGTAGCATTATATCACCTTTTACCGATATGCTTCAACAAGGACAAAAGATTGTGTGGACCGAATCCAGCAGTAGGACCTTTAAAGAGCTGATATATGTTCCATTGCCCACAACCCAGATTTCGCCAAACTCTTCTCCATTCATTGTGATGGAAGTCAATATCGAGTAGGGACAGTCATAGTGTAGCTGATTGAGGACGGAAAAGAAGAACCTTAGCCTTTATATCCGACAAACTGAACTCAGATTAGCGATTTACATAGCTTTCTAGCAAGAATTTTGATTATGGTGTTGGCAGTGAAACAAATCCAAGCTCATATCGAAGGTCAGAAATTCAAGAAAATCACCGGTCATGCCCCTCTGAAGTGGCTCATGAGTTGATCTAACTAGCATTTTGTTTTTGGCCATTGCATTTGCAAACTTTCAACTTGATAAAGCAGCATGTTATTCCCGACACCTTATTGAGGACGTTCTCTCCAAAAGGAGCGGAATTTACACTGGATGAAGACAACTCCTTTCTGAGAGACCTCAAGCATCCGTCTACATCCAGGTGATAGAAACATTCGAACCAACTACCACAGTTACTCGATATAAAAGTTGGGGAAGGAGCAGTAAAACTTGTGGATACCCAAGAAAATAACTACAGATTTGACCTTTTAGATCCGTCATCAACCATTGACTGCACATGATGACTAAAGGTAAACGCTCAAGCGCTTGAATGCATACTTCTTCTGGCTCAAAATAGGAGAACAAATCAAGACGTATGTAGCCACCTGTGAAATCTATAAATGCACCAAGCCACCAAGTACTATTCTTTGACCTCCAATGAGTAAATTCAACTTATCTAAGCATGTGTTCCAACGCTAGTACAATGATCTGATAGACCCACACGCGAGGTCGATGTCATGGCACATAGTAGTTTTTCTTGCTGTACAGTACTTTTTTCTTAAAATCGATTCCATTAAAAACAAGTTGAAGTAGCAGGAGAATGCTCCTGCCAGAAGGGTATTGTAAAACAATTAGTAAATCGAACAATATATCCTGCATATCAAAACATGACTAATATACAGATTCCATAAATTGAGTTCGAAAAATTATTATGGTTATTATGATTTTAAACTCGCCACTATTTTGTTTCAAGTGTTTTGACCCCAGTGCTTGATTAGTCGTGATAACACATGAATATTACAAACCATTTCTAAAATTTTTATCAAAATTCCTACATATTTGTAGTGTGTAGGTCCGTTGCAAGCGTTTATCTAGCTAATATCACGTGTTAATGTTGTTGTAATTGTTAAATATTCAATCGGCTGTAACTTAGCTGTTTATTGTTCAGCAAACTTAAATTGTAGACTTTGGGAAATTCAAGGCTCCCATCTTGATTTTATAGACAAAAAAGCAAAATTTATAAAATGAACTATTTTTAACAAAGTTGATCAAATTTTGACTTCTAAGGTAATTGTTGCCCTTGTGAAGGAAAAATTGTCAGTTTAAGTACTATTTTGGAAAGCTCTTATAAAGAACTTTCATTTGATATTCATATCGGCTACCTTTGATGAAATTTTTGTTCAGCGGCGACTCCCCTGTAGTGTAATCATCGATTCATGGCCGATTTTTTCGAATCCTAGAATGGTTACAAAGCCCATTTGCTAGGAGCTCTCTCCTGCCTCCTCGACTTGTTTCACCTGTGAGTATTAATTGTTGGTATTCATCTTCAGGCATTCATTAAATTGAATCAAGTGTTTAAAGCATGCACCTTAAACGTTGAAGTTGGGGAAAAATACCTCAAAATTATTCAATCCTCGCATTTAAAACGGCCACCATTTTGTTTTACGATTACTGATAGCACTAGCTGAACCAATTCTCGAAGAAATTCATGATACCTTTCATTCCTGAAATTTTCATGCAAATCCTAACAAAGCTGTAGTCGGTAAAAAGCGCATATTGTTCCATAGCCATATGTTTCCTTAGTAATACAGCGCATATTGTTCCATAGTAATACAGGAAAATTCAAATCGCTATAACTTCATTAAATACCATTCGATCTTTATGAAACTTTCAGGACATATTAATCTTATAAATAGTCATCTGTGGCACCGTTAAGATTTTATTCAAGAAAACATAAAATCGATAAATCATACTATTACTAACAAAGTTGAGTGAATTTCGACTTCTCATGTATTTGTTGTTATTGTACTCATAAAGGCCTACATTCGTGATTTTTTTCAGATTTTTCGGATCAAAGGTGTCCAATCGCGAGGGGGGGGGGGACACAAATTTTTCGTGCATTTCCCCTTCCCCTGCAACCCTCAAAGCAAAATTTGTCATTTTAAGACCTGTTTTGAAAAGCTCTGATTCAGACCTTTCATTTGATACCCATATTGCAATGAAAATTTTTTTTTCAGGGGCCGCTCCCCTATATGGGGAGACCCCCTTAAAGACCTTATAAATTTTTTTTTGTGTTGAAACTTTGAAGAGGGTGTCACTTTGCGCCTACTTACAAAATCTTATGTTTCTAGCTCATGTAGTTTCTGAGATAAAGTGGTGTGAGTCACGGACGCACGGACGGACGGACGGACAGACGGACAGACAGGACGCGATTTTAGTAGGGTATTGTAAAATGATTTTACAATACCCTAAAAAAGGATAGGTGAAGTATCGGAAAAAATAAGAAGGAAGGATTAAGTGCTTTATGGATATTGATACCATTGTCATTCTAAACCAGCTATCCAGATTTTCGTTGATTGAAACCATCTGTAATCAATACAATGCCCCTACTAAAACTTTTTGAGAAATGCTTATTTCATGATTCGATTTCCATCAAACTTACAGAGTATTTGCACCTTTTGTAAGACTACTCAAACATAGAACTTCAATAAGTTTGAGAGTATACATACGAGTTTTTGGGGAAAATGCGAATTTCGATAATCATACTATTATGAACAAAGTTGATGGAATTTTGACTTCTAGAGTATTTGTTGTTGTTGTACTCATAAACACCTACCTCCATAACTTTTTTCACATTTTTCAGATCACATGTGCCCAATCGCAATTGGAGGGACATTTGCGTGTATTTTTCCTCTTTTTTCCAGTTTAAGACCTGTTTTGAAAAGTTTTCATCAAGACCTTTCATTTGAAACCCATGCTAGCTATCTTCAATGAAATGTTTTTTGGGGGTCACTAAAATATATGGGGAAACCTCCTTAAATACGTACAAAAGTTTTTTGGTAGTTGAACTATTTAAAAAGGCACCATTTCACACCTACGTACACAATTTGATGTTTCTAACTTTTACCGTTTGCGAGAAAAATTGCATTGGCCCACGAACGGACAGACGGACAGACAATCGCTATTTTAATAGGGTTTTGTAAAATTATTTTATAAAATCCTAAAAATGGAGAAGTTCACATGCAGGCATAGAGCACTATAATCTTCAATCCTGGCTCCCTAAGTTCAGAGTGGGAGACAAACAATATAGAGGAAACTTTCTGCAAAGCTATACAGCTAAACACTACAATGTGAAACTCGACCAAAAGCTCAGAAAATGTGGATTCCACAAAAGACAAGGATATTACTCGCTACGGTCAGTGTAATCCAGTGAGTGACCTTTGGTCCTGGTAGCCCATCAAAAGTTGGGTTTGAGTGCCACCTGCTGTGACTCTTTGACCTGCGTAAACTGCCAAGCGAAACAACGGCTTGTTGGTACCCATTGCTTCACTGATTCCTTAACGACAACATCAATGTTCCTACCAATACAAGCCTATACATAATAGCTCTGGACTAACCTTAAAGAACTTTCCTTAAGATATCTCTAAGAGAATAAGAGTGGCTGGGGAAATAAAAATATGAGGCGTAGTCAAAATACTCGCAAATTTGTTTGTTGACAGGCAATCCACTGTTTTTATACCTGCTAGGAGAAAAATCAATAACCTTCTTCTTTTTCCTGCTTCAAGGTGCCACTGGAACAATAAATGAGTAAAATGTTTAAGGAGCGCAAAGACAAAAAGTGTCAAATTTTGAAAGAGTTATATTCACAAAATTTATTTTACAAATGATTCTCGTCGTGGCAGAGGCCCCTTGCTGCTGACACTTATATTCCTTGGTTGCGAGTATCGGATTTATCTCCCAGATGCTTGGAGAAACATCTACAAATGGTGACAAGTTGGCCAAGCCTAGCTTATTTCTGTTACGGAGGCCATAGTGCAATTATGGCTCGGTCGTACTTTGAATAGCAACATATGCGAAAAGCTTTGAATCGTATTTAAACCACTGTGGACGCGGCCGTCGTATCATGCATTAGCATGCTATCGAACGTACCGCCTAAATGAAACGAATTGGTTACACGTATTTGTTACTAAGCAAATGGAGCGAAAGCTTGAGGATTGTAGTTGCACCAGTCACGGAGAGATGGCATTAAAAAACATTAAATTTTGAACTTTGATTATTGACTATTTCAAATTATCTTCATTATTTTAGTTGGTAAGCAATTAAGTCAGCATAGTTATGCTATTAATGAAAATTATAGAAGCAAGAAAACCGAGAAGTATTTTTCCATTCGCTGGTCCAAGGCATGCGCCCGAGCTTATTCTATCCCAAGGCACTTAGCCCGGGATAAGTGAATTAAGAATACGTTCAACTGCACACTCAAGGCATCTGACCGAGTATAAGCAACCTAAGGCAGTTACGCCCGGGGCCTGCAGTTAAAGTCTTAATATATTGGTTTCTTAGAATTTCCTTTTCCCTCTGAAAACAAATCGCAGAAATTTTACCAGCTCCATTAATGCTCCAATTTTATACGAATGTAAACATAAAACTTCATTACTTGTCTGTGTAATAAATTAATTATTAGAAGAACTCATTTGTAAAATACGTTATAAATAATATATAGTTAACTGAACGTGTAATTGTATAATATAATAAACAAAGAAATAAAACTTAACTCGTTAATTAAACGAACTCCTTTTTACTGACTTTTTACTGAGTGAGTTCTCTCTCCCCGGGAGCCTTGATGCGTATATAGGATACCCGTGATACCAAGCTCCTAGTTCGTGCCAGTATACTTAGGGTATGCTGGTAACGTAACATTTCTATCTTATGCCTATCTTTACCTCCTTAAAGAATTGTCTAAATTATCGTTCAAGGTGGTAAACGACTAGGGGCAGAAAGATTCTCGCCCTTTCACAATTTAACTTGCGCCGAAAATAATCGCTATTGTTAAATTAAATTAAATAAAAATAATTTTTTTTCCTTTTAACATTGGATATTCATTTTGTGTAAAACGCGTTTTCGACTACTATTTGTAGTCTTCTTCAGTACAATGAACAATTTCAATTTTAGGTATTCTATTTATATATGTAACGTTTAATTATTATAATGCTATTTTAATTGATTTTACTACCCTAATTACTCTACTCTATTTTATTACATTAAACAAGACTGAGTTACAATTTCCTTGATCGGTATTCATTCTAAGTGCGTCAGGTACCTGCATGATTTTCAGTGATTCAATAGCGTCAAGATGCCATGGGTTTTCCACTCGTCTTATCATCATCACATTTTCGTCGCCGATGTGGTGGTTTTCTTCGATCATATGCTTTGCGACCGTTGATCTGATCATTGTTCCAGGATTCTTCCGGGCAATATCCGCTTCCCTGAAGTGTTCTCTCGCTCTTATCGGGATCAAACGTTTCGTTTGCCCGACGTAAATTTTCGGGCAATCCTTGCATGTTATTTGATACACTCCACTCGATTCACCAAATGATTTCGGGTCCTTAGCTGATCCTAGCTTTGATTTTAAGGTGTTATTCCGGCTTGTTGCGATGATGTCAAATCCGTTTTGTTTCATTATTTTTCCAATTTTCCTAGAAAAGAAAGAATTAGTTATACTTACGCGCCTTAAATCTTCTGATTGTTGAGTTAGTGTCGTTAACTTTTTTCTTTGCAGCCTTGCTTCCTTTTTCCTGATGATTTGCTCAATCGTTGTCAGTTCGAATCCATTTATTATTGCGGTTTGTAGTATGAAGGACTTTTCTTTTTCGAATCTTTCTTCATTCAATATTACTGTCAAGAACCGGTGGATCATTGAATGGTATGCTGCCATTTTGTGCGCGTAGCTATGGAAGGAATCATTCGTGATTGTACGTTGTGTACTCGTTGGTTTGTGGTATATATCGAATTCTAATATCCCCTGAAAATATCAAGTATTTTCGATTTATATATTTGTTATTTGATTTGTACCATTTTTTGGTGAATATAAAAATTTGCTAGCAATTTTAAGATTCTTCAAAATCAAATCAAAATAGAAAAGAATTACATATTTGAATTGCTTTTCAAATGGCTATAACTTCCGTGCATATGATACAAATTTTACCAAAACTACAGAGTATTAGGATCTTGTGTAAGGCTACTTAAATATCACTATTATTAACAAAGTTGAACGAATTTTCACTTATGAGGTATTTGTTATTGTTATACTCATAAATATATCCCTTAATAATTTTTTCAGATTTTCTAGATCACAGGTGGCCAATCGCGGGGGGAAACACATTTTTCGTGTATTTCTCTGCCTGTGCCGCCACTGAAGCAAAAAATGTCAGTTTAAGAACTGTTTTGAAAAGCTCTCAAAAAGAACTTTCATTTGATACTCATATCGGCCACGTTTGAAGAAATTTTATTTTCAGGGGCCATACCCCTGAACTGTAATCATCGATTCATGGCCTATTTTTTCGAACCCTAGAATGGTTACAAAGCCCTTCTGTTAGGTTCTCTCTCCAGCCTCCTGGACTTATTTCACATATGAGTATTAATTGCAGGTACTCAGCTTCAGTCGTTCATTAAATTGAATCAAGTGTTCAAAGCAACGTTGAAGCTGGGGAAAAATAGCTCAAAATTATTCAATCTTCTCATTTAAAACAGCCCCTATTTTGTTTCACAATTACTGATACCACTAGCTGAACCAATTCTCAAAGATATTCATACTACCTATCATTCCTGAAACTTTCATGCAAATCCTAGCAAAGCTGTAGTGTCTGAGTTGGTTAAAAAGCGCATATTGTTCCATAGCCATATGTTTCCATAGAATTATAGCACATATTGTTGCATAGTATTACAGGAAAGCTCAAATCGCTCTAACTTCATTAAATACCATTTGACCTTTTTGCAAATTTCAGGACATGTCAATTTTATAGAAAGCCGTTTAATTTTATTAAATTTAAGGGTACTGTTAAGATTTTATTCAAGAAAATGCAAAATCGATATATCATACTATTACCAACAAAGTTGAGCGAATGTCGACTTCTCACGCATTTATTGTTGTTGTACTCATAAAGGCCTACATTCATGATTTGATTTTTCGGATGAAAGGTGTCCAAACGCGAGGGGGGGGGGGGGGGGGGGGGTAAACGAAAAATTCGTACATTTTCCCTTCCCCTGCTCCCCACCGTACCGATAAGGCAATTTTAAGACTTGGTTTGAAAAGATTTCATTAAGACCTTTCTAATGACACCCTACACGACTACCAATGGTGACAAAACATTTTTGCAGGGTCATTTCCCTATCTTGGGAGACTCCCATTAAACACCTTTGAAAAAATTTTCCTCCCGTGAACTTTCAAGAAGTCACCACTTCCGACCTTTCCACAAAGGTTCATGGCTGTAGCTTCTATAGTTTCAGAGAAAATGTGCTGTGACATACAGATGGACGGATGGACAGACGGACACAGGTGGTGATTGCAATAGGATTTTGTATTTTAGTACGAAGCCCTAAAAAGTAAGGCCCGACGGCTTCTCAGAAAAAATCAGTAAAAGCAAATATTTGCTCATTTTTTGAACATTGAGTGGTCGCTATTTTATTTCAGATAAGTTGGCTTTGCATTTCTTATTGTGAGATTCATCATACTGTTAAATAAACCTCTCTACCGAATTTCATCGACATCGGAACAATGCTTTAGTCAGAACAGATATCAAGGATTTTTACCTAAAATGGCGGCCAACATGTTTTACTCAGCCGATTGGGTTGATTAATCAATTCTGGTGGGATATTTACTGAACACGCTTTTCCCGAAAATGTGCTGCAAATCGAAGTATAACTTCGATATATATATATATATATATATATATATATATATATATATATATATATATATATATATATATATATATATATAAATAATGGTAAGTCAAGAAAGTATTGCCCCTTTCCTTGTCATTTTGCAATTGAATATTTCTTTTATTTAAAATGGATTTTATTTGAGTACATATTGCTCATTATTATCTTTGACCTTTTGCCATCTTTTGGGTGGAGCCATTATTCCATTTGTATAAAACTTCTGTGGTTTACCCGCGAAAAACTTGGCCAAGTGATTTTCACAGTCCCTTTTTGAAGTGAACTTCTTTTCATTAAGGAAGTTTTGCAGAGACCTAAACAATGGTAGTCTGAGGGTGCGAGATCTGGACTATCGGTGGATGCACCAAAACTTCCCAGCGAAGCTCTGTCAATGTTTGCCGGGTCATTAAAGATGTGTGTATTCTGGCATTGTCATGATGGATCACAACGCCCCTTCTATTGATAAATTCTGGCTGGGTTTTACGGTTTTGTATTAAAACACAAAACCCGTTTGCAATCACGACCTTTCTCCGTCTGCCCGTCCGTCTGTACGTCACAGCACTTTTTCTCCGAAACTATAGAAGCTATAGCCATTAAACTTTGTCAAAAGGTCAAAAGTGGTGACTTCTTGAAAGTTCATGGGTGCAAAAATTTTTCAAAGGGCTTAAGGGGGTTCTCCCCATATAGGGAAGTGACCCTCTAAAAAAAATTTTCACCATTGGTAGTGTCGTTGAAAAGGTCTTAATGAGATCTTTTCAAAACAAGTCTTAAAATAGTCTTATTAGTACTGTGGGGGGCAAGAGAAGGGGAAATGTACGAACTTTTCGCGTGCCCCCTCCCCGCGCTTTTGAACACCTTGCATCCGAAAAATCTGAAATAAATCATGAACGAATTTATGAGTACAACAATAGAAAATACGCGAGAAGTCGAAATTCACAAATACACAAATGACTATTTATTAAATTGACCTGCTCTGAAAGTTTCCCAAATATCGAATGGTATGTAACGAATTTAGAGAGATTTGAATTTTCGTGTATTACTATGAAATAGTATGTGCTATATTACTATGGAAACATATGGCTATGGAACAATATGCGCTTTTTACCGACTCTGACACTACAGCTTTGCTAGGATTTGCATGAAAGTTTCAGGAATGATAGGTAGCATGAATATCTTTGATAATTGGTTCAGCTAGTGGTATCAGTAATCGTGAGACAAAAAAGGGGGTGTTTTAAATGAGAAGATTGAATATTTTGATTAATTTTTCCCCAACTTCAACGTTTAAGGTTCATGCTTTTAACACTTGATTCAATTTAATGAATGAGTGAAGATGAGTATCTACTATTAACACTCATAGCTGAAATAAGTTGAAGAGGCAGGAAGGAGCTCCTAACAGAAGCCCTAGCCAAGGTTAAATCAGAACTTTGATGACTAGTATCCTGCAGCTAAACCTACACCGCATTTCAACCGCCCAAAATCTGCTTGAGTAGTTTGCGAGGGACATGAAAGCCGAATTCTTGCTGCTGAGGGAGCAACGTCATGATGAAAGTTCAGCATCATGGTATCCTGATGAAACTGGTACTGCCACCATCTGTTTAAAAAAAGTGAATTCCAGGCGGAGAGCTGTGGACGTGGGGGTTTTTGTGTGAGTTTGGCGCTCAGGGATCACCTTCTTTAGTGTTTACCTAACGCAAAACAAATTGATATCATCTTTCCAAGGCAACTTTCAGGCTTTGGAGGGCGCTATTTCGAACGCAGACGGAAACGTGCTCGTTGGGGGTGATTTCAACGCGAAAGCAATCGAATGGGGTATGCCTCAAACAGATTCGCGGCGAAAACGAGTCCTATCAATGGCGGCCGGGACGGCTCTCGTCATACCAAACACCGGCAATACGCCGACCTTCCACCGTATTGGCTGTGAAGGAACCATATCGGACGTGACATTCGCCTCGGAGTCCTCAGTATGGCGGATACACGACTGGAGAGTATTAGAGGACTGCTCAGCCAGTGATCTTCAGTATATTCTGCTTGAGATAAGCGATGTTGTCTCCCAACGTCTGTGCTCTCGGCTTTCTACAATTTAATGGAACATCGGGGGGATAGACGTCGAGAGGTTCGTCGAGGTTCTCACAGCAAGTGTACCGCTGCAGGGAGCTTCGGAGGGGACGGAAGAACTGGCAGCTCAAGACGTGATTAACTCAACTATGATCATCATCACGACTGCATGCAAAGCTTCTATGCCGGCATGGCAAGCCTCCGGTGTACTGGTGGTCAAATGAAATCGCGTAAAAGTAAAGGGAGTGTCACAAGCTTCGGCATGGGGCTCAACGGGCATGGCCAGGAAATACCTTCGCGAATTGATCAACAACAGCAAGGCTTGCTGCTGGCAAGATCTAGTGGATAATGTGAAGAAGGATCCGTGGGGCCTCGGCGACAAGCTAGTTATGCGAAAACCTTGTATACATGATGCGGAAAAGATGGACGAGATAGTGCGTGGACTCTTCCCCGCCCATCCCGTCCGTGTTGACGCTGTCCATGGTGAAACAGCAGTCGAGTGTCCACTCTTCACAGCCGGAACTGGAAGAGGCAGTCTTTTCGTTGAAAGCGAGCAAGCTCCCAGGTCCAGATGGTGTTCCGGCTGAGGTGTTGCAACTTGTTTATCACCATTGTCCCAACTTCCTGCTTAGCAAATTCAACGCTTGCCTTTGAGGCAGGACTTTCCCGATACGATGAAAGGTGGCGAGGATCGTGCTGATCAGCAAGGGGAAGGGAAATCCCGAATCGTCGTCTGCATGCCACCCGTTATGCATGCTAGACACGGCTGGAAAAGTACTGGAGTAATTCATCAAGGAAAGATTCACCGACGCGATTCGTGCTGCTGAGGACCTACCTCCTCGGCTGTATGGCTGTAGAGCAGGACGCTCTACCATTGATGCGATTGCAGAGGTGGTGAGCGCGGTCCAAAAAGCAGAGACATATAGTCCCTTAAAGCGACGGATCGTCCTGTTGGTGACACTCGACGTCAGGAACGCCTTCAACTCCGCTAGATGTGTCGATATTCTAGATGTGCTGGAAAACCCTATTCAAGTTCCAGAATAGCTAATTGGGCTTTTGAGGGACTACCTTAAGAATCGATATGAAGCAATCGGTGAAGTACCTGAGGCTACTAATCGACTTAAAGATGAGTTTCTCTGAGCAATCAGGGCAACGGCTGAGATTTTCTTCAGGAGTATTGGCTCTGAGTCGACTTATGGCCAACGTAGGGGGACCCAGCCCATCAAGAAGACGCTTCTTGATGAGTGTCAGTGCTACTGTACGGAACCGAGGTATGGGGTGACCCTTTCAGCAAGGAGGTCTACCGAAAACGTTTGGCACAGGTACATAGAAGAGGAGCACTGAGAATTGCATTTTCGTATCCGATAGTCTCTGATTCGGCAGTGAGAGTTATTGCAAGCGTGATACCTGTCGCCCTCCTTGCTAGAGAGCGCCGTGCTATTTACCTGCGCCAAAACTAACATGCGAGGGAGATGGTTGTCTGCAAGGAAAGACAGCACTGGCAGCGGTCTTGGGTGAAGGAAGGTGGACTGCGTGCCTCATCCCGGATGTGAGTCCGTGGCTAAATGGAAGGTATGGTGAGACTGACTTCTAGCTGACCCAGCTTTTGAGCTGGCATGGGTGTTTTCAGTCTTACCTGTACAAAATTGGTAAGTCACGGTCCCCCGATTATTGGTTTTGCCGAGAAGAGGAGGACAATGCCTGTCACACATTTTTTGCGTGTACAAAATGGGTCAAGCTGCGAGGAGAACTCTACAGAGAGCTCACCCCGGATAATATAGTCGCAGGGATGCTCGAATCAGTTGACAGATGGGACCGGATAGCAAATTATGCTCGGGCAGTCCTAAAATATAAAAGGGACCCGCAGAAGCCGGGGGCGTTGGGGCTGGGGGATCGCTTGTCTGGCACTTCCTCGTCCCCTCCGCCTTCCCGCTAGGAAAGGGTATCTTACGGCTTGAAGGCGCCTCATGGTGTAACAAAACGAGGCTTGCCCCGAAGTAATGTGTCAAATGGTTCCAGGGTGGGTTCTCAGGCTTACAAGGGAGGTGTTTAGTGGGTAGTCCGGTTGCATTCTTGCGATCATGGGAGTCCCACACTCTGTGCATAAATGGCATACACCTCCCTATAACAAAAAAAAAAGAAGGGCTTTGTAATCATTTTAGGGTTCGATATAATAGGCCATGAATCGATGATTATAGTTCAGGGGTGTTGCCCATGCAAAAAAAATTTATCAAACGTGGCCAATATGAGTATCAAATGAAAGTTCTTTATGAGAGCTTTTCAAAACAGTTCTTAAACTGACAATTTTTGCTTCAGTGGCGGCACAGGCGGAGAAATACACGAAAAATGTGTTTCCCTCCCGCGATTGGACACCTGTAATATGAGAAATCTAAAAAAATTATCAAGGGAGATATTTATGAGTATAACAGTAACAAATACCTCATAAGTAAAAATTCGTTCAACTTTGTTAATAATGGTGTGATCTTCGAATTTCACATTATCTCCAATAAAATCGTATGGATGCCCTTAAACCCAACAAAACTCGATATTTAAGTAGCCTTACACAAGATCCTAGTACTCTGTAATTTTGATAAAATTTGTATCATATTCACGGAAGTTGGAACCATTTAAAATTTCTCCAATTACAACAATAATAATAATATTTTTATGGACAGTTTGACTCAACCTGATTAGTCTTGTCTTTTTTTGACAGATCAAGCGTGACTTCTTTCAGACTATAATGTAATTTGTATCGTCATGAAAAGATTTACACCGCAACAACGGATCCAAAATGTTCAGCTTTGTTACGAAAGTCAACGTCCTATGACAAATTCGTGCTCCAACTCCAGCTTATGATATGCATCGTTGACCTATCAAAACCACTCTAGCCAATACCATCCACAAATTTGAAGCCCAACATACATTATTGGATGATACCCGACCGATTAGACCACATCCAACATTTAGTAAAGGGAATATAGTGGCTGTAGCTGAGAGTGTCGCCAAAGAATGTGATGAATACAACGTGTTGTCCGAAATTGGACCCTCAAGATGGGCCATTTACGGAGTAGTCGTGGTTAACATTTAAACGAAGTAATTTTTAAGAAGTAAATGTCATAGACAACTTTATGCCTTTTATTTGAGATTAAACCCGAACATCATAATGAAAATTATATAAAAATATATATATATATATATATATATATATATATATATATATATATATATATATATATATGTATATATATATATATATATATGTATATATATATACTCGTATATATATATATATATCTATGCATATACATAAGTATAAATATAAATATATATATATATATATATATATATATATATATATATATATATATATATATATATATATATATATATATTTATTTATTTATATATATATATATATATATATATATATATATATATATATATTTATATACATAAGTATATATATAAATATATATATATATATATATATATATATATATATATATATATATATATATATATATTTATATACATAAGTATATATATAAATATATATATATATATATATATATATATATAGAGATATAGATATATATACATATATATATATATATATATATATATATATATATATATATATATATATATATATATATATATTTATATATATATATATATATATATATATATATATATATATATATATATATATATATATATATTTATATACATAAGTATATATAAATATATATATATATATATATATATATATATATATATATATATATATATATCTATATATATATATATATATATATATATATATATATATATAGAGATATAGATATATATACATATATATATATATATCTATATATATATATATATATATATATATATATATATATATATATATATATATATATATATATATTTATATACATAAGTATATATATATATATATATATATATATATATATATATATATATATATAGATATATATACATATATATGTATATATACATATATTTTGTGAATATATATATACATATATATGCAGGGTCTGCAAAATAAGTAACCGGACAGACCTCAGGAAATTTTTTATTGGCATAATATGTAGAATTTTTCTTTAGAAACCTTCAAAGTAGTCCTCATTGGAGTCGATAACACGCTGATACTGGATTTTCCAATCCCCGAACGCTCCCTGGAATTCGGCAACCTCGATGCAGTCTAGACCTCTCGTCGTAGCACGTTTTCCAGAGTCCCGAACCGCGTCCCCTTAAGGTGTCTCTTGTTCTTGGGGAACAGAAAGAAGTCCGCTGGTGCTATATCCGGGCTGTAAGAACTCTGTTTTGGTTTTCAGTCGATCAAGGATCTCCGAAGCGACGGCAACACGACGCTCCTTTAGCTCATCAGTCAAGTGTTTGCGTACCAGCTTCGCGCAGATCTTCCTCCTGCCCAGATCGTTCTTAATAATGTTGTGAACGGTCATCTTATCAATTTCAACCTCATTTGCGATAGCCCGAATGATCAGACGACGATCACTGTTCAATACATCACGCACCTTTTGCACATTTGTGTCCGTGTGACTCGTTGATGGAGGACCGACGCGCTGTTTGTCATGGACGTCATCGCGGCCCTACCGGAAATTTCTGTGCCACTGAAACACTTGAGTTCTGGATAGAGCATCCTCACCGTTAGCCTCTTGAATCATTTGAGGAGTTTCCGTGGCCGTTTTCTTGAGTTTGACACAAAATTTGATGCTAACACGTTGCTCGATCGTACGCTCCATTTTCACTCCGACGACGTAACTGAACACACACTCCGCTCTTGCTCTCGCTTCCCTTTACCTAGACCCCCATCACCACTACAGCACCAGATACCGGTTAGCAGACGCTTTGACGGCGCGGGGCAGGCTCGGTCCGGTTACTTTTTATATAGACCCTGTATATGTATTGTAATATATACATCTATATAAATATATATATATATATATATATATATATATATATATATATATATATATATATATATACATACGAATACATATATATACGCATATATATAGATATATATATATATATATATATATATATATATATATATATATATATATATATATATATATATATATGTATGGATATGTGTACATATATATGCACACACATATATGTGTATATACATATATAAATATTTATATATATATATATATATATATATATATATATATACGAGTATATATATATTGTTACATGTACTAATAATTACATGTACAAATAATTCTGCGAGCTACTGTCGCAATTGTTTTCATCATCATTAAGAACGTCAACGAATGAACTTGCTCGAACCTACCAGGTACCTCTCGGTAGAACATTCGCCAATGTGCGAGAAATGGGTGAATAGGTAGAGACCCTATATAAAGGCGAGCTGAATGAATGGGGAGAATCATTCATTCGACTGCGATAAGAACTGCGATTGTGTGTGGGAAGTGTGTTTCGTAATAGTGAAGTGATTTAGAAGACAATTGCGATAAGAAATTTATGGACAAGTGTTAGATAGTTTTCATAGTGAAAATTAAAATTAGTGAAAGTGTTGAATTGTTTATTGTGCATTTTCGTAATTTAATAAATTCTTTTAACTTAAATTAAAAGACATTGCGTTTTCACTTTCCCGGAACATTAAAATTATTGGCCGCGAACTGGAAAACACGCGACAGTGGTGTCAAGAAGTGCGAAAGAAAAATTTTGAAAGTGAAAATTTGAACATTTTTATAGTGCACAATAGTAAAATTTAAAGAAACATTAAAAATGCCACGAAGCTTAAACTTAAAAATTAATGAATTGACCATATCGGAGCTCAAGGAGGAGTTGGAACAGCGGAATCTGGCCACATAAGGTACAAAGGCCATACTGATTGCACGCTTGCGTGACGCGATCGAGTCAGAAGGCGTGAATCTGGATTCGGGTGAGCTCTCGGATGCGGAAAAAGGCGCAGAAGGTGGAGAAGTAGAAACACCCAAATCAAAGGAGCCAGAAAATGCGCTGATGCAAATATTAATGCTGATGTCATCCAGTCTGACTGCGAAGCTAGATGAACAGTCATCCAATTTAACTACGAAGCTTGATGAACAATCAGCGAAGTTAAATGAACAATCAGCGAAGCTAGACCAACAAGCGATCGAAATCAAGGCAGATTTTCAAAAACAGTCCACCGAAATAAAAGCGGAGCTCGGCAGCCTGAACAAACAAATTAAAGGCGTCGAGGAAAAGGTTTACCAGGTCGAGGAAAAGGTCAGCCAGGTCGAAGAGAGAATGAACCATGAGATGGAAAAAGTGAAAAAAGAATTGGAAGCAGCGAAGGCAGTAGTAACTATTTCACCAGCCCCGCTTATAACCGCAGCGCAAAGCACATCCAGAAATGTGCAAGCACCAATATTCGATGGGCAAATGGTCTGGAGTATTTTTAAGACCCAGTTTAAAGCTGCCGCAACGGCAAATCACTGGAATGGGCAGGAACGAGCAACTGCATTAATTCTTGCTCTAAGAGGCCCAGCTGCCGAGCTTTTGCAGACGATCCCCGATGAATTGCACTCAAACCCGAATGCTATAATGAATGCGCTCGACATGCGTTATGGAGACGATCATCTAAAGCAGATTTATCGGTCACAGCTAAGGCATCGGATGCAGAAGTCTGGTGAAACCCTACAGCAGCTAGCCCAAGACATTGAGCGACTAGCACTTTTAGCTTACCCAGCCTACGACCCAGAACATCGAGATGATGCAGCAACAGAAGCATTCATCAGCGCACTAAAAGACCCAGAATTGCAACAAGCCGTGCGTTTAGCTCAAAAGCAAACGGTTAAGGACGCATTGGCTTACAGTCTGAACTTTGAGGCAGCGAAAAACGTGACTCGTACCACTGCCCGGGTTCGTGAGGTAGTGACAGACGAGTGCAGGTGTGAGCGCGTCGAAATTGAGCGAGACCCGCATGTAAATGGTGCGCCTAGATGCTGGAATTGCGGAGAGAAGGAGCACCTACAAAGAGTGTGCAGCTAGAAGGAGATCCAGACCGAGTCAGGAGCCCAGAATGGAAGCCCTTCAAACAGAGGGGTCGGGAAACATGTAAGAGCCAACTTCGTGGGGCAGAGGTTGGCTAGGAGGATCGACGTCCCCAGCACCACCATCACCGTGTCAAGACTACATCGTGGAGAAGCGGACTTATGCCTTCCGGGTCAAATTGACGGAGAACACTGCACCATAACAATCGACACTGGTGCAACCCGATCGATTATCCGACCAGACCTAGTTAGACAGCAACAACTTCACAAGGGCAGAATTTTCTCACTACGGACAGCTACGGGAGAAACTGCACCTGTTCATGGAGAGGTCAACCTCCAGATACAGTTGGGAGACCTTGTGTTCCGACATAATTTTCTGGTCGCGAACATTATGGATGACTGCATTCTCGGAATGGATTTTCTGCGACCACATGGAATCACGTTGGACTTGGGAAAACGTGTCTTGAAATGGCAGAATGTCGAAGTACTGATGGAGGATCCCAGCGTCCAAATCCCCAAGATGAATGTAGTGGTTTGTACTGACACTGATGTACCGAATTCTTCCGAAAGCATTGTATGGGCCAAGCTTGATGGTGATTCTGGAGACCACCGATCTTACCTGATAGAGCCAACGAAGACGTCCGCATTGCGCAGTTTGATTGTAGGACGAAGCCTTGTAAGATCTTTAAGGAACGGATATGTGCCAGTTAGAGTCCTTAACACCGCAGATTCAACCACGAGCATCAAAGCGGGAGAAGTCATCGGCAGCTGCCAGCCTGTTTCCACCATCACCTCTTTGGAAGCTACTCACAACCATCATTGGAAAAGGAGGCAAGACACAGAAAAAGCCAGGGAATCCACGTCTGCAATATTGAAGCAAGTCAAATTGCCGGTGCAGCTATTCAAACGAGCCTCTGATCTGGTCACCAAGTACAGTGACATCTTCTCAACAAGCCCGGATGACCAAGGCCGAACGAGTTTGGTAACTCACGTCATAGACACACAAGGAGCCAAGCCGATTCGACAAGCACCAAGACGTCTCCCTATAGCCAAACAAGGAGAAGTGAGCGCGCTGATCTCGGACATGGAAAAACAAGGCATTATTGAACCTTCTGTAAGTCCATGGGCCGCGCCTGTAGTTCTAGTAAAGAAAAAGGATGGTAGCACTCGCTTTTGTGTCGACTATAGGCAGCTTAACGACGTCACTAAGAAAGATAGTTACCCGCTCCCACGCATCGATGACATCATGGACACTTTAGCCGACGCAAAATGGTTTTCTACACTCGATCTCAAGAGTGGCTACTGGCAGGTAGAAATTGACAAGAAGGACCGAGAGAAGACCGCATTTTCAGTTGGGACCGGATTGTGGCAATTTGTGGTGATGCCGTTTGGGCTTTGCAATGCTCCAGCCACTTTCGAACGCTTGATGGAATACGTGCTACGTGGTCTAACCTGGAAAACCTGCTTGGTGTACCTAGATGACATCATCGTCATCGGAACTTAGAAGAGGTTTTCTCCCGACTGCGACTGGCAAATTTGAAACTTAGTCCCGACAAGTGTACCCTTTTCGCAGCTGAAGTAAAATACCTGGGACATGTCGTATCAGCAGAAGGGGTCAAAACAGACCCTGAGAAAATTGAAGCCGTGAAAAGCTGGCCAACACCAAACAACAAGCGCCAAATACGAAGTTTCCTGGGCCTGGCAACCTACTATCGAAGATTCGTCAAAGACTTTGCCAAAATAGCTAAGTGTCTCCATCAGCTAACCGAGAAAAATCGTCCGTATGTCTGGAATGAACAATGCCAGACAGCCTTTGAGACCCTGAAGGAAAAGCTATGTGAATCACCCGTACTGGCATATCCGAAACCCGGAAAAATGTTTGTGGTTGACACCGATGCAAGCAATGGCGGTATTGGAGCTGTACTCTCCCAGCAGATCAATGGCGAAGAAAGATTCCTCTCGCATTACAGTCGAGTTCTTTCAAAAAGTGAGAGGAACTACTGTGTGACCAGGAAGGAGCTATTGGCTATAATAGAGGCCACCAAGCAGTTCCACAAGTACCTATATGGCCAGAAATTTGTTCTTCGAACGGACCATGCATCATTGAGATGGCTACTTAACTTCAAAAACCCCGAGGGACAAGTTGCGAGACGGATCGAAAGATATCAGTCATACGACTACGAAATTGTTCATCGAAAGGGCGGAGTTCATGGAAATGCTGACGCCCTATCTCGTCGCCCATGTCCAGCCAACTGCAAGCATTGCCGACGGATTGAGGAAAAGGAACCGCCCGTTGATCTGCGACTGATAACGGCCGAATTCGATGAAGGTTGGTCATTGGAGGAGATTCGAAATGCCCAGCTAGCCGATGAAGACATCGGACCATTGCTCGTATGGAAGGAGACGACTGGGCGACCGGAGTGGAAGGACGTTTCGATGCATGGCGCAACCCTGAAAAGCTATTGGGCACAATGGAAGGTGGCGTACTCAAGCGGAAATGGGAAACGGCGGATGGCAGCTGCTATAGGATGCAAACTATACTACCCAAAAGCCGAATCCACGATGTGGTAAAGGAAATGCATGAAGGATCCTCGGGAGGCCATCTTGGTGTTAACAAAACCTTAGCGAAATTGCGGGAAAGATTCTACTGGCTCCACGCTCGAGAAGACGTAGAGGACTGGTGCCGCAGATGCACAATTTGCGCTTCCGTCAAAGGCCCAAAGCGACGACTGAGAGGACAAATGCAAACCTATAACGTAGGCGTGCCATTCGAAAGGATTGCTGTTGACATCGCTGGACCCTTTCCTGAATCTCAATGGGGAAATCGATACACGCTGGTTGTAGCTGATTATTTCAGCAAGTGGCCCGAGGTCTACCCCATTCCCAACCAGGAAGCAACTACTGTAGCCGAACAGCTAGTGTTAAATTGGGTCAGCAGGTACGGCGTGCCTTGCGTACTACATTCGGATCAAGGCCGAAACTTTGAGTCACTAGTTTTTAGCGAAATGTGCGAGCAGCTGGGAATACGGAAAACGAGGACAACACCGCTGCATCCCCAATCCGATGGAATGGTCGAAAGTTTCAACGGCACGCTCAATAAACACTTGGCCAAAATGGTTGACGAGAACCAAAGGGACTGGGACCGACATATCCCACTATTTTTAATGGAGAGCCGCTGAACATGCATCGACGGGCCAAGCCCCAGCCAAAGTCATTTTTGGAAAGACTATTCGTTTGCCAGCCGATATAAAGTTCGGAACAACCCCTGAGAAACCCCAAACGGTCTCGGAGTACGCAAGTGATCTAAGACAACGGTTGAACCAGATACATCGGACAGTGCGAAAACACCTCGAATCGGCTACTGACCGCATGAAGACCAGGTATGATCTAAACGCTAATTCTACTGGCTTCCAGCAAGATGACTTGGTGTGGCTTTATAACCCGCAACGGCGAAAGGGTAGACCTCCAAAGTTGCAACATAATTTGGAGGGACCATACCGAGTTACAAAGCGAATCAACGACGTCGTATACCGAATACAGGAACATCGTAAGCCGAGAGCTAAAATGAAAATCGTGCATCTGGACCGTCTTGCCCCATATTACACCCTGGGAGAATTGACTACAAATAGCGACACATCTTTTCGGGGCGAAAAGAACTGAGGTGGGGGCAGTGTTACATGTACAAATAATTACATGTACAAATAATTCTGCGAGCTACTGTCGCAATTGTTTTCATCATCATTAAGAACGTCAACGAATGAACTTGCTCGAACCTACCAGGTACCTCTCGGTAGAACATTCGCCAATGTGCGAGAAATGGGTGAATAGGTAGAGACCCTATATAAAGGCGAGCTGAATGAATGGGGAGAATCATTCATTCGACCGCGATAAGAACTGCGATTGTGTGTGGGAAGTGTGTTTCGTAATAGTGAAGTTATTTAGAAGACAATTGCGATAAGAAATTTATGGACAAGTGTTAGATAGTTTTCATAGTGAAAATTAAAATTAGTGAAAGTGTTAAATTGTTTATTGTGCATTTTCGTAATTTAATAAATTCTTTTAACTTAAATTAAAAGACATTGCGTTTTCACTTTCCCGGAACATTAAAATTATTGGCCGCGAACCGCAAAACACGCGACAATATATATATATATATATATATATATATATATATATATATATATATATATATATATATATATATATATATATATATATATATCTATATCTATATATATGTATATATTGTTACAACCGCGTGAGTCACCGCAGTTGCAGACATTAAGTATTACCAGAGGGGTGTGTAGCCCTTGGTGGCATACTGAGGCCGGCTAGCGCTCAGTCGTTTCGTGGGACTTCTGGGACACCATCTGCTCATGATGAGCCACCTTACATATCAACACTAACACGGAGGGAAAGGGGGAAGTTTTTTTTTAGGGTATTGTAAAATCATTTTAACTAACCTACTAAAATCGCGTCCTGTCTATCCGTCCGTCCGTGTGTCACACCACTTTTTCTCGCAAACTACATAAGTTAGAAACATAAGATTTTGTAAATAGGTGCGAAGTGACGCCCTCTTCAAAGTTTCAACGCAAAAAGAAATTTATAAGGTCTTTAAGGGGGTCTTCCCATACAGGGGAGTTAACCCAGAAAAAACTTTTTATCGCATGTAGGCAATATGGGTATCAAATGAAAGGTTTTAAGGGTTTTAAAATGACAAATTTTGCTTCGAGGGGTGCAGGGGAAGGGGAAATGTACGAAAATTTTGTGTCCCCTCCCCTCACCTTTCACCCGATAAATCTGAAAAAAATCATGAATGTAGGCCTTTATGAGTACAACAACAATAAATACATGATAAGTCGAAATTCATTCAACTTTGTTAGTAATAGTATGATTTATCGATTTTATGTTTTCTTGAATAAAATCTAAACAGTACCCTTAAATTTAATAAAATTCAGTACACATATTTATAAGATTAATATGTTCTGAAAGTTGCATAAAGATTGAATGGTATTTAATGAAGTTATAGCGATTTGAATTTTCCTGTATTACTATGGAAGAATATGCGCTGTACTATGGAAACATATAGCTATGGAACAATATGCGCTTTTTACCGACTTAGATACTACAGCTTTGCTAGGATTTGCATGAAAATTTCAGGAATGAAAGGTATCATGAATTTCTTCGAAAATTGGTTCAGCTAGTGCTATCAGTAATCGTAAAACAAAATGGTGGCCGTTTTAAATGCGAAGATTGAATAATTTTGAGGTATTTTTCCCCAACTTCAACGTTTAAGGTGCATGCTTTAAACACTTGATTCAATTTAATGAATGACTGAAGATGAGTACCTACAATTAATACTCATCGGTGAAACAAGTCGAAGAGGCAGAAGAGAGCTCCTAGCAAATGGGCTTTGTAACCATTCAAGGATTCGAAAAAATAGGCCATGAATCGATGATTACAGTACAGGGGAGTGGTCGCTTAAATAAAAATTTCATCAAAGGTAGCCGATATAAATATCAAATGAAAGTTCTTTTTGAGAGCTTTTCAAAACAGTACCTAAACTAACAATTTTTCCTTCACAAGGGCAACAAATACCTTAGAAGTCGAAATTCGATCAACTTTGTTAGTAATAGTACATTTTATAAATTTTGCTTTTTTGTCTATAAAATCAAGACGGGACCCTTAAATTTCCCAAAATCTTTAATTTAAATTTTCTGAAAGTAGTTATATATGGTTCGAAAATTTCACAATAATTGAACAATAAACAGCTAAGTTACAGCCGATTGAATATTTAACAATTACAACAACATTAACACGTGATACTAGGGAGATACACGCTTGCAACGGACCTAGACACTAGAAATATGTATGGAATTTTGCTAAGATTCTTAGAAATGGTTTGTAATACTGATGTGTTATCACGACAAATCAAGCGACGGCGTCAAAACACTTGAAACAAAATGGTGGCGAGTTTAAAATCATAATAACCATAATAAGTTTTCGAACTCAATTTATGGAATCTGTATATTAGTCAAGTTTTGATATGCAGAATATATTGTTTGATTTACGAATCGTTTTACAATACCCTTCTGGCAGAAGCATCCTCCTGCTACTTTAACTTGTTCTTTTCAAATTTTAATCGTGCTTGAACCATATTGCATCAATAATAAAAAAAAATATTAATGAACACACATTAAATTTTGTGAATTAGTTCAAACCCACTCTTCGGTGAAATTAGTTCAGAGTAATTGAGTTAACAACAAATTATAAAAATTGTCAGAAGAAAAAACAAAATTCAACTTCTCACAGATAAATAAAAAAAAAATTACTCACCCTTTCTTTTGAAGCTGCGGAGCGCTCTGCAGCTGGAAGGGGAGACTAATAAAAATTACGAAAAAACAAATTAACTTTTATTCTGCACAAAGAATGAAACAATCAATAAAACAAAAACAAACGGCCACCAATCCGCGTGTCAGCTTCTTGAAATATTCGTATAATCCAATGTAACTAGTTTTTGTTTTAAAATCAATTACTGTCACTTTCAATAATAATTCACAACCAAGAGAAGCAGTTCGTCTGGCCACTAATAAAAGTAAATAATGGGTTTCTTTAGCACGACCACAAATCACATAATTTATTTTTTCCACTTTCATTGTCTTAAACCGTCTAACACTATTCCCTTCTCCACTTTATTCGTTTAAATTTCAATTTTCATTATATTTCGCTTATTCACTATATTTCCTCGTCTTCATACTTTTCTTCATCTCCTCATAAGAACTCTTTGTTTCCAGCCTCCACTATCATTACCCACCGCTTCCCTCACAGCCAATAATTGACCGAAAACCAAGAAAACTCCTATCCCAAACTCCGAAATCAAAACTTCTTTTCCCCGTATCGGAAATTTACTTCACGAATCTTAAAACCAAGATTTTTTCGCACAAAATTCACTCCAAAACATTCCTCGAAACTCCAAACAAATTTTGGTCTCCTTCACAAGCCAAAATACTTCTCCCCCGAATCAACACACAGCGCCGCCCAAAAACAATCCCTTTTTATCTGCCAAAGTCCAATCTTGACTCCCGTCAAATACCAACTGCCCAAATTCCAAGCACTCAATCCAGCATTTCACCTGCAGCAAATCCAAGCCCGCAATCCTTTTCATTTCAATTACCGCTGCCGCATCTGGGTAACATAATCGAAGTTCATTACACTTCTATTCCGCAACCCACATCTCTTTTTTCCGTATCGAAAAACGCAATAATATCCATTATTTTGCATATATGGCAATTAATATAATCAAAGAAGTGTTTGATTGGATGCAAAGTGTCACATGTACGTGTACATATAAGGAAACTATTGATTTTGCCGATACCTCAAAAAGATTGCTTCCCTGTGCTCGGGGAACTTGAACCCAGGGTTCCAGCAGACCCCCAGTCAAGAAGTCGCGACGCAACCAATGGAGCCGTGCCTTATCAATTTCCCATCCATCAGATTAGCAGCTTCAACTCTTTCTTGATGGGCATGAAATAGAAATTTGTTAAAAGGGAAACGTGAATAAATTTTTGTTAGTATAAAACTATGAAATTCGTAAGTGGGCATACAATTAGTTAGTATGAAGGAAGGGATTAGGTTTTGTTAGGGAAAAGGTATTGAATGTAGTTTTGTTAGTGGGAAATAATGACTGGTATGTTGTTAGTGGGAAAATTGAAATTATTAGTATATATTATTTTTTGTAGTTGGAAATAAGGGAAAAGTGTAGGATTGTGATGATGGGGAAATAAAAATTATGGAGAAATTGGAGAAATGTTAATAAAAATAAATAAATACCCAGAGGAAAAGGTAGGAGTGCCCAAAGGAATGTGGGAAAGTTATGGCGGCAATTTGAAGTTGCCAATAGGAGAAAGTCGGTACGCCGGAATATATATATATATATATATATATATATATATATATATATATATATATATATATATATATATGTATGTATATATATATATATACATATATGCATATATATATAAATATATATATATATATGTATATATATATATATATATATATATATATATATATATACATATATATATATATATATATATATATATATATATATATATATATATATATATACACATATATATATATATATATATATATATATATATATATATATATATATATATATATATGTATGTATATATATAAATATATATATATATATATATATATATATATATATATATATATATATGTTTATATGTTTATATGTATATATATATATATAAATATATATACATATATACATATATATATATATATATATATATATATATATATATATATATATATATACACGCACATATTCGTATATATAAATGTATATATCTGCTAGTTCTTAGGAACGTTGATTGGCCGATAAATTTTCCTACGTTGTCCAACTTTAGTTTCATTAAAACCTTTAATCTGAATATATATTCTGGACCAAAGCCGCAATATTTGGAAACATCGAAAGTAAGACTAGATTGAATTTCGATCATCTATTTCGGCCTGTCAACAGTGGCTTACTTCTTCTGGTTCTTCTTCATAGCTTTATTGCTAATAGCGGGCCTTTGCTTACTGCAACAAATTCCTCCAACTGTTTCGGTCAATAGACCACGTCCTCCTATTTCGAAATTTGAGCTGCTATGAACTATCTTCGTTGACCGGGTTAGACCAGTGTTTCCTCATTCCCCCACTAGCCTTCGCTCTTCAGTTCTCCGAAATACTTTTTTGGGAATCTGTTATTGCTCCATACAATTCACGTGGCCAGGCTATTGCAGCTTCCATATTTTGACACTCGTTGCAACTTCCGGCTTTTCAAAAATTTCATGCTGGTCATGGTTGTATTGAATTTGCCAGTGGTGCTCGTCTAGCTTCGCTTTGATTATTTGCCTCAAGACTCGTCTCAGAAAGACGTTCAATACGTTTTTGAATGCTTAAATTAGGGTCCAGTTTTACACCCATAGCAAAGCACAGGTCTTATCATAGATTTGTATACTCGGAGCTTTTTTTTCCTGTATACGCAGCTGGTCTTCAAGATCGTTGAAACACCGGCAGCGGGAATGCTGGCCAACAGGAATATTCTTTGAAGCTAGTATTCTTTGTGGAGAGCCGCTCCACGTACCCGAGGGAATTCCCGCAGGAGTTATGTGCGAACGACTCCAATTTAACTATCATACTGTTTTCATCCTGGTAAAACCTTAGCAGGTCTTGGAATACGCTCGAACTTTGCACCATGGGGCTGGTAGTGTAGGTTTGGTTGAGACGGATTCCTGAGTATCTGTCCCCATAAGGGCTTTTGCCAACTCTCGCATGGCCTCCCTGTTCTGCAAAGATAACCATAGGATCAAAAAGGTTACAATACACACGAACGAAGATAACGGTTCCAAGGAGGGGGGTCCAAAAAAATGAAAACTATAAAAAAGACAAAAAAAATAAATAAAAAAGAAAAGCAAAAATAATAACAATGATGACGCGACCAGCGACTACAGCCAAGATATTTACAGCACATCGGCAGCGGTACTAATGATGACAAAAAATCCCCGTTGGCAGCACCAGCCAGAAAGGTAAATTTCTCGTATGTAGCGTAAGATTTCGGAAAAAATTTGGCTTGCCTACTACTAAACTTCTAACTGCAATTTTTGTAGCACTACATGGCTATTAATTGACATAAAAAGAGTCCGCTGAAGTTCGTATTTAAAGACCCTTTATAGAGGCGCAAATATTTTCCTCATTCTAATGAGTTGCACATTTATGGATCACGTATTGAAAATCGGCAGAGAATAAATTGTTACAAACACGTAAATACTGGTGTTGCCCTTCTCACATTTGTTGTTTACACATTTCATAGTGGGTACCACACAAAGGTGATATTTTGTCGGCTTAAATAGCTCAAATAGATAATTTCAAAAGATTTCAAAACTTGCATTGCTTTTAATATAAATATTTTCATTTCTTTTTTGAACCACCAGGGGCCACCATTTTGAATTTTTATTGAAAACGGCTTCTAAAAATATTAAGCTGTAAATTTTCAACTTGAATTAACTTGCTTTAATAATGTTGAGAAACTTGTCACCCCTCTGTATGGGGAGGCCCCCTTAAACATTTTAAAATATTTTCTTGCACTGCGAATTTCGAGAGGCACCACTTTTGACCCAGGTAGAAAATTTCCTCATTATAGCTCATGTAGTTTGCAAGGAAGCTTACTGTTACACACGAACAAACGGACGGATGGACGGGCAGACAGACAAGTCGCGATTTTATAATTTTTTTAGGGTATTGTAAAAATATTTTAATAATATCTTAAAAATGGTCTGCTATATAAATCTTCTTCTTCGTAGCCCTACAGCCTCTTTCGGGCCTTCGCTTAGAGATAGTTAGAGTATCTCATTTTCATGATCTAATGTATCGTGACTCCACAAGGTGATATGATCATTATCACGCTTTGGCCGTGTGTCCGTCCATCCAGCTGCGATACGTTCTGATTTTAAACCAGCACGTATCATAACTGAATAGGCTTATAGTCCGTCCAAAGAACCATTCGAACTAAATCTCGTTGACGCCAACGAAACTTGAACCAGAGACCTTCGGTTTACGGGCTTAGTGCTCTGACAACATAGCCACGTGGACTACCTGCTATATAAATACTTCTAAGTTAAGTAATTTAAAACGTTTCCATGAAAAAAATCCTTATTATTTCAGTTGCTACTAAAATAGCGAATTGAGCTTGCCTTCTGACCTTTGGGGGCCACCGTTTTGAATGCATGCATTTGATTTCGGATTATTTTAAATCTTTGTATGCTAGGACCTCATCAATCAAGGTGCCAAATCTCGTTCAAATCAGAGTTTCACTGTAGACAGGGCGAAATTGTTCAATTTTTAGTGAAAATGGCAGCTAAAAATATTAGGGTTTAAAATTTTGACTATTTCATTTTTCATTTGCAGCGTCTAAGAACGTAGTACAAAGATTCATAATCTCAAGTTTCATCAAAATCCGTTGGAAAATGTGACCGCTAGAGAGCCACGAAAACCTGAAAAAGTCACATATTTAAACCATCGCCATTATGAAAATTGCACATACATGATCACCAAAATGTTACAGTTTCTAGATCTAATTGATTTCCATCTTAAAATCAAGGTTTATAAGCATCGAATCAAAATTGCGACTATTAGAAGAATTTGAATTTTTGAGTTTCAACTGGCCGCCATTTTGTTTCTTGCCACTTGACTCTATAGAAACTTATAGTTTCTATCTAACTACCAAGTTTCATTAGAATTTGTTGAAAGCTTTGGTCAAAACTACAACAAAAATTTTGTACGTTTTTCGACCTTTGAGCGCCCGCCATTTTGTTTCAGCCGTACCAACTTTGGATTTTTTATTGCAAGATTCATCGCATACATCAGTGAACCTTTATACCAAATTTCATGCAAATCGGAGCTACACTTTGGTCAGAATAGAAATCATGATTTTTCGTCTAAAATGACCACCATTTTGTTTTTGCCGGCCGATATAGCTGGTTCACGAACTTGACCGAGATATTTATTCAATACACCTTTCCTGAAAATTTGGTGAAAATCGGAGCAAAACTGCAACCTCTAGCGTGGTTACAAATTTCGTTATATCGCATATATACATACATATATATATATATATATATATATATATATATATATATATATATATATATATATATATATATATATATATATATATATATATATAAGTTAACATGAAAGTTAACATGAAACCTGAAAAGCTGCAAATTCCACAAATCCATTCCCACGTACGAATTCAACATTGTTTTCATATGCCACCTGACACCTGCTACCATCGACAACTTCTTCCCATGGTTCAACGCGATACTCGAAACCAACATCCAGGAATTCGTCTAGACGCTGACAATAGATCACGCAGCAGAGCCACGTGAGGAAAGGTGTAATGCTAAGAATTAAATCTATTGTAAGTTAGTCTTAAGATAGACATTGTGCCGAATTGATAAAAAATATATTTTTTTAAAACTAAAATTGCACCGTGTTTCTTAACTGGCGCCCGAGCAGGGACCCGCGATTAACGCCGAAAGTTATCAGGACATAAAACGAAAGTAGTTTTACGCGGTCCTTAACGACGAAAGTTCCCTGAATAGAAGAAAGGTATTTTTGCGCGGTCCTTATTGTATCGGTGCAATAGCGCGAAGAAACGAGGCCCCCGAGTAGCGGAAAGCAAAAAGGAGCTGACCATGATCAGCAGCCACTTCGCGTTTGTAGTGTAAGATAGTTTTTAAAAATTATTGTGAACAGTGTTAAAATAAGTGAATATAATTGATTGAAATTTAGTTGAATTTATGTAGAAATTTGCAAGTAAAAGAATTAAAGTTGTTAAAGATTGGTGATTAGTATAACAAGAAAGAAGGAATTAATAAGAAAAGTTTCAAAAATTAATTAATCGTGCTACAAAGCAAATCAAGAAAGAAAGAAAATCATATTCAAAAAGAATTCAAAGTATTTTGAATAAATAAAAGTATAGAAGTGAATATTTTGTGGAAAAAAAAGGAAGAAAATAGTGAAACTAAGCGCAAGGTTAAGTAATTTAGTGAAACAGTGAAACCAAGCGCAATATTAAATAATTTGGTTCACAACTAGGAAAAAAAGTTAAGTTAAAGTTATAAAAAAAATAGGTAATTGTGCGTGTGAAATATTTAAATTTGAAAGGCATCAACTACTGTAAGTAGATTTTTTCAATTTTTCCAGTGCAACTTTTTATACGTTCAAATATTTCTATCCATTTTTAATTTTCAAAAGCCTGTTCAGTGGTCATATCCCTTCAGTTTTTCATCCATTTTTCCATTCTTTACAATCTCCACACAAAAAATGGCAAGGAATGAAAATTTAGTTAGACCGGCTAGACTTGGTGCAATAGACCCAAATCAGAACGAAGATCCTGCCGCTGGCCCGCAGGATAATCCAAGATTCTTGGAACAACTAATTTCTGGCATCGTGGCACGCGACTGCCCTCAAATAGTATACTCCCTCCTTAATCCTCCAGCTGACCCACACTTGGATGCTGATCAAAAGATTGACGATGATCAGGCCGGAAACTGGGCAGATATGGATAGAATTCCAGATGTTGTAAGGTGTCTTAGAGAATTCTCAGGGACCCCAGGGGAGTTTTCTTCTTGGAAGAAAAGTGTCGAGCGTATCCTTCGTATTTATAACAACCTGAAGGGTACACCGAAATATCACGGGATACTAAGTGTTATCGGTAATAAAATTACAGGATAGGCAGACGTGGCTCTAGAATCATATAATACGCCCCTCAATTGGGATCGCATAGCACGATGCCTTACACTGCATTATGGGGATAAGCGAGATTTGGGAACACTGGAGTACCAGATGACCTGCCTCATACAAGGCAATGACACGGTACAAGAGTTCTATCAGTCCGTATACAACCACCTATCCTTAATTTTAACAAAAATTTCATGTATGGATATGTCAATGGAGGCAACGAACGTGCTTGTGCGTGCATACCGAGAAACCTGCCACAAGCCCTACATCTTTGCCTTAAGCTAGAAAATGTCCAGTATAGAACCCAACATGCATCGCATCAAAATAATACCATGCGACGGATACCCATGCATCAAAATCAACCACCTCTACCTACAAGGCAAAGGACAAATCAAAATCCACCCACTCTTCCCCCCAGGCGTACCTTTTATCCTGAGTTTTCGCAACCCCCACGAAATCGACAATACAACCACAACAACTTCAATAATCAGCAACGATTTTCCTACCAGCCATTCCTACAAAGAAATAATATTGGCCCTCTACAAAGGAACCAGCTCCCACCAAAACCTTTGCCACGTCCTGAACCCATGGAGGTTGACCAGTCGATTCATTCTAGAAATATCAATTACCAAAACAGACCTCCACAAAGATTTGATGGCAAAAGACCATCTTCATTTCAGGCACAACGTCCCCATAAACAACAACGCACGTTTCATACTCTTAGCCTTGATCCTGCCACTAATTCAGTCGAATACATCCCACAACCATCTGGAGATGAAGAACAGCAAATTATCCCCACTGACTACGATCAGAACATTTTTAACGAGGACACTCAATACGATCAATCTCTTGTAGAGTACCTAGGAGACGAGTCCTATAACCAAGGACAAGAAATAGATGCAAATGACATTTTAGAACCAGCAGGAGACTTTCAAGACATCCATTTTTTTAGGCTAAATTGCTCTTCGCTTCCCTACTTCGAGTATAGAACGAAGAGCGGAAAAATTCTAAAATTTCTCATAGACACTGGATCAAATAAAAATTATATCCAGTCGAGTATCGTAAAAAATCCAATAGAAAATGTTAATCCATTTTTTGCAAACTCTGTAGGAGGAAACATCAAGATTACACACCATGCAATCATAAATCTTTTTGGTCCTTCAGCGCCCAATCAAAAATTCTTCTTACTCCCAAGCCTCAAATCATTTCACGGTATTCTAGGGAATGACAGTCTGAAGGAATTGAATGCCGTCATTCACACTGCCGAAGATTTTTTCACAATTAACAACAGTTTGCGGATAGCTATTAAGCAGCACATATCTCAATCAGTTAACAATATTAACTTGAGGACTAACCATCTTAACCGTGAGCAGACGAGAAAACTGCTCAACGTTCTTGACAAGCATGCAAATCTCTTCGGTGAACCTAATGAAAAACTCACATTAACCACTTCTGTGCAAGGCGAAATCCGAACGACAAACGATACTCCTGTCTACTCAAAAACATACCCCTATCCCATGGCTCTCAAACCAAAAGTCGATCAGGAAATAAAGAAATTATTAAAAGACGGAATTATTAAACCATCTAGATCTCCATATAACGCACCAGTATGGGTAGTCCCCAAGAAAATGGATGCGTCGGGTGAAAAGAAGTATCGGCTTGTTATTGATTATAGGAAACTAAACTCAGTAACAATTCCCGATAGATATCCGATCCCCGAAATAAATGAAATACTGGCTAACCTAGGACAAAATAAATATTTTACAGTGGTTGATCTGAAGAGTGGATTTCACCAAATTCCTCTCAAGTCATCTCATACAGAAAAAACTGCATTCTCCGTGAACAACGGAAAGTACGAATTCACCCGTCTCCCTTTCGGGCTTATGAACGCACTCGCAATATTTCAGCGCACCCTTGATGACATCCTGAGGGAACACATAGGCATCAGATGCTTAGTCTACATTGATGACATTGTCATATACGGAAAAACCGAGGACGAACATCTTCAGAACATGGATCTGGTATTTGAAACCTTGGAAAGCGCAAACCTTAGGGCGCAAATGGACAAATGTGAGTTTATGAAATCCTCTGTAGAGTTTCTTGGCTTCGTTGTATTGAAGCACGGAATCAAGACAAACCCCCAAAAAATTCAAGCTATAGTCAACTATCCTCCACCCACAACTCTCAAGGAACTTCGATCCTTTCTTGGAATGGCCGGCTACTACCGCCGATTTGTTTTGGACTACGCTAAGCTAGCTACTCCCTTGACCTCACTTCTAAGAGGGGAAGAAGGTCGCGCGCCCAAAAGCATGTCTAGTAAAATAAAAATCCAATTAGGTGCTGATGCATTGGATGCTTTCAATAAGATTAAGAGATCATTAACATCTCAAGATGTAATGCTCTCATTCCCAAATTTCCAAAAAGATTTTGAACTCACAACAGATGCGTCGCAGCATGCAATAGGAGCTGTCTTATCTCAAGAAAAAAGGCCAATCATGTTCCTTTCTAGGACTCTTAATAAAACGGAAGTCAACTACGCAACAAACGAGAAAGAAATGCTCGCTATAATTTGGGCCTTGAATTCACTGAGAAATTTCCTCTATGGCGCTCGTAGGGTAAAAATTTTCACCGATCACCAACCACTAACTTACGCATTAAGTAACAAAAACACAAATGCGAAAATGAAAAGGTGGAAGGCGATATTGGAAGAATACAATTACGAACTAAAGTACAAGCCTGGAAAGGAAAATGTAGTCGCCGACGCCCTCTCTAGAATTCCTGAAAGTACGAAAATTAATAGATGACCCCAACGAACCACAGCGATGATAGTTCCTCTCATAATCTAATTTACTCCGTTGATGCGCCTATCAACGCTTTCCGTAATCAACTCATCCTGAATATCGACACTCACACCAGCCATCAAATTCAAAAACCCTTCCCCAATTATTCCAAACACATCTTCACAGAAACTCAGTACACAAAAGAAATCCTGATAGGAATATTCAAGCGATACCTAAACCCGACTCTCCTAAACGGAATAAAGACAACAGAAAGTGTTATGGCTATTTTCCAAGAAATCTACCCTCTTCATTTTAGTAACTACCGTATACGATTCGCCCAGAAGGAAGTTTAAAATGTACCAAATGAGACAGATCAAAACGAAATAATACTCAAAGTTCACAAAAGGGCTCATAGAAATGCGAAAGAGAATAAACTCCAAATAATCGAAGATTACTACTTCCCAAAAATGAGTTCCAAGATCAAGCTTATTGTGAAACAATGCGCTACTTGTAAGGAAAATAAGTATGATCGCCACCCTAACAATCCCGAGCTAAAACCAACGCCAATCCCCGAGTTCCCAGGTCATATACTTCACATCGATATTTACCATACCGAAGGACAACTCCTGCTCACAGCCATTGACAAATTTACAAAATTTGCCCAATGCAGGGCATTGAAATCCAAAACAATTGAAGATGTTAGAGGGCCACTGCGAGAACTACTTTTCTTTTTCGGGGTACCCAAATGTGTGGTAGTAGACAGAGAACCAGCCTTGAACTCCGCCTCCATTATGTTCATGATGCAAGACCAATTGAACATAGAAGTCTACAAAACACCAGCTTATAAGAGCGAGGTCAATGGCCAAATAGAGGTGTTCCACCGCACTCTTACAGAACTCATGAGATGCCTAAAAAGCGACGGCATCCACCGGAACTTTGGTGAATTAGTTGAACGATCTGTTTACGAGTACAATTGTTCCTTTCATAGTGCAACCGGTAGAAAACCAATCGAACTTTTTTATGGTAGAATCGTCTCCACTGACCCAGAACAGCTAGAGAAATCTAGAACAGAAAATATAGAAAAACTCAAAAGAACCCAAGCAAAAGATTTAAGTTATCATAATAAAGACAGGAAACCGATAAAAAATTACGACGTAGGGCAAGAGATTTATGTTAAAAACAACAAACGATTAGGAACAAAGCTCACAACCAGATATCGTAAGGAAATTGTAGAGGAGGATAAACCGACATTTGTTATAACTCAAACGGGAAGGAAAATACATAAAAGTGATATATGAAATTAAATTTCATTTCAGGATGCTCACTACGGTTTACAGCGGTCAAGTGCAAGTGGTGGATTATACAAATTCACAGCTCGTCCTTATCAAGACTGGTACAGCAAGAATTCAAATTGGAAACTTCAAACTGATCCACATCTTTCAATTGGAAAATTACAAAAAATTTATATCTGAAACAACGTCCCTTGTCGGTTCAAAAATTCCTAGAGAAAACCCTTTCCAGCCCCTCCTGAAACATGAATTATCCCAAATCCATGACCTCTTGGACAATATCGAAATTAATAGAAAAAAGCGATCTTTGAACTTTTTGGGATCAGCTATAAAATGGATAGCTGGCAATCCCGACCACGATGATTTTGTAATTTTAAAAGGAAAAATTGAAGAAACAATTGATAACAATAACAAACAAATATTCATTAACAAAGAGCATAACGAACGTATAAATAAAATAACAAATATTACCAACAAAATATTAAATATACTACAGAAAGAAGATGTATTTGAAAACACACTAGCTCTAAGTACACAATACAAGATTAAGATAATTAAAGAAGATTTATTGAATATCGTAAGATCCTTCGAGTTAGCCAAAATAGAAGTAGTTAATACAAATATGTTATCAAAATTTGAAATAGAAACTATTCTTAATGTTTTTGACAAAGCAAACATCCCATATAACAACATTGAAGAAGTATTGGAATTTGCAACCCCAAGAATAGCGAAAAATCTCACGCACATATTTTATATAATTAACGTTCCAATTGTATCGAATGTGAAATTTGACGAATTTGTAGTTAAACCTGCAAAAAGGGATAACACAATAATTAATTTGAACTTCAACAAAATAATAAGTCATGAAAAAACTTACTATGCAATTATTAAAATATGTAAAACCTATAACGAATTAACAATATGTAAAAGGAATAATTTATTAGATTTAAGCAACAGCACCTGCATACCGCGTTTTTTACATGGCCAAACTCCGATCTGCAATAGCACAAACGCCCATCATATCCTGCCTGTGGAGGAACTTTCGCCAGGCGTAGTACTTCTAAACGATTTTAATGGGAAAGTTGTCTTTAATGGATCACCTCATACGTTAAATGGAACCTATCTCATAAAATTCGAAAATACTTCAATCGAAATAAGAAACCAAAAATTTGTGGCACAGGAGCAAACCAGCGTACAACTCATACCACCCCTATTTCAAACAGATCCCAAGCTGAACGAATTTGAAGAAATCCTGTCTCTCGAGCTCATAAAGGAACTTCATCTAAACAATACCAAGCAAATCAGATTTTTGAATGCAGAGAGAAACATCAATCGTATAATCAACTATGGAACGCTATCAACAATCCTGATTATCCTTATTGTGGTAAAGCTAACGAGCCTACGCAGGAAAAAAACAAAAACTCACCTCAACATTCACACCTACGCCTCGAACGCAAACGAGACCCAGGAGAATCAGGATCAACCACCAAGCTCAACTCCAAACTTACCGAATCCCGAGGTCCGCAATGAACAACATCCAATTATCCTCAGACCAAATCAACTTCAAGGAAGCATCTACAACATCCCATTTTTCTAAGTTGAACGAGGACGTTCAACCTAAGAGGGGAAGAGTTAACATGAAAGTTAACATGAAACCTGAAAAGCTGCAAATTCCACAAATCCATTCCCACGTACGAATTCAACATTGTTCTCATATGAAACCTGACACATGCTACCATCGACAACTTCTTCCCATGGTTCAACGCGATACTCGAAACCAACATCCAGGAATTCGTCTAGACGCTGACAATAGATCACGCAGCAGAGCCACGTGAGGAAAGGTGTAATGCTAAGAATTAAATCTATTGTAAGTTAGTCTTAAGATAGACATTGTGCCGAATTGATAAAAAATATATTTTTTTAAAACTAAAATTGCACCGTGTTTCCTAACTTATATATATATATATATATATATATATATATATATATATATATATATATATATATATATATATATATATATATATATATATATATATATATATATATATATATATATGTATATATATATATATATATATATATATATATATATATATATATGTATATACTAATATATAAGACAATAGCAATAGGTAAATTTCTCTTGAGGAATTTACCTAAAACAATGATGAATGCAATGACAGTGAAGACGGGTGCAAAACGGAGATTAACAAACAGTCTTCTCCAGACTGAGGTTCCTGCGGCGCAGGAAAAAGATGATGTGAATGCCGGAGTGACATAAAAAGGAAGAGCGCGAGGCTCTGCAGGGCGCGCCAGATGTTAGAGCTGTGGGGAAAAATATAAAGAACATAGAGTATTCGATGATTCCTGCTGTAATCGCTACCAAAGCGACTTAATCAAACGTTTTAAATCCAAAAATAATAACAAACCATCTAGAAGTCCACAAAGAGATTACCACAGGAAAGAAAGCAACGTTGTGTCATTTCATCGCCACCGTCAAAAATGTGGCGCAAGTCCTGTACTCGAAAACGGCAGCCAATAACCTCTCCCGTGAATGGTGGTCGCAAAATAGAATTGTTTCCCAGCGACATGAAGAAGAAAAACTAATCTGAAATGCGGTAGATTTTTAAAAAAGAATAAAATCGATATGAAACTCGGCAAAAATCAGCAAAGGAGTAAAGGTTGGGCTCGGTTAACCTGGAGAAGCTCTTAGACCACATAGGCCATTATCAGAGGAGCAGAAGGTTAAAGAAGCTCTTAAGGCTAAACCTCAAAGGCATGCGCAGAGAGCTCCACCATCAAACCTCAATAAAAGAATGGCATCTAGCCCAATCGATTGTGATCGGGATAAAAGAAGGAGGGAAGACGCATTTTATGGGCATGAAATGCCAGGTCAGGGATTCCAGACAGTGCTGATAAAAGGAGTGAAGGAAGCCACAAAGAAACCTCTTTAAAAATTTCCAGAAAATAAAGTTCGCACGGACGTCCAACAAGAAAAAAGGCCTGATACGAAACAAGAGAGAAAGAAGCCCCAACGCAGACCCAGGCAACAGACACTGCTTGTAAAACCCCAGAAGGGCTAATCCTGAGCAGAAATACTGCCGGAAATGTTAAGCCCGAGGACATAAGTACCACCATCAAAGCAGTACGACCAATGGTCGAGTTTGGAGCAGAAGCCGACAATAAATACGCATTTTGTGACGCAGTAAAGAAATACCTCGGCAAAAGTGCAACTATCGCCCATTCAAGGTGATGGCAACAATCAAAATAAAAGACATTGATATAAGAGTCCATCAGAAGGGAGTTGCCTATGGGGGCAGAATAAAAGCGAAGCTGATACCAGAAAGCCATAGGGGACAATGCATGGTCATCATTGACTTGGTCGAAAACGACGCTGGACAATTTCTTAATAAGGGCAAAGTAAGAATAGGGTGGGTTGTCTGCATGATTCGGTGAAGAGCAGTGCCTCTTCCATGTTTTAAATACCTTGGGTATGGGAGCACCACACAAGTATCCGAAGGACTCGATAGGTGCTTCCTACGTTACGAATGCGTTTAAGTGGGACATAAAAGAAAGAGTGTACAAAGCTTGCTTGATAGCGGAGCCAGTGTCAATATCCTTGGTTCTGGAGCCTTGGACCTGTTGTCGGAATTGGGCTTGCATATGTATTCCATGCATGCTCATTTTCAGACTGCATTAGGGCACAAGGATCTAGTTCTGCGATACGTCACCACATTGGTGCGATTTAATAGCAACACTAAATTGATAAGATTCCTAGTTGTCCCTCCCTTGACGCACGCAGCGTATCTTTGAATCAACTTCTGGGATCTCAGGTCAACGCTATCGAAGCAACCGTAGAGCCTCTGAGACCTGAGTCCAATCTGTTGTCGCCAAAAGATCAGCAACGACTGGAATTCTTCAAACAACAGTTTCCGCCGTATGATGAAAAGACTTTGGTAAGACCAGTCTCGTGTTTCATCACATTGATACTAGTTCTACTTAGCTCATTAAGCAGCGGCATTATGCTGTCTTGCCCTTCATACAGAAACTGTTGTATGACAAACTCGACCTTGTGTTATCCTTAGGGGTAATAGAGGAAAATCAGAGTTCATGTGGTTCTCCCGTGACTCTTTTCAGAAAACCCGCCAAGGTACATTTATGCCTTGACGCTAGACACCTTAAAGAGGTGACCATTAAGGACACCTATCTATTGCCGTTGATTGAAAGTCATTTGGCACGGTTGTAGAGCGCCAGGTTCATCACTAGTTTGTACCTGGCCTTCCGCCAGTATTGCTTTCAATAAAGTGGAGCGATTGTTGCTCCAGTGCAGGCAAATCCCAATTTTTCAAGGCATTTTAATATCTAGTGTGACGCAAATAAAGTGGGTATTGGAAGTGTTTTGTACCAGAAAGACGATGAAGGTGGAGAGCATCCAATCGCAAATATGTCGATGAAGCTCAATGCTGCGCACTATAGCTATAGCATTACTGAGTTGAAATGCTTAGCTGTGGTGCAGAGCGTAAAGAGATTCAGGGCATACCTGTATATCGAAGGGATGCCCTTCACCATCATAAACGACCATGCCAGCCTTAAATGGCTGATGCAACAGCCGAAATTTTCTAGTCGATTGGCTTGCTGGAGCTTGAAATTGCAAGGGTTCAATTTCCACATTGAACACCAGAAAGGTGCCCTTAAAATTATACTGGCTGCGTTATCGAGACCTTGCTTAGAGGATGAGCGGGTAGCCTCGCTCATTGCTTGCTTCCCGGTGCACAAACATATTGATGGTTTGTTCCCGGAGTCTGAGTTATAGGAGTCCAAGTACGAACATCTCAAGGAGCAAATCCTGAAGCAACCTGATAAGTTTTAAAATTTGCACTTTGCTGATGGCCAAGTGCATATCAGTACTGGTTCACCTGCAACGCTGACCTTGGTTATTCCCCAAACAAAATTATGGGTTCCTGAGAGTCACCAACAGGCTCTTAAAGTACGAGCTCATGATGACCCTCGGGACTCTCAATGTGGTGTACAAAGGTATGACCTTTAGCCTTGGTTGCGTCAAAATGTTATTCAGCACATTCAGGGCTATTTAATATGCAAAATAGGCAAGCCATCGAATTCTACTTTGAGACCCCCTATAGGTACATCACGAGGCTCGACAAAATCTATGCAGTGCCTGTTTGAGGAGTTCATGAGCCCATACCTCCATTCAAAATCCGGGAATACTCAATTTTTTGTGGTCCTGGACCATTAAAGTAAATTCATATGGCTTCAGCTCATGGCTAAAGCCACTGCAAAATAGGTGGTCCGATATTTGGAGCTCGCAATCTTTTTGACCGTTAGAGTTCCCGCATGACTTCACTCGGACAACGGTGTGAAGTTTGTCTCCACGGTATTCGCTCTCCCAAGGATGGTTGCAAAGTGCAATTGCCGCCTAACGATACAAAAAAGAAAGGCTATTCCGAAAAGTGGGAGATGCTCTAAAAAGAATACAATCTGTAGGCGACTTCCCAAAAATCAGCAAAGCAGTAAAGGTTGAGCTCCTTGAACTAAAGGAGTTCCTAGGTTGCATAGGGCACTATTGAAGGAGGGCTGAAGACAAGCAGAAGGTTAAAGAGGCGCTGGGAGTGAAATCTAAAGGCGACATGCAGATAGCTCCACCATTAAAAGTCAATAAAAGAATGGCGTCTACCCCAATCGAAGGAGATCGGGATAAAAGAAGGAAGGAAGAGGCATTTGATGGGCGTGAAGCACCAGATCACGGGTTTTAAATAGTGCTTACAAAAGGAGCGAAAAAAGCCGCAAAGAAACTCCTTCAAAAAGTGCCCGAAAGTAAAGTTCGCACGGACGCCCAATCAGAAAAAGGACCTGATGCAAAACAGGAGAGGCAGAAGCCCCGACGAAGACCCCGGCACCAGGCACTGCTCATCAAGCCTCCAGATGGCCTTTCCTACACGGGGGTACTGCGGAACATCAGGGGAAACGTAAGGCCCAAGGACACCAACACTACCATTAAAGTAGTACGACCAACGCGGTCGGGCCACATACTGGTCGAATTCGGAGCAGAGGCCGGCAATAAGGAAGCATTCTGCGATGCAGTAAAGAAAGTCCTCAGCAAGAGTACAACTAAAGCCTCGCTCCATCCCACGGCAACGATCGAAATAAGAAACATTGACTGCGTGACGAAACTGGCCGAGGTAGAAGAGGCCATCAAAAGGGAGTTCCCTAGGGTGGAAAGGATCAACGCGAGACTGACACCAGAAAACAACAGGGGATAACGCATGGCCATAGTTGACTTGACCGAAAAGGACGCCGAACAATTCCTGAACAAGGGCATAGTAAGAATAGGGTGGGTCGTCTGTAGGATATGGCGAAGAGCAACTCCTTTTCAATGTTTCTAAGGCCTTGGTTATGGTCACGCCACACAAGTATGCAAAGGACCCGATAGGAGTTCCCTATGTTACAAACGCGGTGAAATCCGACATAAAAGAAAAGAGTGTTCGAAGAAGGTGCACAGTGTTCTTTGCAAGGATGCTGATCCAAGACCTGATTTTTGACACGTCTTGGGATCAGGAAAATGGTGGGTGTTCCAGGAAGCCCTAGCCAAGGCGAAATCAGATCTTCGATGACCCGCACCCTGCAGCGAAACCTACACCGCAGTTCAACTGCCCAAAATCTGCGTGGGTAGTTTGCGAGGGACATGAAAACTGACTTCTTGCTGTTGAGTGAGCAACACCATGATAAAAGTCCTACATCATGGTATTCTGATGAAACTGGTGCTGCTGCCATCTGGAATCGGAACAGTGACTTCCAAGCGGAGACTTGTGGACAGGAGGATGGTTTCGTATGGGTTCGGTGCGCAGGGACCATCTTCTTTAGTGTTTACCGAACGCCTAACAAATCGATATCATCTGTCCAAGCCAAGCTTCAGGCTTTGGAGGGCGCTGTCTCGAATGCAGAGGCCAAAGTGCTCGTTGGGGGAATAATTGAATGGGCCATGCCCCAAATGGATCCGCGGGGAAACCAAATCCTGGAAATGGTGGCCAGGAGGGCACTCGTCGTACTAAGTTTCGGAAACACGCTGAATTTCCACCACATTGGCTGTGAGGAAACCATACCGGACGTGATATTCACCTCGGAGTCCTTAGTACGGAGGATACACAATTGCAAAGTATTAGAGGACAACTCAGCCCGTGATTATAAATGCATTCTGCTTGAGATAAGTGATGTTGTCTCCCAACGTCCATGCTCTCGGATTTCTACAACTGGATGGAACATCAAAAGGATGGACGTCGAGAGGTTCGTTGAGGAACTCACAGCAGGTGAGCCACTGCATGGAGCTTCGGAGGGAACGGAAGAACTGGCAGCTCAAGATATGGTGAACTCTACTATGTGCTGATACGACTGCTTGCTGCGCTTCGATGCCCAGTCAAAAACCCTGGCACGGCAAGCCCCCAGTGTACTGATGGTGGTCAACTGAAATCGCTGAAAAGTGAAGGGAGTGTCACAAGCTTCGACGTGAGGCTCAAAGGTCGCAAAATCGTGACGAAGCATGCAACCAGGTGGCAGAATATAAGTCGGCCAGGAAATGCTTTCACAAATTGATCAACAATAGCACGGCCCGTTGCTGGCAAGACCTAGTGGACAATGTGAACAAGGATCCGTGGGGCCTTGGCTACAAGCTAGTTATGCGGAAGCTTGGTGCCCTACGGAAGCCTTGTATACATGATGCGGAAACGATGGAGGCGATCCCGTCCGTGTTGATGCTGTCCATGGTGAAACAGCAGTCGCGTGCCCAGTCTTCCCGCAGCTGGAACCGGAGAAGGTAGTCCTCTCATTGAAAGCGAGGAAGGCTCCAGATCCAGATGGTGTTCCAGCTGAGGTGTTGCAGCTCGTCTATCACCATTGTCCTGACTTGCTGCTCAGCATATTCAACACTTGCCTACGGGAGGGGGTTTTCCCGGTACGATGGAAGGTGGCGAGGCTCGTGCTGATCAGCAAGGGGAAGGGAAATCCGGAAACACAGTCTGCATACCGCCCGTTATGCATGCTAGACATGGCTGGGAAAGTGCTAGAGAAACTCATCAAGGGAAGACTCACTGATGCAATTCGTGCTGCTGGGGACCTATCTCCTCGGCAGTACGGCTTTAGAGCAGGACGTTCTACCATTGATGCGATTGCAGAGATGGTGAACGCGGTCCAAAAGACAGAGGCATATAGTCGCACCAAGCGACGGATCATCCTGTTAGTGACACTCGACGTCAGGAACGCCTTCAACATCGCTAGATGGGTGGATATTCTGGATACGCTGGAAAACTCTTTTCAAGTTCCACAATATCTAATGTGGCTTTTGAGGAACTACCCAAAGGACCGAAGCCTGCTCTACCACACGACACAGGGCCAACGAAGGATGGAAATTACATCGCGTGTTGTCCAGGACCTGTAGAACGTGTCTCACGACGGGCTACTGAGACTTGAGATGCCAGATGAGTCACACGTGGTCGGCTGTGCGGATGATGTTGCGGCGCTGGTCGCTGGACGCACTGTTGAACAAGCGCAACTTAGGCTAGGTATGCTAGTGCACCGAGTGAAGGACTGGATGACTGCTCGCGGACTCAGTTTAGCACTGGAGAAAACCGAAGTGGTCATCTTGACAAAAAAGAGAATCTCTAGAGTCAGGATGACCAGTATCGGAGATATACGAATCGAATCAAAGCCATGGGCGAAGTACCTGGGGCTACTGATCGACTCGAAGATGGATTTCTCTGAGCAAATCAGGGCAATAGCTGAGAGGGCTGCTGCAGGAGTATCGGCTCTGAGTCGACTTATGGCCAACGTATGGGAACCCAGCCCGTCAAGAAGATGCCTTTCGATGAGTGCTGTAGGGTCAGTGCTACTATACCGATGGGGGACGCTCTCAGCAAGGATGTATACCGAAAACGTTTGACACAGGTACAGAGAAGAGGAGCACTGAGAATTGCATCTTCGTATCTGACTGTCCCTGCTTTGGCGGTGAGAGTTATTGCAGGCGTGATACCTGTCGCTCTCCTTGCTTGAGAGTTCCGCACTATTTACCTGCACCAAAACGAGGAAGCGAGCGAGACGGTTGTTTGCGGGAAGGGGGACTGCTCCACATCCCGGATGTGAGACCGTGGCTAAATTGAAGGCATGGTGAGACTGACTTCTATCCGACCCAGCTTTTGAGCGGGAATGTGTTTTTTCAGTCTCAGCTGCACAAGATTGGTAAGTCACAGTCCCCCAATTGTCGGTTTTGCCCAGGAGAGGAGGACAATGCCTGTCACACATTTTTTGCGTGTACAAAATGGGTTACGCTGTGAAAGGAACTCTTCAGAGAGACGAAAGAGCCCACCCCGGATAATATAGTTGCGGTGATGCCCGAATGGGTTGAAAGATGGGAACAGGTGGCACATTATGCTCGGGCAGTCCTGAAATTTAAAAGGGACTCACAGCAGCTGGGGCGCTGGGGCTGGGTATCGCTTTTCGGGCACTTCCTCTTCCCCTCTCCCCTCCCGCTAGGAAAGGGATCTACCTGCTTGAAGATGCCTCACCGCATAGAAAAACGAGTCCTCGCCCGAAGTAATGAGTCAAACGGTTCCAGGCTAGGTTCTCAGGTTGACAGGGGAGGTGTTCAGTGGGTAGTCTAATCACCTTTTTGCGAGCATGGGAGTCCCACACTCTGTGCATAAATGGCATTTACCTTCCTACCACACAAATAAAGGTATTCGCTAAGCTAATGATCGACTATGGGGTGCTGCACTGCTTCACTCTATATCATGCACCCTGAGCGAATGCCTCGGAGAGGTCAAACCTTTCGACATTGAACGCCATCAGAGCCTACATAGGATTCAATCATAGCAGGTGGGACGAGAACGTATCGGAATCATGTTTTGCCTTCTGCTAGGTGATTGATGAGTCCACAGGATTTTGGCCCTAATTTCTCATGTTCGCATACCACCCTATCCAGCATGGCTCTGAGTATGCCCTCATTAGAAGCTTGAATGCTTTTGAGGATGGAGAAGTACAGTTAAGTTTGAACAGTGATCATCTGCGAGCTATACAAGACTGCGTCCGAGCTAAACTGAAAGAAGCCTTTCACCAGGGAACTTAGCGTTACAATCTTCAGGCTCGCTCTCATGAGCTACTCTAGGGTCAGAAAGTTTTCGTGCAAAATTTTGCTGTGAGCAACGCAACCGATTGATCTGCGGCTAAATTTGCTCCACAATTTATTCCTGCAGTGGATCGTCATCGTACTAGGTAAGTTTCTTATGAGCTTGAGGATGAATCCGGTAGGCTGCTAGGGGCCTTCGACACTAAGGACATCCGATCCAACTCAGAAATACCCCTGCCAACATTCGTTTGCTGCCCGGGTAAATGAGACACTCAGGGCCTGGGTCGTCCCCACAATTGTTGTGGATTCTGGTGAACTAGCATTCTCTCATTCGCAACTTCAAATTGCCGCCGTAACATCTTCACCTTCTTTTGGGCAGGTATACCTTTTTACCCGTACATTAATTTCTTTTTTTACATTTAACAATCTCCCTACCATTTTTATTTCCCCATCATCTCAATTCTGCCCTTTTAAACTATTTAAAACTACAAAAAAAAACTTATATAATAATGATCTTAACTTTCTCAACCACAACACTCCATTCATTTCTTCCCATAAACATCATTAAATACCTTTTACTAACAAAACCTAATTCCAAATTCATACTAACTAATTACAACAAACAAAATTTTATTTGTTGTACTAACAAAAATTCATCCACGCTTCCCTACTAACAAATTTCATTTCCATGCCCATAAAGAAGGGTTCACAGTTGAAGTTGGCTAATAAATGGATACGAGATCAACAGAAGGTGGCTTCGTTGCTAGCATTTGATTTTTAGAAACATAAGAGGGGTTTTCGCGTTTTTGTTAACTCAATTTTGGGAGTTGATAATTCAGGGGAAAGGTTTCATTGGAGATTTTAAAGAGGGGAACAAGAAAAGTTTGGGGGTCAGTTGTGATAAAGATAAAGATTTGGTTGAAGTGGAAAAAGAAAAAAATAGGTATTAAATTAAATTAAGAGAACAATTTGCGAGTAGCTCTGCGAGAAACAAAGAAAACTGTGCTTAGATCTGGTGATGTGAGAGCGGAAAAATGACTGGAAAGGGATTAATGACCAAAAGTGATTAGCGGCCGTAAAGGTGAAATAAATTACGTACAGGCGGGGTGCAACTCATTGTACCACTAGTGAATTTGAGGAGCATAAGGTTTGCGATTCGAGTGGAGCTTTTAAATAACTGAGGAACTCGTAAAAGATTACCAAGTTGTGGTCAGAAAGTGTGTGAAGGCGTCAACGAGGAGATTCTTTTTTTTTTTAACTTTTTGACCAGCAGTAATTATTGTGGGTGAATCTGGTTGTGCCCTTCTTTGAGTGACATCTATTGGGGAATACTCTGAACGTTTAATAACTAAAACAACTCGTGCTCAAACGTCCATAAACGATAAACAATAATATAAAAAATTTAAATTAATTTATTAATTTTCAAAATTTTAGCAGTTGCTCAGTTCCCCTCTCAGTTACAGAGCATACCGCTGCCGTAAAAAAGGGTGTGTAATTTTGAATTCTGTTTTTTTTTCGTTCAATATTTCTTGTTTTTTCTCACTATACGGCGACCTGAATCCCCTAACTAATTTTTTTGTGTAAATTCTTAGATAAGCATTTAATTAGAGGTTAAATTTTTATTTAATAATACTATTTTTGTATTAGATTAAAATTCGTTAAAAAAATGTGTTTATTGAATTGAAGTTTTTTTGTACATTATTTCTATTTGATAAATTGTTATGTTTTAATCAAATTGATAAAAAAAAATATAAACTATGAAGTGATAAAGCAACAGTTTTCCATTTTGCTATCCTTTTCCTTTTGTGTTAGTTCTTATGTGAAGGGGGCTCAGCACGAGCAGAGGGTGTCCCGGGAAATCCGATTGAGTGCTAGCTGGCCTCAGAATGCTACCCCGAGCTACACAACCCTGTGAAAAACATAATGTCTGCAACTACGGTGACTTCCGCGGGTGTTACAAGGCTCCCGGAGAGAGATATCAGCCTGATCAGTAGAGATGAACTTGTTTAATTAGTTACGTATTATTTCGTGTCCAACACGCACTGCCATGTGCCTCCATCATGATTTGTTTATGACTTCTCCCTATGTTGATAGCCCTGAATGCGTCATTAGAATGTTGGAGTCCGGTATCCTTAAAGCTGTTGCTGCCTGGGTCTGGTACACATAATGACGCCTCTTTGCTCTAATGATTGGTTCCTACGGTTTATAAAAGTGAGCTTAATGATTCAGGCAAGTTTAAAATACAAACAAGTATTTTACATCCGTGAATTCATAGAACAATTTATATCACTTATCTTATACTATTTGGAGCAGCAGCCTTGACTCGGGAAAATTTGGATTTATAAGTTTCATCAAACGACATGTCAGATAGCCCGTCCATGCTAAGTAGCAAGATTCATACATAACACGGACCTTCTCATTATTTGACCACCAACCTAATTGGAAAAGAAATCAGCCTTTACCAAGCAAAACATTTACTTTATTGGCTGGCACCGAAGTAAGTTTATTAGACAAAACCCCCATGATACCCAGGTTTTTCCATATATCTGATTAAACTGTGAGGCTATCCATCCACCCAGGAGGTTTAAATTCTTTTTCGCTGCTCGCAGGTAGGGCATGGATGCTAATCAACAGTTTTCAGTCTCTCCAAGGCAGCGCGTGCCATTGTGGAATCTACCTTTTTGTGGTCGGCAAAAATACTCAGCCAAACTCCAATTATCAGTTAACCGGAATACTTTACTTTTGAATTACCCCAACATCCAAAATGTTAGCGCTTTTTGTCCTAAATACTGGTAACACCCCTATTTTCCGTCGCTGGGGTTGCGTAGGAACCATACCCGATGTGACACTCGCTTCGGAGTCCCTGGTACCTAGAGTACACAACTGGCGAGTACTAGAGGACTACTCGGCTAGTGATCACCAGTATATAGCTGTTGAGATTCACGACGGTGCCACTCTGCGTGCATATGCCTAAACTTCAATCCTCGGATGGAGGACTGGGAGGATGGACGTTGAGAGGTTTGCTGACGCGCTTACGGCAGGCACACCGTTGCTGGGAGCTCCGTCAGGGAGTGGAGGGCCTACAGCCAAGGACTTGGTGAATTCAACTATGAGTACCATCATAGCTGCTTGCGAGTCCTCCATGCCCCGTCGGAGACCCCGACATGGTAAGCCTCCAGTATACTGGTGGTCAAACGAGATCGCCGAACAAAGAAGCGAGTGTCACAAACTTCGGCGAGAGGCCCAGCGGGCGCGAACACGGGAGGAGGCAGACACTAGGCTAGCAGCATACAGGTCTGGCAGGAAATATCTTCGCAGGCTTATTAACAAGAGCAAGGCCCGATGCTGGCAAGACCTCGTGGACGACGTAAATAGGGATCCGTGGGGCCTTGGCTACAAGCTGGTCATGGGGAAACTTGGTGCCCTACGGAAGCCTTGTATGCATGACGCGGAAAAGATGGACGCGATAGTGCGGGGACTCTTCCCCACCCATCCCGTCCGTGTTGACGCTGTCCATGGTGAAACAGCAGTCGAGTGCCCACTCTTCACACAGCTGGAACTGGAGGAGGCAGTCCTCTCCCTGAAAGCGAGGAAGGCTCCAGGTCCAGATGATGTTCCAGCTGAGGTTTTGCAGCTCGTCTATCACCATTGTCCTGACTTGCTGCTCAGCACATTCAACGCTTGCCTACGGGACGGGGTTTTCCCGGTACGATGGAAGGTGGCGAGGCTTGTGCTGGTCAGCAAGGGGAAGGGAAGTCCGGAAACACAGTCTGCATACCGCCCGTTATGCATGCTAGACACGGCTGGGAAGGTGCTAGAGAAACTCATCAAGGGAAGACTCACTGACGCGATTCGTGCTGCTGGGGACCGATCTCCTCGGCAGTACGGCTTTAGAGCAGGACGTTCTACCATTGATGCGATTGCAGAGGTGGTGAACGCGGTCCAAAAGGCAGAGGCATATAGTCGCACCAAGCGACGGATCGTCCTGTTGGTGACACTCGACGTCAGGAATGCCTTCAACTCCGCTAGATGGGTGGATATTCTGGACACGCTGGAAAACTCTTTTCAAGTTCCAGAATATCTAATGCGGCTTTTGAGGAACTACCCAAAGGACCGAAGCCTGCTCTACGACACGACACAGGGCCAACGAAGGATGGAAATTACATCGGGTGTTGCCCAGGGATCTATCCTTGGTCCGGACCTGTGGAACGTGTCTTACGACGGGCTACTGAGACTTGAGATGCCAGATGAGTCGCGCTTGGTCGGCTATGCGGATGATGTTGCGGCTCTGGTCGCCGGACGCACCGTTGAACAAGCGCAACTTAGGCTAGGTATGCTAATCCGCCGAGTGAGGGACTGGATGACTGCTCGCGGACTCAGTTTAGCACTGGAGAAAACCGAAGTGGTCATCTTGACAAAAAAGAGAATCCCTTGAGTAAGGATGATCAGCACTGGCGCCTTACGAATCGAATCGAAGCCAGCGGTGAAGTACCTGGGGCTACTGATCGACTCGAAGATGAGTTTCTCTGAGCAAATCAGGGCAACGGCTGAGAAGGCTGCTTCGGGAATATCGGCCCTGAGTCGACTTATGGCCAACGTAAGGGGACCCAGCCCATCAAGAAGACGCCTCTTGATGAGTGCTGTAGGGTCAGTGCTACTGTACGGAGCAGAGGTATGGGGCGACGCTCTCAACAAGGAGATATACCGAAAACGATTGGCACAGGTACAGAGAAGAGGAGCACTGAGAATTGCATCTTCGTATCCAACAGTCTCCGACTCGGTGGTGAGAGTTATTGCAGGCGTGATACCTCTTGCCCTCCTTGCTAGAGAGCGCCACGCTATTTACCTGCGCCGAAACGAGGATGCGAGGGAGATGGTTGTCCGCGAGGAGAGACAATGCTCGCTCAACGATTGGCAGCAGTCTTGGAGGAATTGCACGAAGGGAAGGTGGACTGCGCGCCTCATCCCGGATGTGAGACCGTGGCTAAATCGAAGGCATGGTGAGACTGACTTCTATATGACCCAGCTTTTGAGCGGGCACGGGTTTTCTCAGTCTTACCTGCACAAGATCGGCAAGTCATGGTCTCCTGATTGTCGGTTTTGCCCAGGAGAAATGGGCCAGGCTGCGAAGGGAACTCTACAGGGAGACGGAAGAGCTCACCCCGGGTAATATAGTTGCGGTGATGCTCGAATCGGTTGACAAATGGAACCAGGTGGCACATTATGCTCGGGCAGTCCTAAAATATAAAAGGGACTCACAGCAGCCGGAGGCACTGGGGCTGGGGGATCACTCTTCTGGCAATTCCTCTTCCCCTCTCCCCTGCCGCTAGGAAAGGGACTCCCCAGCTTGAAGGCGCCCCACGGCGTAACAAAACGAGACCTGGCCCGAAGTAAGGTGTCAAACGGTTCCAGGCTAGGTTCTCAGATTGACAGGGGAGGTGTTTAGTGGGTAGTCCAAAGGTATCCTCCATGGGAGTCCCACACTGCCAGACTCGGCGGGCATAAATGCCTTCACCTCCCTACCACAAAAAAAAAAGAAAAACATCCAAAATGATCTTCTGAGGTCCAACAGAAAATACGAGAGTGAATAGTCGTATCTTTTCTCTGCAAGTGAAGTAGGATATTTTGGTAGTAGAATAGAATAATAATATAATAAAATCCTGTTAGCACTACCAGCCGGACAGGCAAATTCCTCGTAGGTACCTTTATTTTTAAAAGCAAATAATCAGCAGCTGAAGAGTCATCCCACCAGAAGGATATCATAAAATAATTAGTAAATCTAACAACGGCCTCTGAATATCATAACTTAACTCACATATACTCGTATATTTCATGAATTGAGCTCGGAAAAATAATATATGGGTATTATGTATTTCAACCTGCCACCATTTGGTTATCAGTATGTTGACCTCAATATTCGGATAGTCATGATAACATATCAATGCTATAAAATATTTCTAAAATTTTCATCAAAACCCTTACACATCTGTAGTTTTTACTCGTTTACAAACGTGTATTTAAACAGTGTCACGTGTAATTGTTGTTGTAATTCATAAATTTCAATCGTTCCTTATGGCTTAAAATTTTAGGCAAATTCAATCATCTTACGATTTAATAGATGAAAACGTAAAATTCATGAAATGTGCTATAACTTTGTTAGTTGATCGAATTTAATTCCCTGACGTATTTATTGCCCATTAAAAGATGTCCAATCGTGAGGGGGGTGGGACACAAATTTTCCCTACATTCCCCTCATCCTGCACCACTCTTTGCAGACGTTTCTTATTTAGGGCCTGTTTTGAAAAGTTTCCACCAAAACGTCTTATTTGACACTCATACATTTAGTAAAAAATATATTTTTTAAGTGCCACACCCCTGTATAGGGAGACCCCTGTTAAACACCTCAAAATATCTTTTTGGCACTGTAAGTTTTGCGAAGTCACCACTTTCAACCTGCTGTAATGATTTTAAGACGCCCTCGTCCGTTCGAGAGTTCCCGAAGAAAATGCAAACCATTCTCTCCTCCATTATAGACGTGAAGTCTAGCAATGTGTCAACGAACTGTACCAATCAGGTCAACAAGTCCGGGCGCCCTAAGTCTACTCCGAGGTGGCTACTGGCAGGCTTGCTAGTTTGGAGAGGGATCTTGGTCACAGGTCTTACGCGAGCAGACTAAGTTAAAAATACAAGTATCAGCCACCAATTCAAATGCCCGATTTATGACGTGTCAATCAACCTCCCCACAACTCGACTTTACTTAACCTCCGTTCTCTTTCCGACCGGGCATCCAGTACAAAAGAGAGAAATAAAAAAAGACAACCCCAATCAAAATCATGCGTTCCCCAATATTCACCGTTGCGGTGCCCAAAACAAATTACTCGAATTCAAAACAGAATCAACCTACTCTAATTAAAAACGCAAAGACAAACTACGGCACCGCGTACCGAACCGCAACACGAAATCAGCCATTCGTGAATTATTTAAATCCTATCTCCTTGGCAGCATACTCATCTTTACCGTCACTTCGCTTTGAGAAAAAACGGGTGCTGTTATCTCCACTTTTTGAACTTAATTTTAAATATTCATTGTACAATTACACTTTATGACCTTTCAGTTTCATTTCTTTCTTTTTCTTAATTACAAAAGTTACCTTTTTAAACCTCATTCCTGTTAGATATAAGGTGGAAACATCAAATTTTGAACATAGGTGTAAAATAGTTCAACTACAAAAATTTTTTTTGAGAAATTTAAGAGGGGTCTCCCCATATAGAGGAGTGGCTCCCGAAAATGTGCCATCAAAGATAGCCGATATGGATATCGAATTAGTTTAGATAAGAACTTTTCAAAATAGGTCTTAAACTGGCATATTGCTTCAGGGGGCGTATAGGGCACGTGTGATCTGAAAAATTTCAAAAGCCCTATAGAGGTAAGGGTTTATGGATACATCAACAAAAAATACTTTAGAACCCCAAATTTCTTCAACTTTGTTAATAATATTATGATTGTTGAGTTTCACATTTTCCCCAATAAAATCGTATGGATAGTGTTAAACTCAAATTTTAGTTGTGATTTTTAGCATTTATAAAAACTATTCTCTGATATCTTGTTAATTTTTATGCATTAATTTAATAATTTAAGCCACGCTCTAACAAAATAACAAGATGGGTAGACAAATCTACGCGCATGTCAGAAGATTTTTGTACTAGACTTTCAAAATGCAGTCACCAGCAACGAATGAAATCAAGAAACATGTCAAAGAGAATTTCTCGTTTATAAGAAAATTCATTTTTTCTCCATTTTTAACAAACAAAAATCACTCAAATCATAAAATCCCAAAAAAATTTATGTCATCGATCTTATTTGAAAATTTAAAGAAAATTAAATCAAAACTACAGTGTCTGGTTCGATGGAAAGTTCATAAAATACTAAAATGATGTGATACAGGGTTATTCATTTCATGGTAGGGGAAGTATACTCCTGCCATTTGACATCTCTCAGAATCAAATGTCATCTAAAGCGTATTTTTTCTAGTTGAAGGTTTGCCATTTAGAAATGTAGATCGTTTAATAGTCGAAAAGCGCGTTAAAGTTATTAAATTAAAAGGGTGATTCTGCTGTATCAACATTTAGGGCTTTACGAGCCGATTACGGTCGACATAATCAACCCACACAGCAAACAATTTCGAGCACAGTGAGAAAATTTGAAGAGACTGGATCGGTTATTGATATTGCAAGGCCTGTGCATCATCGGAACATTCGTTCTGCTGAAAATATCGCTGTCTTTGCTCAAAATGTAGAGGAGGACCCGCATTTGTCGATTCTCCATCCATACAAATCCAACTCACACAAAAACTTAAGCCTCAAGACCAAACACAACGCCGAATGTATGCGAATTGGGTGATTGAACAACAAGCCATTGATAACGATTTTTCGAACAAAATTTTCTTTAGTGATGAGGCTCATTTTTCGCTCAGTGGTTACGTAAATAAACAGAATTGCCGCATATGGTGCTCTCAAAATCCTCAGGTGGTCGCAGAAAGGCCTTTGCATTCGGAAAAAGTGACCGTTTGGTGTGCATTAAGGTCTGGTGGTGTTATTGGCCCGTATTTTTTTGAAAACGATCAAGGAAGAGCCATTACAGTCAATTCTGATCGCTATGGACGGGTGTTAACTGATTATTTTTGGAGAGAAATTGAAGATTATGATCTGGAGAACATGCTGTTCCAACAGGATGGAGCCACAAGCCACAAAACACAGGCTAGTCAAGCACTTTTGCAGAAGAAATTTCCAGGACGCGTAATTTCGAGGTTGAGTGATGTCAATTGGCCCGCAAAGTCCTGCGACCTAACACCTTTGGATTTCTTTTTATGAGGCTATGCAAAAGACCGTATTTACGCGAATAATCCTCAAAATCTTGAGCAATTGAAAACCAATATTCGTGAAGTTATGGCCGAGATACTGCCGGAAATGTGCCGAAAAGTTATTGAAAATTACCTCAAAAGGATTGAGACCTGTAAGAGGTCCCGTGGAAGACATTTGAATGATGTTGTATTTCACGTATAATGGTAAGGTTCAATCTTTATATTGAATAAATATTTTGTTTCCATCTGAATTTTCGTATGTTTTCTTAAGCTTTACTTTCCCAAGCGTAAAATGGATAACCTTATATATTTGTTGTAATTGGAGAAATTTCAAATGGATATAACTTCCGTGAATATGATCCAAATTTTATCAAACTTACAGAGTATTAGTTCCTTGTGTAAGGTTGGGCTTAAAGGTATCTATACGATTTTATTGGAGAAAATGTGAAATTTGAAAATCATACTATTATTAACAAAGTTGAACGAATTCAGACTTCTTAGGTATTTTTTATTGTTGTGTACATCAATATCTCCCTTAATAATTTTTGAAAGATCACAGGGGTCCAATCGTGAGGGGGAAACACATTTTTTGTGCTCCCACTGAAGCAAAAACTGTCCGTTTAAGGACTGCTTTGAAACGCTCTTATAAAGATATTTCATATGATACTCATGTTGGCCACCTTTGATGAAATTTTTTTCAGAGGCCACTCCCCTTTACTGTAATCATCGATTCATGGCAACAGAAATTTTTTTCGAAGCCTAGAGTGGTTACAAAGCCCTTCTGTTAGGAGCTCTCTCCTGCCTCCTCGACTTGTTTCACTGAGTATTAATTGTAGGTGCTTATCTTCAGTCATTCATTAAATTGAGTCAAGTGTTAACAGCATGCACCTTAAACGTTGAAGTTGAGAAAAAATAACTCAACATTATTCATCCATCGCATTTGAAATAGCAATTTTTTTATTTTACGATTACTGATACCACTATCTGAACCAATTCTGAAAGATATTGTAGATGCCTATCAGCCCTGAAACGTTCATGCAAATCGTAGCAAACCTGTAGTGTCTGAGTCGATTAAAAGCGCATATTGTTCCATAGCCATATGTTTCCATAGTAATACATACATCGCATATTGCTCCATAGGAATGCAGGGAAATTCAAATCGCTCTAACTTCGTTGAATACCATTTGATCTTTGTGTAACTTTTAGGACATGTCAATTTTATAAATAGCCATTTGTGTACTGAATTTTATTGAATTGAAGGGTACCGTTAAGATTTTATTCAAGAAAATGTAGAACCGATAAATCATACTATTACTAAAAAAGTTGAGTGAATTTCGACTTCTCACACATTTTTTGTTGTTGTACTCATAAATAGGTTATATAAGAAGAAATTAATAAACTGCTATGTATACATATTTCGTGCTGTGATTTTTGACATTTATAAAAACTACTCTTTAAAAACAAAATTTGATTTTGTGTACCGGTTATTTTCATTTCAAATATATAGCAGCTTTTTCGTTTTGTTTCGTTTGTTTCACAGACATTCAGTGTTATCAATATTTACTGTAAGGGGGTTAAATTCGTCTTAACTACTTCTTGTAAGTTGAAAATGGGTGCAAAGGAAGACTCAATGGTGGCAATTAGTTTGTCTAAGGGTAGGTAACTACGAAACAGCGGCCTCAGCTTCGGTGAAGATAGTCCTTTGCTTGTGGACATTAGTGCAAAATGGCTTTTATCAAATTTTATTAAGTATAGCACAAAATATTCATAAATTAATACAAAGTTTTTGCCAAAACGTATACCTTTTCTAATGAATTTAATTGGAGTTTAACGTGAATTTATAACTGACCCAAGGGAAGAGCATGTAGGCCAAATAAATATAAATTTTAATCACTAAAGGCACCGATGGAAACAGCAAGGTAAATAGCGAGTAATGTTCTTAGAAGATAGTGAATTTGTAACCTGTCATGTTATTAGAATCATGGAAATAGCCTTTTTGTAGACAGTTTCGGTAGTTTTCAGCGAAAGATAAATCAAATGTGTAACAGATTTCAAAACACGATCGAAATTCTCTTGTTGCTTTCTATATACTGGACCTATTTGCAATAACTCTTGAGCTACCGATATATTATTTGTCAGTAAATTAAATACAGAGAAAACATCTTCAAAAAGCAGCAAATTATAATCACCAAAATCGCTTTCATTATATTTAATGAATCTGATAAATCCAACATAAGACGTACAATCGCTTGTGTGGTAAATCATGTTTGAATACAAAATTGAATGTTCACGGATTTGTCACGCAAGACGCCACAAGTCGATGCAACGTCGAAATCGTAATGAGCCAGCGTAAAACGCTCCAATATAACAATATTTCACTATTGGATGTTCAAGAGTTCGATATCCAATGTCACTCACCATATTGACCAATTTTTTCTCTGGGATAGGTGGATTGCATAATTTTTTTAAAGGTAATTGGATGATATGGTAGACCTGAATAAAGAATTTAAAGCTCTCAGCGCCCCAATTATTGTTACCAGGTTGATCTATGCGTTTTTCCCTTTTAATTTTGTTCACTTTCTAAAAGTGCTTGATGCTCAAAACCAAGAATATTTTGCGCAAATGTCCAGAGCAAACATGATTCCTTACACCCTTGCCCTGGGTTGAACGTTATCTAAATCGCGTTCCACCTCCCTTATCACATGCTGTAAAAGCTTTTATGTGACTTAGCTCGTTACACTCGCCGCAATGGAATTTGCCAGTCGGTGTTCTCTGCGAGTTCACCAGCGATAGTGAGCACTGCTGAGGTTGCCACTCAGAGTCTGGTAAAGTGACTCAGTTGTCTTTCGGAGTTTTTTTCCTGGCTTATTTTGGATTCTGTCACTGCCTGACTCTTTTGACGTCGCGTGGTGGTTGATACATAGAGATCTATCATCTCCAGATTGAGGTTAGAACCTCCTGGGCGTATAGTAACCAGAAAAATAGTGGTCCCAAACTAAGTTCCTGGGTAGTGTGTAGCTGCTGGTGATTTTCATATCCATGTCACCCAGCAGAACTGTTGATTTACTGATGTATTTGACCCTAACTGGTGTACTTACTCGTATATCGAAGGAGAAGGGACAGTGCGTTAAAATTTCTTGTCACTAGATGACTTAAAAATTTAGCGGTTTAGCGCCGTAAGTCTTTTGCATAGTAGACACGCCCAGTTTTTTCCGGTCTGAGAAGAGGTACCGTGCTGAAGTCAATACCTGAAAATCCGGCATTTAAGAAACTCCTTATCAAATTTTGCATTGTAGCAATGGTCCACGTTGCTTGGTCTGAAGTTTCGTCTATATATCTCATCACCTGCCTTGAAACCAGAAAGATTAGATCGCAGTTGTGGCGCTCTTACCCTGCATATTTGCTATCTTCAATCTTATCTCAGAGCTGGTCTCGTAATACTTAAAGCTTCTCGAGTGGCTTAAGAACCACTACTGGGACTCCTAAACAATGTAATAGCTGCAACTGCCGGTATGATTTACTATGGTAAATCATTTACTGGCCAAACACGGCCAAAGTAAGTGAAATCCCAATGACCGTGTGGTATGATGAACGCAGAGCACAGGAGATGGAGAAAATCCTGCGGTCCCAATCCTTCTGATGCAGATTAAATAGGTACGGATAGCATCTTAAAGCATATGGTTTGGCCGTTGAGAAGCATTAGTCTGTGAAACTTACGGGATGTGAACTTGACTCCATTGTCGGAGACGACATACTCTTGTCCTCTAAATTCGTAGAAGACATGTTTCTCGAAGAAGCTTATGATTGGGGCTACAGGCATATTCTAGATCAGTTGAATGATTGGAAATCTTGATATTTGGTCCAGAACTGTGATAGCTCCAATGTATCCAGATGCCAAGTGAGGATAACGGCCAATAAGATTGATATATTTGCGCTGGAACACAACGTGTAATTCAAATTTACTCATTGGAGGCATACTTCACAGGCGGTTACATACTTTTATTATTTGTTGGGTCATTTTTGGCCAAAAGAAGTACGTTTTCAGCTACCGCAAAATACGACCGTATCCTTCAGATAAGATTGAGGATCAGTTCTTTGGGCATTCACAGTTTCCACGGTTCCTCTTCCTGTGTGGTGTCTCCGGGTGCGTGTCCAACCCACTTGTATTCAAATCCCTCTATTACCGACAGGACAACTGAGGTAGTTGGCTCTAGGTGGTAGTAATCAGCTGAGTAGCCTACCGACTGGAAGGCAGATGAATTTGCTTGGCTCCTTTTGGGGCAAACATACGCGAGAAAGTATCCGGTACCACATGTTGACTTCCCTCCTGGTGTCGAATCGTAAAGTTAAATGCCTGCAATTTCAAGGCCTGTCTTACAAAGTGACCATGAAGGTCAGTTTGGCGCATCAAGTGTTTCAGAGACGCATGATCTGTAACAATTTCAAAAGGGTTTCCTTTGACATAGGCGCGAAATAGCTTTACCACCAACATCATTGTCAAACATTCCTTCTCAAAGACAGTGTAGTTCTGCTGAGCCAAGTTTAGCTTGTGGGACATGAAGGCTACAGGAATTTTCTTGACATCTTCCGTAGCTTGGACTAAGACTGCTCGCACTCCATGTTGACTCGCTTCACAATTGATAACGGTTTGTAGAAGTCCAGGCTATGTAGTACGTGAGCTGTTATCAGGGTCTTCTTTAGCTCTTCAAAGGCCCACAAGCTAGGTTCTTTCCAGATGAACTTCCATGCTTTACGCAGTATCTCTGACAAGAGTGTAGTGATGGTCACAGAGTCATGTACAAATCGTTGGTACCAACTGCATAAACTTAGAAATCACCACTATTGCTTAGTTTTTTTGGGTAGAGGAAAGGCGTCTACCGCCTTTATCATATTCGGGTCGGTTTTGATGTTACCGTGACCTATAATGTGACCCTAATACTTAAACTCCATTATAAATGAACTAACTCTTCCCTTTTCAGTAAGCGCTCATTCTTATTCAGTGAGAAGTGACGGTAAAGGTGAGTATGCTGCCAAGGAAGAGGGGTGTAAATAGTCCGTGAATGGTCGATTTCGTGTTGCGGCTCAGTATGTGGTGCCGTACGATTTTGGATTCGAGTAGTTTGTTCCGGGCACTGTATCGGTGAATATTTGGGGACGCGTGATTTTGGTTGGGATTGTCTTTTTTTGATTTCTCTCTTTCGGAATGGAGCACGGTCGGAAAGAGAAGAGAGGTTAAGTAAAGTCGAGTTGTGGGCAGTTGATTGATGCATTTTAAATCAGGCACTTGAATTGGTGGCTGATACTTGTATTTTGTACTAAGTCTGCTTGCCTGAGACCTGCGACTGAGATCCCTCTCCGAACTATTAAGCCTGCCAGCAGCCATCTCGTAGTAGACTTAGGGTGTCCGGACTTGTTGACGTGATTGGTACAGTCCGTTGGCATATTTCAAGATCTCAAGTCTATAATAGATTTACGGTTGGCTTGGATTTCATTCGGGAAACCTCGAACGGGCGAGAATGTGATAAAAAAGTCACCAAACCACGTAGAAAATTTTATTACTCTAGTTCAAGTCGACGGACGGAAAGACAGACGGACAGTTCGCAATTGGAGAAGGGGTATGGTAAAAATATTCCAAAATACTCTGAAAATGGTCTGTTGTATAAATATTCCAAGTTAAGCTATAAAAACCTGAAACATGAAAAATGTTCATTATTTTAGTTGCTAATAAAATGTTGTATTGCGCTTGCCTTCTGACATTTGGGGGCCGCCATTTTGAATGCATGCGTTAGATTTGTGTCTCAGATTCTCATCAATTAATGTGCCAAGCCTCGTTCATATCGGACCTTCACTCTATACAGGGCAAATGTATTCAACTTTTCCTGACACTGGCAGCCGAAAGTATTACGTCTCGACTCTTTTATTTTTCACCAGATTTTTAAGGGTTTTGTACTTTAATACAAAACTGTATTGCAATCACGACCTGTGTTCGTTTTTCCGTCCGTCCGCCTGTATATCACAGCAGTTTTCATCCGAAATTATCGAAGTTACAGCCATGAAACTTTGTGAAAAGATCAGAAGTGGTGACTTCTTGAATATTTAGGGGTGGAAAAATTGTTCACCGCGTTTTAAGGGGGTCTCCGAATATAGGGAGGTGACCCTTCAATGGATGGATCAGCGTCTGAATTTTAAATTTGTGGTACTTTGGAAAAGCTTAAGGGCGGTTTTATTGGTTGGAAGTGCAAAAATCACCCCCCCCTATCCCCCGAAAACTTTCAATCGGTTTTTCTCCCCTTTAACGTGCAAATTCCGGGTTTATTCAATTTAACTTAAAGGCTTAACCCGAACTAGTGTTTTGGTGGGTGGAAAATATTTTAGGCGAATTATCTAGCTTGTAGAAGGCGTAAAAATGGCTATTTACAGAATACGTGCACTTCTCGTACAGATTTCCAGGTTTGGTCTCCAAATATAGGGAGGTGACCCTTCAAAAAAAAATTTCCACCGTTGGTCGTCGAGTAGGGTGTTATTGGAAAGGTCTTAATGCGATCTTTTCAAAACAAATCTTAAAATTGCCTTATCAGTACTCTGGGGGCAGGGGAAGGAGAAATGTGCAAATTTTTCGCGTACCCCCCCTCGCGAAAGGATACCTTTCATCCGCAACATCTAAAAAAAAACCATGGATATAGGCTTTTCTGAGTAAAACAACAGCAAATACATGAGAAGTTGAAATTCACTCAACTTTGTTAGTAATAGTAGTATATTGATTGATTTTACATTTTCTTGAATAAAATCTTAAGGGTACCTTTAAATTCAATGAAATTTAGTATTAAAAATGACTATTAATAAGATTGGCCTGTCCTACAAGTTTCACAAAGATTAAATAGTATAAAACGAAATTATAGCGGCTTGAATTTTCCTGTACAACTATTGAACAATATGCGCTGTATGTATTACTCATTGAGTTATACTAAGGAGTTGGCGAGCTTTCATTTCCCTTTGGAACTTACGAAGTCACTTGATGCATGCATACATTTTGTGTACGTACACAATGAATTTCGAAAGCTTTCGTACATTCCACTAAACAGCTGTATCAGAAATGTGCTAACTTACTTTTTTATGGAACCTTTGAGTTCCATCTTTGTAGATACATAAATCCAACACTATTTTCTCCATTAAAAACAAATATCACATACCAATCGCTCAGTTGCCATTCTTTTAGCTGAATTTACCAAAACTACTAGAATAATTTATACACACCTGCTTTCGAACATGACAAATCCGCTGGCAGTGAGATAACAAATCATCTGATCATAAAGTTTTATTTGACTACTGCCTCCTTAAACCTGGCCATCTTGCTAGGTTTGATGATGCAGTGAAAAGTAAAACTGACAATCAGCTGTTTCATCAATGACGTCATTACTTTTTGCTTTTTTTATCAGCTGTCGTGACATTTCAACAGTAAGTCTCAGATTATTTTCAAATTTTGGAAGCAAAAGTTATTGGGGGCAATTTGTTGTCGAAGAAATGATAAAGCAGGATAGCCAGAATTGCTTGTTGTGAGTCGTGTAGTCATGTAGGAAGTTGCAAAGTAGTTAATTAAGTATTTCATACATATTTTAAAAAGGATTAACTTGAACTTGATGCAATTTCAGATCGATGAAACTTCGTTTAAGTACATTGTTGGAAAGTCCAATCAAACCGATTCTATAGAATTACAAATCGGATCGTAGACAAAGCAATAAAGCCAATGCTAAATCGTACTAAGAAGTAAACCCTCGAATAGCAACGCAGTACTCGGAAAATTGACTATACGTCATAACAATACATCTGATGAAACGGATAAGGATAACGGATATGAAAATAATCGTGGCTCGACAAGAACTTGAAGTGTATGTTTTCCTCGCCGGAATAATGCCTTGAACGGTGTTTCATCGTCAACTCTCTTACCACCCGAGCCGGCACCAGGTCCAAGTCGAAGGAGCGCTCGACTAGGAGCATCAAGAGCCAATAGTTAAGAGAAATAAAGTAGCGAAACAAAATGTACCAATCGTCGTTAGAGACAAAACACTGCTGATGAACAAGATGATGATGAGGAACAAAGGTATGTAATCGCGACATTGATATAATTTGCCTTTTTTTAATTTTCACTCAATTTTTTCAGAGAGCTAATCGAAAGCTGATACGACGAAAAAATTCCTCAGAATCAGTGTCTAACGATAACTCCTGAAATCATAACAAACAGTCGACAAAATCGACCATTGACTGAACAAAAAGCCAGACCTATTCGCAATATAGGTAAATACTTGTACATTATCGTCATTCTATTCTAATTTGTATACAATTTGACTTTCAACTGCTAAATATGAGGATGATGCTACAACATCATCACAAGTTGTTGAATTTGCATTCTATCGTGTTTCTGAGCCACCAAGTCTAGAACTACTAGACGTTTGACGATTGCGCATTGGTTGTGTTGATCTATAAACGACACTAGCATTATCATTTGTTATTCGATTCTCGAGAGTAAAATAACCAATTACAACGCTAGCGTGGTTCATAGATCAACACAACCAATGCACAATCGTCAAACGCCTAGTAGTTCCACACTTATGACATTAAAATAGTTTGCCTTACTTTCTAAGTTTTTAGTCATTTTTTTCAGAAACCAAATCGGAAGCTGATACAACGAAAAAAGTCGTCAAAGTCGGAACAAACTGTCGAGGAAACAAGCTCCTGAAATAACAACATCAAATCCGCTTCAACTACGTCAAGTGCGATCGGATGAAGATAACGAAAATGAATACGATCGTGGCTCAACAAGAGCTGAAAGTGCACGTTTTCCTTGCCGTTATTTTAAAAATACCTTTGTAACTTGATCTGCATTTCATTATAGCAAAATTCAAAAAAAAAAATTTTTAAATAAAATCATCAAACTATATGTTTCGATATATTCTATAATTTATCAAGGCTGATGACATCAATTTACAAATTTTTTTATAGATGTTAAAGCAGTAACAATGAGTATGGATGTAGAACCGTGATGATTCGAGATGGCTAGTGGATGCTAAATCCCGATTTGATGTGTTGCGCTGCTGACAATGAATCAATCTCATTAAATATTCTTGTATCCTGATTATAAAACGTCTGTTTTTTTTTACCACGGATGCTGTAATGCTGTAATGATAATAAAAACAATTTATTTAGTTATAGTAAGTATTATGAACTGTTAAATATTATTTCAAACTAATTTAAGAAAGGATTGAGGATTTCTGTGGATTTAGAGGAATAAGGATATGTATCTAACCTAGTGAGGGAATCAGATAAGAAATATTATTTTATTGAAAGCCATTTCGATTTTAAGTTTTCGGTAGGTCAACAGACAACTCTATCTTAATTTAACTATTGAAGTTACTGAGAGTTTCTATGTGGAGAAACAGTCTGCGATAATTATCTTTTGCTAAAAAAGCTAAATCTGTTATCACGTGCATTTCTGTTCTGGATAACTTCATGTTTAAGACTCCTATTAAACTTGCTCTCTTTTTGTATGTAGCTAGATTGAAAAGCAAGCATACGACAGTATTGATCGTAACGTGCTGTAACAAATAATGCTTTGCTTTGGCGTCCTAGCCAAATTAGTCCGTCTTATCAAAATGACGTGGACAACTTCCTAAGTCTGCATTAATAACCAACTCACCGACGCCTTTGATAGCAATAGCGGACTAAAGCAGGGAGATGGGCTGGCCCCATGGCTATTCAATTTGGCAATGGCTAAGAAAGCTACCTGTCCATACAAGAGGTACGCTATTATATAAGTTAAGCCAAGTGGTAGCCTATGCAGATGATAGCGACATTTTATCACGGTCGCTAACAAGTGCCAAGAACTTTTCCTGAAACTGGACAGCGAAGCAAAAGGTCAATGCAAATAAAACAAAACTCATTACTCAGTCGAGGAAAAATACCTCAAGTGCACAAAATATCGCACTTGGCGAATACGCTACCGAAAATGCGGGCAAACTTGTGTATCTAAGCACCAAAATAACGAGAATGCTAATGAAAGAAAGAAATACGCCGGCAAATACAGCTCGCAAATAACATATTGTATTCCGTTTTGACTTTCTTGAAAACTAGCTGCATACACACAGGAAAACAAAGCTCCAAGTATACAAATCTGTGATAAGACCTGTGTTATGCTATGGATTTGAGAAACATGGACCCTAACTCAAGCATCCTTACACATATTCAACGCTTTTGAGGGACGGGTCCTGAGGCGGATGATTGGAGTGAAGCTAGACGGGGACCAATGGCGAATTCGACACTACCATAGCTGTATGAAATAATTGACCAGCCGGAGGTCTCAACGATTGTAAGAGTGCGGAAGCTGCAATGGGCTGGCCATATGAACCATATGGACGAACAACGGATACCCAAAAAGGTATTCGTTGGGAGAACTGAAAGGTGGAGCCCAGTGGGGAAACCAAAGAAACGCTGGGCTGACTCGATCAACGAAGACAGTTCATCGCTGTTCAGATTTCCAAATTGGAGGACCCGACTGATGGACTGAAGTGCTATTTGCAGGAAACAAAGGCCGGAGAGGGGCTATAGTGCTACGAAGAAATTGAAAAAAGTGTATTTCACACTGATGTAGACTAATAAACTTTTTGTCTCAAAAACAAAGAAAATCATGTCTTATAAAAATAAATATTTAATGAAGAATAAATTATCACAATATTGCTAATTTTTTTGGATAAAAAGTATTGCTTTAAGCCTTAATTAAATTAATTATAAGAAATTTTGTAGTTAATTATGAATAAATAAATTCAATACTCCCAAAATAAAACACTCAACAATTTGTGACCCCCGAAAAAAAAATTCATTGAAAGTAGCCCATATGGGTATCAAATGAAAGGTCTTGATGAGAACTTTTCAAAGCAGGTCTTAGTTTGGCAATGTTTGCTTCGAGAGGCGCACAGGGAGGGGAAATACACGAAAAATTTGTGTCCCCCCCCCCTCGCGATTGGACACCTGTGATCCGAAAAATCTGAAAAAAATCGCGAATATAGGTTTTGGTGAGTACAGCAACAACAAATACGTGAGAAGTCGCAATTCACTCAACTTTGTTAGTAATAGTATGATTTATCGATTTTATGTTTTCTTGAATAAAATCTTAACGGTACCCTTAAATTCTATGAAATTCACACAGATGACTATTTATAAGATTAATCTATCCTGAAAGTTTCATAAAGATTGAATCATATTTAGCGAAGTTATAGCGGTTTGAATTTTCCTGTATTACTATGGAACAATATGCGCTGCATTTATTACTACGGCAACATATGGCTATGGAACAACATGCGCTTTTTACCGACTCAGACACTACAGTTTTGCTAGAATTTGCATGAAAATTTCAGGAATGATAGGTGTCATGTAGATCTTTGGGAATCGGTTCAGCTAGTGGTATCAGTAATCGTAAAACAAAATAGTGGCTGCTTTAAATGCGAAGATTGAATAATTTTGAGTTATTTTTCCCAAATTCAACGTTTAAGGTGCATGCTTTGAACACTTGATTCAATTCAATGAATGACTGAAGATGAGTACCTACAATTAATGCTCATAAGTGAAACAAGTCAAGGAGGCGGGAGAGAGCTCCTAGCAAAAGGGTTCTGTAACCATTCTAGGATTCGAAAAAATAGGCCATGAATCGACGATAACAGTACAGGAGAGTGGCCCCTGAAAAAAAATCCATCAAACGTAGCCAATATGAGTATGAAATGAATGTTTTCATGGGAGCATTTCAAAACAGTTCTTAAACTGTCAGTTTTTGCTTCAGTGGGGGCACAGGGGGAAACACATGAAAAATCTGTTTCCTCCGTCGCAGATGGACATCTGAAATAATTATCAAGGGAGATATTTATGAGTATAACAATAACAAAAACCTCAGAAGTCGAAATTCATTCAACTTTGTTAATAATAGTATGATCTTCGTATTTCATATTTTCTCCAATAAAATCGTCTTTGACATGTATCTTGATTTGATTCAATCTGGTGACTACATTTTGTAAATTGAATACAAAATCCTTCTGACATGAGCGTAGGTCTGTTTACCCAACTTGTTCTATGTGTTCATTTAATATGCAAAATATTGATTTTTTGCATTTCATAGCATTTTAAAACACATAAATTATTTATTCATCATTGACTAACAATCTTGTTAATTTTGTTTGGTTAGTCTTCTATCTTAATTTAATTGTTAGTCAATGATAAATAAATAATTTATGTATTTTAAAATTCTATGAAATGCAAAAAATCAATATTTTGCATATTAAATGAACATATGAAAAAAACAACTAATTCAATATTTCTTGCTTCAATTTGGACGGTCTTTTCAAGCAATCACTTTTTCTTTGGTATTTATTTAAAAAATAGAATCTTAATTAAATGAATTATAAATTAATTTGTGGCGATTCATGGATGAATTAATTATAGATTCCTAAATGCTATGAACTGAAAAAAAACAAAATCAATAATTGGTTTAATAAATGAAAAATAAATAATAATCTAATTTAATACTGCTAGTTTTCTTCTGGATAGTCTTTTAAAGGAATCGCTTTTTTCTTTGGAATAATTTATTAAATAAATATTTGCTCAAGTGGACGAAAATCTTTTCAAATGGCTAGTGATTGGTGTTCCCCAAAGTTCACAGTTTTCTTCTGTGTGTGCATCTAATTTGTCAAAATTAATTTCACAAAAAATTGTTTTTTTGCACTTTTGGACTAAAAACATATTTTCAAAATTTTCTGATATTACAGTTTGAATTATTTTATATGCCATAAATGACATATCTATACAAAATTTTGACGGCCATTTCAAACCTCCGCGATTTGAATTATCAAGGTAGGAAAAGTTTTCGTCCACTTCAATATTTAAATGTACATTTGTTCAAAAGAATGCGGAGTATGTTGGACAAGTTGTTCTTTCCGACACCTTTCGCCCAATATATCCCGCTACATAGATTAAACTATTTTCGCATTCGGTATTTCTACATCGCAGCCTTTTAGGATTACTTCCTGACTAGTATATACATCATTAGTATTTATTGAAATTTTATCACATTCCGAAAAATCTACTTTTAATTGACTAATTTTTACTGCACCTTGACGACTAGAGTAAAATTTCAAAAGTGAAGTTACTTTAATATTCTGTTCTAATTCTGAAATTTCTTGAACAGACACATTATAATTTGTTCCACTCATTCACCTATATCGAGAAAATTGCGCCTCTTGTGGATCAGTTTGCAGTTTCCCTAATAGAACAAAGGGAATCTGCAAATCTAAAAGATATTCAGATATTCAGCTATTAAAATTAATGACGCGGTAGTTAAATTCAAAGCTGTCTCTGTTTCTCATGAAAGTTTACCAGTAAATTTAGTAACACTTTTTATGCCATCAAAAGCATCCCAAGAACTAAGCCAATCTAAAAACTTTTTTAAAAATGTAACATTATCTTGACGGATCGAAGTAATAGGCAATGCCAATGGCTCTCGAATACGGTATCCTTTTCCCGGATCTTTTACATTAACAACTATCCACCATTTCCTAATGATTGATATAAATTCAAAGATTCCTACAGATTGGGGTCCAAGTTTATCTTTAAATACTATGTATTAACTGCTTCTATTGTTTTTTCATCAAAAATTTTTAATGCTAATGAAACTGATTGTCTTTGAAAAGCATTTGGATACAAACATTTCAAAGACAATGAAGGAGCCAGTTTAACTGTTGAATTTTTGTCCTCTTCATAAATTTGAATTAAGTCTCTAAATTTAGCAGTTAAATGTAAATCAGCATTATCAAAACTAGGGAAACAAAACATTTTAGGTAATGAGTTAATCCTGACTATGTCAAATAAGAAAAAAAAATTTTTGGTTGAATCATAAGGGGAAATGATGCATGACTGTAGCTGATTATGGGGAGAGAACGATTTAAACAGATTAACTTTAACTCTATTATCATCGGAAATAATCGCAACAACTTCAAAATCAACGTTGTGCAAGTTATCCAAAATATCTTTCGTTATTTTGTATAATTCACCACCACTCATTTTTTTAACTGGAAATATTCCAATTACTTCCTTATTTCTTGAAAGTTAAGATGATTGAATCTTAACTTTCAAGAACTTGCACTGAATTAGCAAGCACTGGTTTGTCAAAACTAAAACTAGTATTCACTGCAATTCCCTATAACTTATTTCCTTTATACGTTTATTTCGGATTTACATAAATTTCATCTAATAGCAAAACTACTTTTTTCTCTTTAGCCTCTAACTGTTTCGATCTATTAATCAAGTAATTTAATGAGACATGTGAGTTCAAATTTAAAGCCAAAAGAGTTTGTAAATATGGGAAAGTTGGCAAAGTTAATAAATCTAATTCGCACAAATACTTGCATGCACCCCGATATGTGTAATAAAGCATTGCAGCAAAAACTAATGTATCTGAATCATATCGTGGACTTTTTAAAGAAATTTGCCTTAGTTGATTTTTTATGATGTTTATTCGATTATGTGGTTCTTGGTCTGAAAGTTGCGATAGCTGTTCTCTTACTGAATACAATATTTGTTCCTTTCATTGTTAGGATTAGGTCTTAGTTCATTCCTGCTACCAGAGTTCACCACCACAACTGCTGGGGAAGCTGTGCAGATTCAAGGATCATTAAGTCACGTACTGGGACTACCTGAGCTGCGAGGTAATTATGCTTAGATTTAAGGCATTGTAGAACATTTTAAGTATTTTTGGAAATTAGTTTGTCTAATATTAAGTTAGATTGGTGCTAAGCCAAGTAGCTAGGGACCGCCAGAAGTGTTACAACGTACCAACGAACACCACGAACTGAAGCTGTGGATACTTGTATTGCTCACGGAACAAGATCTGGGTAGTATCGAAAAACGCGTTGCCCGAAATCATGGTTGCCGACGACACGATATGCGGTTCAGTTGGCTGGTTGAAATACGACCCCAAACCTTCCTACGCCTACAAAGCATTGCCAGGACTTGAAGCACTAGCGAGGTTTCGTGAAATAATTCCAATGCAGAATGCTAACCTCTTAACGAAGATCCATCGAATTTATAGAATACAATGTACAAAAGAAATAGTATATATTAACAACAATTCTCGACTATCCACCGTCCATGGCGAGAGATTACAAGTTGCAGCGTAATTACATGATTTCTCGAATCGATTTTATGAACATAGCGACCAAGAACGGGTTAAGAAATCATTACCAATTGGATTGTCAACAGTTGCCCACCTGGGAACGGGTGTGCCAACCAACAGCGGCGGAATAAGCTTGAAGAGAATAATTTAAGAGCCACGGAAATCAATGAAGAGTACGACCCTGACAAAAAGGCCCCGTTAACTACGAAGAAATAAAAAGGTCAGTCGAGTAACGGACGCTCTCTTTTTCTTTGGTCTTGATTTGTGGAGTGAAGAGGTCGCTAAGTTTGGGAAAAATTAATCGGAAAAAGTGAAACAGTAATTTAAAGAAGAAATTAATCGGAAAAGGTGAACCAGTCATTTGAAGAAGAAATTAATCGGAAAAAGTGAAGCAGTCATTTAAAGAAAAATCAATCGGGAAAAGTGAAACAGTAATTGAGAAGCGTCCTGATGACCATCGCCCGAAATACGAATATACATGTGCTGATAGATCATGCATACCATTGGGATTCGAATGTGACGGAAAATAATATTAGAATTCCTCGAATACATTGCGAGCTACGAGCCGGCGGCTTCTGGCGGATGCAACGGGGCCCCAATCGCAGGTTAACCCATTAAGTTATTCAGAAGAAAAGGTACCTCTTTTATTTTATATTTGAATTGCATTATTCACTTAAAGGAAAAATTGTTGTAAGATTGCTGTACGATACAATGAAGTGTGAATTAAAACGGATTTTACACTAAAATTCTTGAGTGATAATTGTAGTAGCATAGTAAATCTTGTGTGCGCGGCTCAGGCGGTGGGACGCGCGGAAAAGTTAATGTGGGAATTAGTAGTTCTTTCCAGATCACCAGCGCCCGTGGTTGTGGTGGAGAACCAGGTGATTAGCCCTGCGATCGTATCAGTGCAAACCGAGAATAGAGGAAGGTGAGTGAAGATTTGGCCCCAATCCCAAGGTTGAGGTAGTGTGTTAGGAGCACATTTAGCGAAAAACTACGCACGCGATCCAGTCAAACGTACGTGTCCCCGCCAGCTGATTGTAAGTGGATCCTCCGAGCCGTTTTCTCGTTTGACGGCTTCTTGGGGGCCCAGGACAAACGAGTGGTGCTCCCTACGCCCGTCTCCGGACGAGCTTGCTGGAACCGCAGGCCCCCTCGGAGGAACGCAGCGCCTACATCTTGTAGGTTGTAGTGGATGGTTATATTGGCGGCGGAATCTAATTGTAACATTTGGCGCCCAACGTGGGGCCCTAAAGTCGAAAAAGTGGTGGTTTCCGTATAAGTGAGCTAGTGAAGTAAATAAGTGTAATCAAAGTGCTAATCAGTGTTTGCCTTTGCGGGGGGTGTGACTTATGTTGGTGGAGCAGTTTGAGATAGTGAAGTGAATAAAGGTAAACGAAGTGCCGATCGGTGTTTACTTTTGCGCGTAGAGCAGTTCGAGTGAATGAAGCTTTCTTTTGTTGGAATTTACACATTGAATTAAAAAGAAAATAATGTGCTTATAAATAAAAGTTAGAATAAATAAAAGTCTTCTTAAAATTCTCCAGAGTTTCAGTTAGCCAATAAGTTAGCTCATAAGTGTAGTTTTAAGTGGGTTTAGGGTAACTTTTCAGTTTTTTAGGGTTTTCGTGTCGTTTTGAGCAGGCTACAGCTTGCGGATATGACGGGTAAGATGATGGTGGACCGGCTGAATAAGGAAGAACTCTCATATGAGATGGAGATCAGGGGCCTGGAAACTGGCACGGTGGACGTGATGAGGAGTGTGCTCCGCCATGCAGTACGAGGGGAGGCATCCATGAATACATCCCTATTAAGGAAGACTTATCCCTTCATATACGAGGAGGATATAGCAGCGGTGCAGGCAAAGTTTGAGGAAATCCAGTCCCTAATGAGCACCTTCAAGGATAATGCGCGGTCAGCGGAGTTCCTGAAGATTAAAGCGAAGATCAGGTTCGCATTTCGAAGGCTAGAAAATTCCCAGGGAGGAGAGGAAGACGCGGATGAAGTGGCAATTAGGCTGAGGGCACAGCTGGTACTCTCGATGGGTGAGCTGGAAGCGAAGGCGGAGGTTAAGGTGCTGGATTCTGGCACACCCCCAGTCGTAGAAACGTTGCAGGATGCACACAACCATGAAGTGCAAGAAACCAGGTCAGATTCAATCCAGCTAGCTGAAGAGCCTTTAAGTCAAGAACCGGGGCAGAATTTGGAGCGAGACGGGAGCGCGATGGAGGCAGTTAGTTCACCAGCCCAAAGGGAAGCGAGCAGCATTACCCAGTTGACAACTCCTCGAGTGGTAGGCAAATTAGGGAAGGTCCAGGACGTCTCTAAATGGGGTCTAAAGTACAGTGGAGAGTCTGGATCATTAAACGCTTTCCTCGAACGAGTAGAGGAGCTACGCTTGGCAAAAGGAGTGTCACCGGCTCGACTTTTTCAAGCAGCAGTGGAACTGTTTGAGAGAAGAGCCCTTGTATGGTTCCGGGCAAACCGTTCCAACTTTGGCTCATGGGCGGAACTGGTGAGTGAGTTGCGCGCTGAATTCCTTCCTCCGGATTACGATAAGAAGTTGCTGGAGGAAATTAAAAGGCGTACTCAGGGGCCCGAGGAGTCTATGGGGATGTATGTGGCTACCATGGAAGGGTTGTTCCGACGGAAAAATACTCCCTGCTCGGAGGCCGAGAAACTGAATATCTTGCTGGATAATTTGACGCCCTTTTATCAGACACAGCTAGGGTATACTCCAGTGAAATCAATTGCAGAGCTGGTGGTGCTGGGGCGCAAAATCGAAGCAAAACGGGTCTCAGTGGAGGCTTATCGACCACCACCACCCAGGGAGGGGCAATGCTTGCTGGAGCCTGATCTGGCCTATTCAGGAAGAGGGGAAACGATGCACGTAGCAGCCATACCTGGAACGGGAGTGCAATGTTGGAATTTCAGGACACAAGGGCATACTTCCAGGGACTGCGCAGAACCAGCAAGGTGTTTTGGTTGTGGTCAGTTAGGAGTGAGGAGGGCAACCTGCCCAAATTGTCGCAAAGATAGAGGTGCAGAGGCACCACGTCATCGGTTCCCAGGGCAGAGAGGTAGGGGTGAGGGCGGAGGAAGGAGCAGTGGTAATACCGGCCAGGAATCGTCTCACCTTCCGGGTTCGGGAAACTCGCCTCGTACTCAGTAGGCGGCGAACTGAGTACGGTGGGGAAAAGAGGCAAAGCCGCGGAGTCTAGGTTAGCTTATGTCATCGGAGGAAGGACTGGGGATAATCGACCACACCTGGAAGTCGAGGTATTGGGTCGTAAGTTGTTGGGTCTGTTGGATTCAGGGGCGTCTAACACCATCATAGGTGGAGAGGGATGGAACGTTTTAAGCAGGTTCGGAGTGGAGCTGCTTGGGGCTGCGTCGTCGCATGTAAGGGTGGCTAATAATGCGAGTGTAGAGGTAGTTGGGAAGTCCTGCATCCCATTCACATTACAAGGAAGGACGGATTGAATCACGGCATTGGTAGTCCCGTCACTGGCTCACGAGGTCATTTTGGGGGTTGATTTTATCAAACGCTTCGGATTAGTCGTAGCTCTTGGCCAGAACTCCTGGAGCTTCCTTGATGCCTTGCAAGAAGGGGAAGTGGAACAACTGCGTTCACGCAGTCGGTTTACCGTTGGAGAACACGAAGTATTGGAGGGCTTACTAAAAGAGCAGTTTGGACTGATGGGCGATGGCATCGGCTGTACGAGTCTGGTCGAACACGTGATCAAGACCAAGTCGTCGCCGATAAAATAACGCTACTACCCCGTATCTCCAGCGGTGCAGCAACACATAAACTCCGAAATGGATGAGATGCTGCAGTTGGGCGTCGTGGAGCCTTCCTCTAGCCCGTGGTCGTCACCAATACTATTGGTGAGGAAAAAGGACGGGAAATTTCGCTTCTGCGTTGATTTCCGGAAGTTGAATCAGGTATCGGAGCGAGATGCGTAACCCATTCCCTATGTGTCAGCCACCTTGGATAAGCTTCGCAATGCTAGGTACTTGTCATCGCTGGATATCAAGTCCGCCTACTGGCAAGTACCTATGGCGGAAGACTCCAAACCATTAACTGCTTTTACAATCCCTGGACGGGGATTGTTTCAGTTTAAACGAATGCCGTTTGGACTGCACAACGCTCCAGCCACTTGGCAACGTCTCATCGACAGAGTCTTAGGTCCGGAGTTGGAACCATACGTGTTCGTATATTTATATGACATTGTCGTGGTGACCGCAGACTTCCAGAAGCACGTGGAGATTCTGCGGGAAGTACTAGTGAGACTGCGGGAGGCGGGTTTGCGTGTCTCGAAGGAAAAGTGCGAGTTTTGCCGACCAATGTTGAAATACTTGGGATATGTAGTAGACGAGAGGGGGTTACAGGTAGATCCCGAGAAAGTCAACTGTTTGTTGCAGATTCCTTCGCCGACGAATGTTAAAAAGGTGCGACAATTCCTCGGAATGGTGTCGTGGTATCGACGCTTCATCCCAGATCATGCTACCCTGACGGCACCACTCACAGACCTTCTTAAAAAGAATAGGAAATTTGTATGGTCACAACAGTGTGAAGAAGCATTCGCCAAATGTAAGACGAAACTATCAACGGCTCCGATTCTGACTTGTCCGGATTTTTCCTTACCCTTTAATGTGCAGACCGACGCCTTGGATACCGGGTTAGGAGCGGTACTGAGCCAGAACCACCCTGAGGGAGAGAAAGTGGTCTGTTACCTAAGTTGAAGCCTCTCCAAAGCAGAAAAAAAATATTCGACCACGGAGAAAGAGTGTCTCGCAGTGTTGTGGGCGGTCGAAAAATTAAGACCATATCTAGAAGGGACCCGCTTTAGGGTAATTACAGATCATCACTCTCTGGTATGGCTGAATAATCTACGCGATCCAAATGGGCGACTGGCACGGTGGGCAGTCCGTCTGCAACAATTCGACTTCGACGTTATTCATAGAAAAGGGAAAGAACACCTGGTTCCAGACGCGCTATCGAGGTCGGTGCCAGAGGTCAATGTAGTTGGGTGTCTGACGGCACCAGAGGATAAATGGCTAGCAGGTATGCGGCAGAAAATAAATAAAAGGCCCGAAAAGTTCCCGGATTGGCGTACTGAGGGCGATACCCTCTGGAGAAATGTTCCAGGCCGCTACGTGGAGTTAGGTGGCGACTCTTGGAAACAGGTAGTGCCGAAACCGGATAGACTAAGGGTACTCTAGCGTTGCCATGACGATCGGGACATATGAGAGTCCGGCGAACCTACGACCGAGTAATCCAGCATTTCTTCTGGCCAAAAATGCGCGCTGATAAAAAAAATACGTGGCAAGGTGTCAAGTACGCCAGTCCATAAAGGTGGAAAGGACGCGACTATATGGCCCCATGGTTTCCGGGGTCAGCCAAGTAAAGGAACCCTGGGAAATGATTTGCGTCGACTTAGTTGGCCCTCTCCCACGATCAACGCAGGGCAACTGTTATATACTATCGGTAGTAGACTACTTCACCAAGCTCCCGTTGATTTTCCCACTTCAGCAAGCGACTGCTCCCGCAGTAACGCGGATACTGGAAGAACAGGTGTTCCTGTTGTTTGGGGTGCCTGCAGTGGTAGTATGCGATAATGGGGTCCAATTTCGATCGAAGAGGCTTCAAGAGTTGGCAGCGTCTTATGGAACTATCATTCAATACACGGCATACTACCACCCACAGGCAAATCCAGTGGAGCGTATTAACCAGAATATAAAACGCATGTTGAGATCATACGTAGGGGACAATCAGCGAAAGTGGGACAAAGAGCTACCAAGGATCGGGTGCGCACTGCGGACGTACACACACGAAGCTATCGATGTTACTCCATACTTCGCAAATTTTGGGCAAAACATGATTGTCTCACGCAAGGGGCTGTTACCTTGCGCCGAGGGAACCAGCCAGCGAAATCCAAGGGTACGAGCTGAGTTGATGGAGCAAATGCGAACAGACATCAAACAACGTCTGGAAAAGGCTGCACAGCAGGGCGCACAAAGATATAACCTTCGGAAGCGGGAACCGCCGTTTCAGGCCGATCAGAAGGTGTGGAGGCGCAACTTCCCTGTCTCGGATGCAGCCCAATACTTCGCAGCAAAGCTAGCACCGGAGTACGTTGGACCATTTAGAATTTCGAACAAGGAATCGCCCTACACCTATAGGCTGGTGCATGAGGATGGTCATGACGCGGGCCTTTGGCATGCCAAGGATTTGAAACCGCACGTGGCATGAGAAGAAAGTGGGACGGTAAAATAAGGAAGAGAGAGTGTACCGCGGGAGTTTTTTTTAAGTGGCCTAGTGCGAGGCACCTACATGGCGTGTCGCTGCGCTCACGCGGTACGGTTTAGGGCTCCGTGGTTTCTGTCCCACTACCTATTTAGAGTAGGTAGTTAATTTAAGTAAGACAAATCGTGTCCTTTCTTCCGGGGGATGAGGGATTCCGGAAAAGTAAGGTGTCGGATCAGAATCGTATGGGTAGGTCCCGTTTCTTAGCAAAACAAAGATACGGTGAACCGTCAAACGGTTACAATATAGCAGGAGTTAAAGAACATTAGACGGTCCAACACGAAAAGAATTTGTGTTTCAGATAGCAATCGATTGCGTATTTTTTTTTTCTTTCTGCTTAATCGTCGCCACACTTTATGTTTGAGTGACCCCTTTTGTTTTCGTTTCCCTTCGCTCCGGGTGATTCTCGTCTTGCGTTCAAGTTGCTATCTTGAAGTTGAGTTAGGTTCATCTTAGCGTTTGGTTGGGTGCTCATCTCAAAGGTAGGATGCGATAGCAACTTTAGCCCAAAAGTTAATAGAAGTAGGTTAGATTAGGTTTTTACAGGTAGTGGGTAGTCTCGGAAGTAGTTAGATTATACAATATCTAAGACAGTAAACCAAGCACCATGATAGGAGAGAATTACGCTGAGCAGTCTGCAGGTTAGGAATTAGGTATAGAGCATGGGTTTCCGATCAAATATTGATAGGGGAAGGAAGTTGTCAGGCAGTATTTTAAACAAAACAAAAAAAAATTGTGTACCAATCTATAATATTCGTCAACACGATGAAGTCTTTTTCGCTCTCTGAATATTACGATTGGACTTAGGTGTGCGATATGTCGGTCAGAGTTGTTTTAGATTCCATTGTTTTTTTTCGATCTCTTTCCTGCTCGTAGATTTTCTGATTCTATATCAGTAGTAATGTAGGAATAGGTTATGAAGTAAGTTTAAGCTTTGAAAGTAGGGAATACTAGAATCAGTTGATAGTTGTAATTTACAAATAGACTATGTGGTAGGTATCCAGCTTTCGAATTAGGAGCGTTTTATTGCCTTTTCCTCGATTTTGGTTCGTTTGGGCAATGAGAACAGAGGAAGTTGTTTCGTAGTGGATTTCAAGGAAATCCACTCAAAGTAGAGGGGGGAGTGTTAGGATTAGGTCTTAGTTCGTTCCTGCTACCAGAGTTCACCACCACAACTGATGGGGAAGCTGTGCAGATTCAAGGATCATTAAGTCACGTACTGGGACTACCTGAGCTGCGAGGTAATTATGCTTAGATTTAAGGCATTGTAGAACATTTTAAGTATTTTTGGAAATTAGTTTGTCTAATATTAAGTTAGATTAGTGCTAAGCCAAGTAGCTAGGGACCGCCAGAAGTGTTACAACGTACCAACGAACACCACGAACTGAAGCTGTGGATACTTGTATTGCTCACGGAACAAGATCTGGGTAGTATCGAAAAACGCGTTGCCCGAAATCATGGTTGCCGACGACACGATATGCGGTTCAGTTGGCTGGTTGAAATACGACCCCAAACCTTCCTACGCCTACAAAGCATTGCCAGTACTTGAAGCACTAGCGAGGTTTCGTGAAATAATTCCAATGCAGAATGCTAACCTCTTAACGAAGATCCATCGAATTTATAGAATACAATGTACAAAAGAAATAGTATATATTAACAACAATTCTCGACTATCCACCGTCCATGGCGAGAGATTACAAGTTGCAGCGTAATTACATGATTTCTCGAATCGATTTTATGAACATAGCGACCAAGAACGGGTTAAGAAATCATTACCAATTGGATTGTCAACAGTTGCCCACCTGGGAACGGGTGTGCCAACCAACAGCGGCGGAATAAGCTTGAAGAGAATAATTTAAGAGCCACGGAAATCAATGAAGAGTACGACCCTGACAAAAAGGCCCCGTTAACTACGAAGAAATAAAAAGGTCAGTCGAGTAACGGACGCTCTCTTTTTCTTTGGTCTTGATTTGTGGAGTGAAGAGGTAGCTAAGTTTGGGAAAAATTAATCGGAAAAAGTGAAACAGTAATTTAAAGAAGAAATTAATCGGAAAAGGTGAACCAGTCATTTGAAGAAGAAATTAATCGGAAAAAGTGAAGCAGTCATTTAAAGAAAAATCAATCGGGAAAAGTGAAACAGTAATTGAGAAGCGTCCTGATGACCATCGCCCGAAATACGAATATACATGTGCTGATAGATCATGCATACCATTGGGATTCGAATGTGACGGAAAATAATATTAGAATTCCTCGAATACATTGCGAGCTACGAGCCGGCGGCTTCTGGCGGATGCAACGGGGCCCCAATCGCAGGTTAACCCATTAAGTTATTCAGAAGAAAAGGTACCTCTTTTATTTTATATTTGAATTGCATTATTCACTTAAAGGAAAAATTGTTGTAAGATTGCTGTACGATACAATGAAGTGTGAATTAAAACGGATTTTACACTAAAATTCTTGAGTGATAATTATAATAGCGTAGTAGATCTTGTGTGCGCGGCTCAGGCGGTGGGACGCGCGGAAAAGTTAATGTGGGAATTAGTAGTTCTTTCCAGATTGCCAGCGCCCGTGGTTGTGGTGGAGAACCAGGTGATTAGCCCTGCGATCGTATCAGTGCAAACCGAGAATAGAGGAAGGTGAGTGAAGATTTGGCCCCAATCCCAAGGTTGAGGTAGTGTGTTAGGAGCGCATTTAGCGAAAAACTACGCACGCGATCCAGTCAAACGTACGTGTCCCCGCCAGCCGATTGTAAGTGGATCCTCCGAGCCGTTTTCTCGTTTGACGGCTTCTTGGGGGCCCAGGACAAACGAGTGGCGCTCCCTACGCCCGTCTCCGGACGTGCTTGCCGGAACCGCAGGCCCCCTCGGAGGAACGCAGCGCCTACATCTTGTAGGTTGTAGTGGATGGTTATATTGGCGGCGGAATCTAATTGTAACATCATTTTAGATCATGTTCGAAATTATTTGCTTCTACCGACTCTATTTTGTAATTTTACTTAAACTATCGCATTTCATTCGATGGCCGAAAAACCTTTGAAAGAAACAAGATTTTACTTTAGTTTTTTTCAAAATAAATCTTAGTTTGGAAATCGCATTCAATTTTAATGGAGCAATATACAAATGGAATTGCATTCACACTAATATATAAAAACAATGTATTATTTACGCACTTCAATTGCCAATCTTCGCGTAAAAAGTGATTTTTGTTTTCAACTAGCTCATGAATTTCCTTAGACCTAATCTCCAACAGTGGTTGGGGTCTTCCAAATTGATTGAGGGCAATATCGATACATTTTGATACATCCGGACTTGATCCTGGAAACTTCGTCGGCACAGCGTTTGCCTTCAGTATCCACCTGCTTTTCAGTGAAACAACAATTTCTACATACGAAAAAAAAATATGTATATATATATATATATATATATATATATATATATATATAAATATATGTATATATATATATATATATATATATATATATATATATATATATATATATATATATATATATATAAACACAAGTTGAATTTGTAGGAGGGTACTCCTGCCATTCATTATTATATTAAATTGAACATTGAAAACATTTTAACATTTTTTTATAGCAAAGCTTTCCTCGTGCCATCTTCAATGTATTTTTATTTGGCATATGTCATAAGCTACAGTCACCAAATTTTCTGGTGTTCGAGATAAACTATCCAAATGTTCAATAAATTCATTGGAATAACAATTTGGGGGTCTGTAAAAAGTGAACAATTTCAAGTTACACCCAAATTACTATCTATAGTAATATAAACCGTTTGCTACCACCTTTATATTAAAGTGCCAACTGTTTTACTGACGTAAATAACCGTTCTTCTACTTGGAAATTATCTTCTCACCTATGAATGGCCATAAAATCGCTGATAAAATGTTTCGTTCGACAAAAAAAAAAACCCAAACAAGGATTGATGCTACAGTACAGCTAAGTCGTTCTAATTTATTGCTGGTAATATTTATTTTCGCATAAAAAATTATCAGTTTAAAAAAAATTGAGCGATAATTGATCTTATGCTGGGATACTTTCAGACAAAATATAAAATATGTGCTTTTATTTTTAACCGACTCCCAAAGGAGAGAAGGTTATCAATTTGACTAGTATAATTTTTTTTTGTTTTTGTTATGTACGTTCACGCATGACTTTTGAACGGGGATACATACAAGATATCATTTTCGACTTTACTTTCCATTAGGTCCATTTGAAGGATATGAAAATCAAATAACAGTAAAGGACCTTACCATTAAAACAAGAAAATTTCCGACTGTCGCCACGATTTTTCAGCATAACTAATCGACGCATATAAAAAATTTGACTGTAGAGGTTTGAAAAAATGAAATGTACCGGCTTAGAATTGTAATATTTTCAAGGGCTCTGTAGATATTAACAGTTAAATGGGGTACATTGAAATTGAGAAACTAGATTTTAATGCACTTTCATACGAAATCTACCCATTATTTGGCGACTCTTCAACGATTGGATAAAGGATACCGAATCTTTTGGTCAGGAATGATCAAAAAGGTTAGTATTCTTAATTTTCTCAATAAACGGTAGATTGTAGTCAATCCTTTCTATTGGAAAGAATCTATAAATTATTTCTAAATTTAGCTAAAATGCTATAATTGAAGATGATTTTCAGTAATTATATAGAATAAGAAATAAAAAATCAACTTGTTGCTTTTTCAGGGTGAGCTTGTTTTTTCTTCTAGATCAGACAGATGTTTTGGGGCCTGTCTAGCCTTTTCTCCAGTAATTCGATGGAGTCAAAAGAAAAATTATTGAGAAAGAGGCTAAATGTCCCGAAACAGCTGTCTGGTTAAGGAAAAAAATTAATTTACTCTGAGAAAGGAACCAATTCATTTTTTTTCTTGTTTCTATTCTAAAAGGTTGCAAAACTCCGAAATGGAAAATTTAAAATATGTTTCATGATTACTTTTCCCTGTAGCATTTGTCCTCCGGCTGGCGGATAATAAACATAAGATCCTGCTTAAATTCTGACATGAAGATGTTAAACGTAGGTTTTGCAAAATTTCCCCAAGGCAATAATAAGGATTGAATGACTGCAAATTATACAGTAAATCGCCATTTGAAAATTGAGTCATTACTTTCTGTATAATTTTATACATAATCTGCCCTGGAAGTTTAAATTAATGATTCCTATACTAAAGACTGGTGGAAACCGCGAACTACATAGTTGACTTTATGAATATTTTTTGTCCCTCGATAAATTTTAATTGAGTTGCATTATTATTTTTCTTTTGAAGGCCAGCTGCATACACAGGAAAACAAGGCTCCGAGTATACAAATCTGTGATAAGATCTGTGTTATGCTATGGGTGTGAAACATGGACCCTAACCCAAGCATCCGCAAATATATTGAACGCCTTTAAACGACGGGTCCTGAGGCAAATAATCGGAGCGAAACTAGACGGAGACCAACGGCGAACTCGATACAACCATGAGTTGTATGAAATTTTTGACGAACCGGAGGTCTCAACGATTTTAAGACTGCGGAACCTGCAATGGGCTGGCCACATGAATGGTATGGATGAACAACTGATACCCAAAAAAGTAATCGTTGGGAGAACTGAAGGGTGGAGACCAGTGGAGAAACCAAGGAAACGCTGGTCTGACTCGGTTGACGAAGACAGTTCACCACTGCTTGGATTTCAAAATTGGAGGACGCGGTCAATGGACTGAGACAGTTGGAGGCACTGTTTGCAGGAAGCGAAGGCCCAAAAGGGGCTGTAGAGCTAGGAAGAAGATTATTTTTAGGGTTTTGTACTAAAATACAAAACCCTATTGCAATCGCGACCCGTTTCCGTCTGTCCGTCCGTCCGTCCGTCTGTATGTCACAGCACTTTTTCTCCAAAACTATAGATGCTACGGCAATGAAACTTTGCGAAAATGTCAGAAGTGGTGACTTCTTGAAAGTTTTGGGGATGAAAAATTTTTCAAAGTGGTATATAGGGACGTGACCCTTAAAAAATTTTGTTTCACCGTTGGTAGTCGAATAGGGTGGCATTGAAAAGGTATTAGTGAGATCTTCTCAAAACGAGTCTTAAAATTGTCTTATCGGTACCAAGGGGGGAAGGGGAAGGGAAAATGTAAGAACTTTTCGCGTACCCCGCTCGCGATTGGACACCTTTCATCCGAAAAATCTGAAAAAAATCATGAATGTAGGCCTTTATGAGTACAACAACATCAAATGCATGAGACGTTAAAATTCACTCAACTTTGTTGGTAATAGTATGATTTATCGATTTTATGTTTTCTTCAATAATAATCTTAACGGTACCCTTAAGTTCAATAAAAATTAGCACACAGATTACTATTTACAAGGTCAATCTGTCCTGAAAGTTTTATAAAGATCGAGTAGTATTTAACGAAGTTATAGCGATATGAATTTTCCTGTATTACTATGAAACAATACGCGCTGTATTACTATGGAAAAATATGGCTATAGAACAATATGGGCTTTTTACCGACTCAGATACTACAGCTTTGCTAGGATTTGCATGAAAATTTCAGGAATGATAGGTATCATGATCATTGGTTCAGTTAGTGGTATCAGTAATCGTAAAACAAAATGGTGGCCGTTTTAAATGCGAAGATTGAATAATTTTGAGGTATTTTTCCCCAACTTCAACGTTTAAGGTGCATGCTTTGAACACTTGATTCAATTCAATGAATGACTGAAGATGAGTACCTACAACTAATACTCATACGTGAAACAAGTCGTAGAGGTAGGAGAGAGCTCCTGGCAAAAGGGCCTTATAACCATTCTAGAATTCGAAAAAATTGGCCATGAATCGATGATTACAGTACAGGGGAGTGGCCCTTGCAAAAAAAAATGTCATCAAAGGTAGCCGATATGAGTATCAAATGAAAGTTCTTTATAGGAGCTTTTCAAAACAGCTCTTAAAATGACAGTTTTTGCTTCAGTGGGGGCACAGGGGGGAATAAATGAAAAATGTGTTTCCTCCCTCGTGATTTATGAGTATAACAATAACAAAAACCTCAGAAGTCAAAGTTCGTTCAACTTTGTTAAGAATAGTATGATCTTCGCATTTCATTTTTGCTCTAATAAAATCGTTTTTTACATGTTGCTTGATTTTATTCGTTCCTGGTGACTGCATTTTGTAGGTTAAATACAAAACCCTTCTGACATGAGCATAGGTCTGTATGCCCAACTTGTTTTATTCGAAAAATTGTTGAAGAAGAAAAAATTAGTTGAAGGAGTTACCTACGATTCCCTTCAGGGCATCACACTATAGACACACACGGATGATGTCGACCACTACGCTGAGAAGTAAAAGAATCATTCCAATTTATTCTTCGTATGCAGACTCTGTGTTTTTGTAACTTCGTATTATATTCAGGTAAAATTTCTCGGACTTTTTATTATTGATCGCTCAACCCTTTTTAACATCAACTTAATGTTAATCTATGTTTATTTGCTCTACACTGAGCTTTAATTGTAACGCACGGGTACGCATCAAATTTCGGGTAGCTCCGATAGCGAAAACTTTTTTTTGCCCGTCGATATTTTTTAATTGAGTTGGACTAATATTTTTTTTATTTGAAAAATTATTAAAAAAGAAAAATGTTAATTGTCAGTGGTGTTGACGTGTACTACAAATTTCTCCGCTTTAACAATTTTCCAAGTTATAAATATTTATGCAACTCAATTGAAAAAAAGTTAGTTAGTTTTATTCATAAAATAATTTGCGCTATCAGAGCTATCCGAAACATGAGCCGTTTCGGTGAATTACAATTATGTCTCAGGAACAGCATACATATAAACGTATAGATTTACATTAAATTGATATAAGAAAAGGGTCGAGCAATAAATTAAAAAAAAAAGTAAAGTACATAGTTGCGTTTCCATTAAACAAGGGCACATCATTTTCATGAAAGCTTCCCCACGGGAACGAATATCGAATAAACGTCAATGAATGTTATGGTTAACAAGTTGGGTAGACAGACCTACGCTCATGTTAGAAGGTTTTTGTATTCAATTTACAAAATGCAGTCACCAGATTGAATCAAATCAAGATACATGTCAAAGACGATTTTATTGGAGAAAATATGAAATACGAAGATCATACTATTATTAACAAAGTTGAATGAATTTCGACTTCTGAGGTTTTTGTTATTGTTATACTCATAAATATCTCCCTTGATAATTATTTCAGATGTCCATCTGCGACGGAGGAAACAGATTTTTCATGTGTTTCCCCCCTGTGCCCCCACTGAAGCAAAAACTGACAGTTTAAGAACTGTTTTGAAATGCTCCCATGAAAACATTCATTTCATACTCATATTGGCTACGTTTGATGGATTTTTTTTCAGGGGCCACTCTCCTGTACTGTTATCGTCGATTCATGGCCTATTTTTTCGAATCCTAGAATGGTTACAGAACCCTTTTGCTAGGAGCTCTCTCCCGCCTCCTTGACTTGTTTCACTTATGAGCATTAATTGTAGGTACTCATCTTCAGTCATTCATTGAATTGAATCAAGTGTTCAAAGCGTGCACCTTAAACGTTGAAGTTGGGAAAAAATAACTCAAAATTATTCAATCTTCGCATTTAAAACAGCCACTATTTTGTTTTACGATTACTGATACCACTAGCTGAACCGATTCTCAAAGATCTACATGACACCTATCATTCCTGAAATTTTCATGCAAATTCTAGCAAAACTGTAGTGTCTGAGTCGGTAAAAAGCGCATGTTGTTCCATAGCCATATGTTGCCGTAGTAATAAATGCAGCGCATATTGTTCCATAGTAATACAGGAAAATTCAAACCGCTATAACTTCGCTAAATATGATTCAATCTTTATGAAACTTTCAGGATAGATTAATCTTATAAATAGTCATCTGTGTGAATTTCATAGAATTTAAGGGTACCGTTAAGATTTTATTCAAGAAAACATAAAATCGATAAATCATACTATTACTAACAAAGTTGAGTTAATTGCGACTTCTCACGTATTTGTTGTTGTTGTACTCACCAAGGCCTACATTCGCGATTTTTTCAGATTTTTCGGATCACAGGTATCCGATCGCGAGGGGGAGGGTGCACGAATTTTTCGTGTATTTCCCCTCCCTGTGCGCCCCTCGAAGCAAACTTTGCCAAACTAAGACCTGTTTTGAAAAGTTCTCATCAAGACCTTTCATTTGATACCCATATGGTCTACTTACAATGAAATTTTTTTTTCCGGGGGGTCGTTCCCCTATATGGGGAGACCCCCCTTAAATAATTTATTTTTTTAGGGTTGTGTAAAATAATTTTACAAAACCCTACTAAAATAGCGTCCTGTCTGTCCGTCTGTCCGTCCGTCCGTACGTGTGTCACAGCAGTTTTTCTCGTAAACTACTTAAGCTAGAAACATCAAATTTTGTATGTAGGTGTAAAGTGATGATCTCTTCAAAATTCAAATACAAAAAAATTTTGTAACGTATTTAAGGGGGTCTCCCCATATAGGGGAGTGCCCCCCCGAAAAAAAATTAATTTAAGGTAGCCGATATGGGTATCAAATGAAAGGTCTTGATGAGAACTTTTCAAAATAGGTCTTAGTTTGGCAATGTTTGCTTCGAGGGGCGCACAGGGAGGGGAAATACACGAAAAATTTGCTCAACATTTGGGCTTGTCTTACGGCTCATTGTGGCGGATTTTGCATTTGGATTTGCATCTCCATCTATACAAAATCCAACTCACTCAAGAACTTAAGCCTCAAGTCCATACACAACGCAGAATGTATGCGAATTGGGTGATTGAACAAAAAGCCATTGATAACGGTTTTTTGAACAAAATTTTCTTAAGTGATGAGGCTCATTTTTCGCTCAGTGGTTACGTAAATAAACAGAATTGCCGCATATGGTGCTCTCAAAATTCTCGGGTGACCGCAGTTAGGCCTTTGCATCCGGAAAAGTATTGGCCCGTATTTTTTTGAAAACGATCAAGGAAGAGCCATTACAGTCAGTTCTGACCGCTATGGACGGATGTTAACCGATTATTTTTGGAGAGAAATTGAAGATTATGATCTGGAGAACATGTGGACAGAGCCACAAGCAACGCAACACAGGCTAATCAAGCACTTTTGCAGAAGAAATTTCCAGGACGCGTAATTTCGAGATTGAGTGATGTCAATTGGCCCGCAAGATTCTGCGATCTAACACCTTTGGATTTCTTTTTATGAGGCTATGCGAAAGATTGTATTTACATGAACAATCCTCGAAATCTTGAGCAACTGAAAACCAATATTCGTGAAGTTATGGCCGAGATATTGCCGAAAATGTGCCGAAAATTGAAAATTGGAAATTACCTCAAAAGGATTGAGGCCTGAAAGAGGTCCCGTGGAAGACATTTGAATGATGTTGTATTTCATGTATAATGGTAAGGTTCAATCTTTATACTGACTAAATTTTTGTTTCCATCTGAATTTTTTGTGTGTTTCCTTTAGCTTTACTTTCCCAAGCATAAAATGGATAACCCTATATTTTTATAAAATTTTTTCTTCAGAAAAAATTGATGATAATAATCTAAATCTGGATCTATCTACGTCCATTACTGCTATAGTAATGGACGTAGATAGATCCAGATTTAGATTATTATCATCAATTTTTTCGGAAGGTTCATAATTTTCACACTTTATATGGATGAATAATCTTTAGCAAATAAGCAATGATGACTTTGGTTAGCAAACATTCTTATAGTAGTAAATTCCTCTCTGCGTGAAAAAAAAAATAAAACTCAACTTCGAAAGGCCTTCAGGAGGGTGAAATAAATTTCATAGAATCCAAATCAATTTCCTCGTTTGGACATACTTATTTGTCATATGTTTAATAAAATGAATACAAGGGGGAAAAACTGACTTGGCACCGATTCCATGAAATTTATTTCTCCCTTTTAAGAGCATTTTGATGTTGGTTTTAAATTTTTTTTTTAATTTTTTACGTGCTAATTTAATTTTTCGATATTGATTTTCGACCGCGAATCACTTAAGAAGACTGAACCGATTTCGAGAAATGAAATTATTGGGCAAAATGAAAAGAAGGATTTTTCATTCGTGTTTGATAAAAGAAGAAGAAGATAAAACTAATTAAAATCATGCTTTCAATCAATTATACAAACGAAGCAATCATTGCTGAAGATAGACAGACGAACAAGAAATGATTTTATTGAAGTTTATTAAAATTAGTTTACAAAACTCCAATACGAAAATACCGATAAAGAATATCATCTAATTTAAAAATAACTTACGATTGTTTGAGCTGGTTAAGTCAAACAGTATGAGATCTCTCTGGTTGAAATGCCGCTCAAAAATAGCGCTGTGGTCCGGAAGATACTCCTGGGCATGTTCCGCCGTTGCCAGCCATTGTTGCCGGAGTTGACCTTGTTTGGGCAGCAGAAAGTAGTGCTTTGATGGAACTCCATTTGCTGATATTCGGCAACTCTCTACAGAGCAAAACTTCAACATTTCTACAAAATTAACAAAAAAGCAGTAAAGTTTTAAATAAATGTGTTAAATGTTCTATTTATCTTCAAATTGCTCAATCAATGAATCACCACCTTAAATGTATATTATGTGCCTATAAAAAATCAGAAACTTAAATTTTTTTTTACAAAGCGTTTATGTAGACAATTTCAAATATTGAGGTTTTTTTCACTTTAGAAGTTCTCTGTGAATACGGTAAGTGATGTATGCTTAATTGTATCAAAAGCTAAAGACTTTTTCAGCTAGCATTTATAATAAGCAAGTTTTTTATACACCAAATCCCGTCGAACGGCATCAAACTCTAATGAAACCAGGGAAGTTAAAGCCGTACGAAACCGAAAACACACTTAACTGACAGCCGCGTTAATAATCAATACATGCAATTCGGGAAACGGCGTTGATTGACTTGGCAGCTACTCAAAATTGAAATTTTAACAACCCGCGTAACTTTTATTCTGGGTGCTTGATTTACACTTTTCGGTTCGAACTAAGTAACTTCACATTACACTTGATATGAAATTGTTAGCAAAAATTTAAAACAATTACCTATCCCGTCACCTTGCAATATTTTTGTAGGTGTCCTCCTTCTATCGAACTCCACTTTTGGTTTTCCTGTTTTTCCCGTCACCTTGCAATATGTTTGTAGGTGTCCTCCTTCTATCGAACTCCACTTTTGGTTTTCCTGTTTTTCCTAAATCAAAAGAACATCTGTTTTTTACATATGAATTATATATTGTAGATTGATTTACCTTTGTCTGTTTTCATGGACGCACATTTCTACTTAAGGGTAATATCTGCTTCTCAAAACACTGCCTCTTATAAAATTTAATTGGTTTTAACGCCAATTTTTCTTACGAACATAACTTACTGCACCAATTCAATAGGAATTGATTTGACTGTCTGATCAGGCAGCAACGAGTATTGACGTTGCTTCAGCGCAGAACAGTGTTCTGCAGGCCGAAAGTTGTAATAATGAGAAATCCTCAAATTCTAGCCACACCAGCTATTATTGAGGATCTTGGGAGGAAGCCTTGATATATTCAATGGTTGTAGAATATAACAAAGCAAAGGTATACTGGGGAGGGAAAACTTAGAATTATTGAAAATAAATGATTTGTTGTTTCAATAGAAGCTGTTTTTCAACTGAACGTTTATTCGTACCTTTCAATTATTTTTATAGCATACAAAGTTATTGAACTTACCATACAATCGGAATGTTTTCAATATGTGATATAAAAAATTCAAACTTTGTCATCAAAATCGATTGAAAATTACCGACCCAATTATAACTTTATGAAATTTTATGCAGTTAGTGCAATAATTGAATTGAGATTTGAGCTGAAGTGAATTTAATGAACTTTTGTGTAAACGGAATGAGTAAGTGAATTGAAATTATTGAACTTTAAGGTTTTTGAACTTATAAATTGATTAATTGAATTTTATTGTGTACTATGTTCAGTAACTGAACATGTTGGGCGGCCGCAAGAAATAACTTTGTTAAATCCATTCTTAAGCGAGTATACGATGTTGGGATGATCTTCGGTTGATGTGGTAGCTTTCCGGATTCGCAGGATGTAGCTTCGGCATTTGCTTCGTAGTACGTTTCCAACTAGTACCAATATTAATATAATAGAAATTATGGTTGCCGCGGGTACCGTGTGCTTTTTAATTTTTTGAAGTGTAGTTGTAGAGTCTTGAATCATTGGGACCTCATCTGTAAAAAGCTGCTGCGATTCACCTGTGATCGGCTCAGCGTTTCCTGCAGAGGATCGTTTATCATCGGCGTTGAACTTTTCAGGTGGGATATTCTTCATGTAAGAGCTGACAACTGTCATTTCTTCGTTGAATGATGATCGAAGTCTTATTTCCTTGGTCTCAATGATGCAATTGGAAGCTATGCATATGATTCCTACGTCTGTTAGCACAATTTCTTGCCGCTTGCCGTTACAAATTATGTTAGCTGGAACGGGGAGATCCGCGACAAACAACCAAGTATTCTCCATCATAAGACTTTTCCACTGTGTTCGTTTGCTAATTGTGCCAAAGGTTGGGCACATTGTTCTGTTGTGCTTGTTGTAGATTTCATCAAGGATGCAATGGACTTCATGGCCATATTAGCGGTGGTGCTCGGTGGACATATGAGTACCTCGTCTTCAGATTGACATGCCTTTAACTGTTCTTTACTCAGAGTGAAATAGACTTGATGGTCAAAGTTTAAAGCAATCTTTGGGAATCCTGCAGCGATCATGGCATAACGATGGTTATTTTGCTTTTGTGGGATAGCTGTTACGTGGATTTGATCGTACTTGATGTTTTCGATTATTGTGAAATAACCGCAAATTGCGACTCCTTCCTTATTACGCTTAAGGGTTACTCGTTTTTTGAGGACTTCGAAGAATTTTGAAATTTAACCCGATCTTTTGGGTGGTATTTTGAATCATGGTACTGATAGCATCCAATGAGACAAAATTGAGTATGCACTCGTGACCATGTAAGGCTTTTGCCAATTTTAAATATTTTATATTGATTTCGTCGTAATAGTCTATTGCCGTAAGATAAGTTGATATAACTTGGATAGAGAGTCTATTGTGGTCAATTTGCGCGTACCATTTCTTCATTTCGTCAATCGATCCGATAACTTGATTTAGTTTTTGTCCGAAATGTTTTAGTTTGTTCATTGTTGCATTGTTAGTCTGCAACATTTTGGTGCATAGGAATATGCCTTGATTGTTTATGGTCTTAAAGATATTTTGCTGGTTTTCTTGCAACGTATCTATGTCGGTGTAAACCTCATCATTAACTCCAAAAACGGCAGTCAGAAGTTTGCCAAACAAACCTCGTTTTTGTCTGGAGATAGGAATTGCTTTGACCTCTAGAATGCGGCTTACTATTTCCCTGTGTTATGACTCCATGTGTTGCGTGAGTGTGTTGCAGTGCCTGATTCCGGATAGATGTTTTTTATACCATTCAACGTGGATATAATATTTTCTTTATCTTCCAAAGTTACATTTATTGGGAACTTTACCTCTAGTCTCAGGTTCCCAAGTAAAACATGAACATTATCTAATCTTTGCACATAAAAGCCTCCTTTTGGTCGAATGATTACATTTCAGTGGTCAATCTATCGCAGAATATCTGATGCATTGCGGTGATCATTTGCCATCGTTCATGTAGGGTCCTGTTTGTTCAATCGGGTTCAGGAAGAGCTAGAAGTGGCCGACCAATTAAAAGATGACCGGGTGTCAGAGCTTCTAAGTCATATGGACCCCTATATATCGGTGTAAGTGGTCTAGAATTGAGGCAAGCTTCGATTTGACATAATACGGTTGAGAACTCTTCAAAGGTTGGAAAAACTTTCGTGTCGTCAAAAACTCGTTTGATATGTCCTTTGATTGACTTCACTCCTGCTTCCCATAGACCTCCAAAATGGGGTGTAGCGATGGGTATGAATTTCCAGCTAAATCATTTATTGATCTTCCGGTGGCTTCTTGGAGGTCCCTGTCCATCTTCTTGTCCGCTCTAACAAAATTGGTTCCATTGTCACTGAATATTTCTTCACAAAGTTCTCGACGACTAATAAAGCGTTTGAATGCTGCTAAAAAGGCTTCCGTTGAGAGATCACTTACGAGTTCTAAGTGGACAGCTTTCATGACCATGCATATAAATGAGGCAATGTAACCCTTGAGGACATCCTTTTGACATTCTTGTGCAAACAGGACCTGCGTAATCAACTCCACCATGTGCGAATGCGTTTGATGGTGTGATGCGCACGGCGGGTAGGTCACTCATTGGGTCTGCTTGAGAACTTGCAGCACGTTATGCATCGGTGGATCTCGTATCGAATAACCTTCTGGTCATTTACTATCCAATATCTCATTCATAGATAGTTTCTGACTAGCTATAAGCCACCACGGTTGGTATTTGCGTGAGCATCTCTCACGATCAGATAGGTTACGTGATGACGTTGTGGTAGCAAGATGGGAACCCGGCGTGTGCTGAAATTGTTGCATTTCGAAGTCTTCCTCCAACTCGAAAAAATCCATGTTCATTTCTAAACGGATTGAAAGGTCATGTTAGAAATTGCTTCCTTGTTTGTTCTTAAATTAGCTATATCCTGGGAGAACTTTTGCTGCTGTATGCTGAGTCTTATTTTAAAGTGGGCATTTTCAAGCTCGTTGCATTTTAAAATTCCTGTTATTTTCTCAGGCAGGCTAAAATTGTGGGCGAACCTGAAGCAGATGCTAGAGATTCTTATCAACCTCTGTAAATCGGAGTAACGTTCGAGAATTCCTTTTTCTTGTTCTGTTGAGCTCATTGCTACTATTTTCAAGGGATCCTTCATGTTTGTCATTTTGCAAGCCAAGTCGGGCCGTTCAACCGCAATTTATGGTTTTGAGGGTCCTCTGGACTTATCCCCCTAGAAGTGCAGTAAGCAGGATTTTCATCCGATTTTATGTGATTCCATTTCCATCTTCCGCCATCTAGTTTCTGTATTTTGGAGACTCTGTTCGCAAGGTAAGTCTCTAAAGAGGATGGTTCTTTTTAAACTGTCCCAAAGTTATCGTTGAGTCGCTCCATTGGTGCATTAGCCAAGCCCATTGTATATGCTGTCTGAAATAGTAGATTTGAGAGAAGAACCGCTGCGTTAAGCTCTAGTTTTGAAAGCGACATTTTTGATTTCGGAGGTGTGACCTTAGTTTTTGCGCACAGTAAAGTTGTCCTGATAGCTCCAAATTCATCAGTGGATTTGCTGTACACCACTGCAGCATAAGCTGCTTCCGATGCGTCACGGAAACCATGAAACTCCATGTTAGCTTTGGATGTGTAGTGAACCAATCGAGGAATTCTTTTGTTTTCTAAGCTAGCTAAATCCATTTCAAAACTGTTCCAGCGTTTCATAATTTCTACGGAAGGCAGGTCATCCCAATTCACTCCAGTTTTCCAGACGTCTTGCATAAGTATTTTCGCTCGTATAGTGACTGGAGCTAGCCACTGTAGCGGGTCATAGATGGTAGCAATATTCAATAATAGTCGTCGATTTGTCAGCCTCTGATCATTTTCAAATTTTGGAACCTTAAACTGAAATTCGTCTCTACTGGGATTCCAATGAACCCTTAATGTTTTAAGAGGTTCGTCTTCAGTTATTTGAAGTAGTCCTATTTCTTTCGCATCTTCAGGGACAGCTGCCAATAACTCTAAATGATTGCTTTCCCATTTTCTAAGGTTGAACCCACCCTTTTTGAGCAGACATGTAATTTCCCTTTGTAGTTTTATTGCCTCCTCCTTGGAATCTGCCGCTCTGAGCATATCATCGACATAAAAGTCGTTGAGAAGGGCTTTGGTCGCGTATGGATACGTTTGTCCTTCATCCTTCGCTAGCTGAATTAGACATCTTAAAGCCAAAAAGGTGGCACAGGCTGTGCCATATGTAACTGTATTTAGCTGATACTCGTTTAATGTTTTCAAGCGCTCATCTCTCCAAAGGATTCGTTGGTAGTCTTGATCTTGCTTTGCTACAATGATCTGCCGAAACATCTTCTCGATATCTGCGGTATAAACGCACGAAATGCAAGTTTTTATTTTCTTTGCACTTTTTTTAACCTTGGACATGGTTTTACCTGATAAAATCCAGCCAGGCTTTGTTTTTTGTGCTAATAATCGATCTGCTTTCCATAAGCCTTCTTCAATTATCTCTTCTAGAACCTCTGCTCCAAAAATTACGTCAATTTGTCCCAAAAATGCAAAGTTAGGATCTGCTAGCCTCAGTTCTGGGATTTCGCTAGACGCAGGTAGCACCACTCGATCTTCTGGTAATATCGTCGTAAGCTTTGGCATGATTAATGCTTCGACTAGGAGGGTGAATGCTGATGGGAAATGTGGTGCTATGGACATGTAGACTTGATTTCATACTGTTGATGTTTCTGTTTCGCCAATACCGGTAACAGTTGAAAAAATACTTTGCCTTTTTAGTCCTAGCTTTTTGCTGCCTTTGAAGTGATGAAGGATGATTGAAAGCCTTGATCAATAAGGGCTCGTAGCAAGATTTGCTGTCCAGTTCTCGTTTGTACATTTATTAACGCTGTTGGAAGTAGAACATTCACTTCATTAGTTTAACTTTTAGCAGCTGATGGCTGGGCAGACTTATTTTTGGCAATATTGGAGGTAACGGCTTTAACGTTAGGAAAATGCAGAAGCGTGTAGTGAGGTCTATTGCACTTGAAGCATTTACGTGAACTTTTGCACTTACTGTTTTTGGAATGAGTGAGGCAATTCTTACATAGTTGATTCGTTGATACAAATTTATGACGATCGTCCGAGGACAGCTCTTTAAACTTGCCGCAACGATGTATGTAATGCTGCTCCTTGCAAAATGTACAGGTCGGTTTTGTCATTGCAGTGAAAGCTCGTTTCTTGGTGTGCAGTTCGTGCAACTGTGGTTTGAGCGTTGTTAAGACTTCATGTCTCTTTAAAAAGGAAATTGTAGAGCTGTTGAATCGATGGCACTTCCTTATGGTTACTTAAAGTATCTTCGAACATACGGATGCTTTCAGAGTCAAGCTTCCGCATTGCAGTATGAATTTGTGGCTTCATATAAATGATCGGTGAAATATCGGTGAAATATTGATGAGAGATTCAATTCAAATTTATTCCAAAGGTCTAGAATAATTCTTAGTTTTTTCTAGAAGTATTTTACATCTTTCGAGAAGCACTGTCCTTCCTCAAATTCCACTCCAGATTTTCTAGGGAGCCAGCTAAACGCTGTTGGTCTTCCAAAAGTGAATTTACATTCATCTTCAAGAGTTTGGTTGAACGTTTGACGGTAATCCCTACAGATGCTTGTGAGCTGCATTCAGGAACAATGAGCTCAGAACCTGAGTGCCGCTAAGTCCTAGGAGCCTACGACGATCATTTCCAAAGATTACAATCAGGAACAACAAATTCAGACCCTAAGTGTCGAATTCTAGATGTACTGCGATAACGATCCTCAAGGATAACAGTCAGGAACAATGAATCGAGAACCTGAGTGTCGAATCCTAGGTGCACTGTGATGACGATTCTCAAGGATAGCAGTCAAGAATAAGGAAACGAGAACCTGAGTCTCGAATCCTAGGTGCACTGCGATGACGATTCTCAAGGATAACAGTCAGGAACAATGAATCGAGAACTTGAGTGTCGAATCTTAGGTGCACTGTGATGACGATTATCAAGGATAACAGTCAGGAACAATGAATCGAGAACCTGAGTGTCGAATCCTAGGTGCTTTGCGATGACGATTCTCAAGGATAACAATCAGGAACAATGAATCGAGAACCTGAGTTTCAAATCCTAGTGCACAATGATGATTTCTTTCACGAATCGCAGTCAGTAACTATAAATCGAATACGACGAGTCCTTGATAACGAGTCCTAGCTGACCCCTTGTCGAAAGCGATGTCCAGAATCACGGGCAGCTGCGAATAGGGCAAGGATTTTGTTGTAGTTAAGAACAATTGTAGGAACTTAAGTGCGAACAATATCCGGCTCGACGGACCAATGTTTCGGCGAGGAACAGTGTTCTGCAGGTATAATAATGAGAAATCCACAAATTCTTGCCACACCAGCTATTATTGAGGATCTTGGGAGGAAGCCTTGATATATTCAATGGTTGTAGAATATAACAAAGCAAAGGTATACTGGGGAGGGAAAACTTAGAACAAAACGATTTGTTGGTCTAATAGAAGCTGTTTTTCAACTGAACGATTATTCGTACTTTTCAATTATTTTTATAGTATACAAAGTTATTGAACTTACCATACAATCGGAATGTTTTCAAGATGTGATATAAAAAATTCAAACTTTGTCATCAAAATCGGTTGGAAATTAGTGACCCAATCAGAACTTAATGAAATTTTATGTATTTTGCGGCATTTACGGCGGTGTACCATCGTATTGTAAAAAATCATTCGTGAAATTCGATAAGTACAGTTCATTAAACTAGTGTTTTAAAAATCAAACAAAAGTGTGCGGTGAAAGTGAATTTATCGGGGGAAATATCTGAGTTGAACTTTTTACCGCCATTGTTGATGTGAAATTTAACTGACCGATTGTCCTTGATTTTGTGTTTTGTTCGCATTGAAGCGACTATTCTTAAATAAAAATATTCATTTATTTTTCATTAGTGTGATTCTTGAGCGGGATCTATATAGTTTTTAGTGAATATTATTCAAATTTTTGTTAGTTGCTCGAATTTTCGAATTCAAGCTTTGTGCCGAATTTTTCTATTTATTCTCTTGTACCAATTAATCGTAAACGTTAATCTTATGAAATTTATATTATGTTTGTACCGGAATGTGTGTGCGAAATTCGATATTCGAGTACTCAGAGTTTTATAGATAAAATACGATAAATATTATCAGTTTTGTGAGTTTTTATCAATGAAGTGGGAATTAAAATTGGGGGTAGTTAAGAAAGCTTCGAAAAACGGCCGTTGTATTTAAATGTGAAAATTATTATATTTTAGGTTTCCCAGCAATTGGAGAAGGCAGCAGGAGTGGGCAAAGCTGGTTAAAACGTCCAGGGGATGTACAGCAAAGCCGAAATCCGATAGGATATGTGAGTGGCACTTTAATGAGGGGGACATAGAAAGATCGGGGACAAAGCCAAAATTGTCCCATAACGCAGTTCCTATCATTGAAAAGGTACTTTTTTTGCCTAAACTGGTATTTAAATGTACGAGTATAGATAATGTTTTTATCCTATAGGAAATAATCATTGCTGAAAATATTCCCGCGCCGATGGAAATTTCTCAGTGTTCAACTCAAGTAAGTAGCTTTAACACTTTCATTTAATTGTTCTATTAAATACTGACTTGTTTATTTGATTTAATTTGTCATACTATGTAATATAAATGAGTTATTGTTGTAAAGCAACTATAGCACGCTACAGTTAATTTATAATAGTAACTCATTCCAACTCTCTTAACATCTTATAAAAAGAAGATCGACTTCAGAATAGCTTATTCAGAATAATACAAAATTCAACAAAATCTTGGCATCTTGAAATGTTTGATGCTTTTATATCAATGGGAGAAGCTGATTGATTTATTTTGTTTGGGGCATTTTGAAGTCGATTTTTTTTTGTTTCACGATATATATATATATATATATATATATATATATATATATATATATATATACTCGTATATATATATATATATATATATATATATATATATATATATATATATATATATATATATATATAAATATATATATATATACGCATATATATATATATATATATATATATATATATATATATATATATATATATATATATATATATATATATATATATATATATATATATATATATATATATATATATAAAGAGAATCACATTATTTATGACATGGTGTTTTTCACATAATTTTGATTTGAAATTTTCTCTTAAATTTTTATTTACAATACTATGAATGAGAAATGCAGTAATAAGAACGTATGTGGAATACTTAAATATAAGAATTAAAAACTGACTACAATATCAAAACACTTATCAGATACGTAGGACAAAAAAATTCGGTAATTATTTAGTTTGGGTGCCATACTCCCGATTTTTTTGAAATTTCAGTATGTTATACAGTTTTTCATGCTGAAAAAGAATATATATATATATATATATATATATATATATATATATATATATATATATATATATATATATATATATGTATATATATATGTATATATATATATATATATATATATATATATATATATATATATATATATATATATATATGTTGGGCGCGGAAAACTTTCCTTCACATAGTTTTTAAGGTGTGAAAATTGGGAAATGTACACACATACTTGATGTTGTAGAGGATTGAGAGTGGGGTGTGGGAAGCAGGGTGCCCTTCAAAAGAATAGAAGGGCACCCTTCTATTCTCAAGACGAGCACCTTTCTCTTTTATAGAAGGGTACTCTATAGAAGAGAAAGAATAGAAGGGTATCATAAAGTATAGAAGGGTTCCCTTCTATAGAGTAGAAGGAAGAGTACAAGAATGCTTCCCTAGAGAATAGAAAGATGCCCTGCTATATAAACGATGTTCTAAATTTTTAACACCCCCCCACACCCCACTCTTAATCCTCTCCAACATCAAGTATGTGTGTGTGTATGTGTGTACATTTCCTAATTTTCAAACCTTAAAAACTATGTGAAGGAATGTTTTCCGCGCCCAACATATCTATATATTCTTTTTCAGCATGAAAAACTGTATAACATACTGAAATTTCAAAAAAATCGGGAGCATGGCACCTAAACTAAATAATTACCAAAAATTCTATATGATGTATAAATATTCATCCTTTAGATATTTCACTACAAGAGCAATCACTTTACTTTAGTAATTCAAGGAGTAACTGATGTTACAGACGGAGCATATCTGTTTTTTTGAATATTTTATATGAAAGAAAACAGTTTCAACTGAAAACAATCTGGAAGAAAGAAAAAAAACCGACTTCATAACGAACTTAAAAAGTTATGGAATCGGAACCAAATGTATTCTTCCCCCGCTCATGTTACACTTGATTAAAAGATACTTCTACACACATTTTAAGATGAGGAAACTGATTTGACTTCAATTTCATAACATTATTTATTATTTTTCGTTTTGAGGCCGGTTTTTTTTTTTTTTTTTAAATTAATGATTTTAGTTGGAATATATTGTAATTCCTGAACTAAATAATGACCTCCATCTATTTAGAGTTTATCACGATTACTTTATAAATTTTTCCCGCAGTTTTCCTTTTGGCGAATAAAATTTTCAAATGTTTGCATTTGAATTAAAATAAAGAACACTGTAAACTTACTTAAGAAGTTCCGAAAATGTTTTTAAATCAATCTTTTGGTGAGAAGAATTATTTCTAACGGAGCCCATAATCACCATGTTCTCTTTCCGTAGCAATCCTTCTAATATTCCAGGTAAACCATATTTCCTATGGATAGTGGTGAAGAGTGTATCAGATTGGAATTTAAATCTTATGGAGATTTTAGCAATATTCATCATGTGATACTACTTTGATAAAAATCATGCAAAATTACAAATTTGCTTTCATATATTACTAAACGTCACAATTGTTTTTAAGATTGGATAATTTTTCTTGTGCATTTTAACTCTAATAAACCATCTTTTGTGAAGCTCTGTTGTGTAGATACTCATATGTATAATGGTCGCTTATAAATACTAAAAAAATAGTTTGTTTTTGATGAAGTTTAGTCTGGAAGATTTTTTAGGCTGGTATTACATTATCAAAGATTTTATAAAATATATTTTATAAAAAATCTTCGTCAAAAAAAAGTTAACCGCGTAATAGGGTATATTTTATAAAAGATTAAAATATTTTATGAAAGCTTTTTGATCAAACTATGTTATATAAAATCTTTTGTAAAAGATTTTTATCAAATCTTTGATAATGTAATACTGACCTTTAGAACAGGCGGTTTTGTGCGGCTATGGTTGTTAAAATTAATCGCTACACTATTTGATCTTTCAATTGATGTAAAGAACTTATTGCTTATTAAATATTGGAATGTATCAAAAAAATTCATCATAGTAAAAGCTTTGCTTTAGGTCATCTTATTTTATATTTTAAATAAACAATTAAGATAGAGTTCAAACTATATATAAACGTTCGTATCTGATTGTTGATTATCTACGAGTATAACTAGTAACTTAATTATTGCTTGTTTTCGGAGCATAAAGGAAATTATGATGAAGCATGCTTTTGTACATGCTAATTTTTCAAATGATGAGTTCATAGTTAAGTTCATTTTGATAAGGCGGACTAATTTGGCTAGGATATAAAAAAAACATTATTTGGTACAATACATTTCAATCAATACTGTCGTATGCTTGCTGAAAGGCAACGAATATTTGGTATGCGTCTATGTTGGTATCCCTGAATATTTCAAGTACCTTCTCAACTCTACTTGATCTGTCTGTTCTGAAGCCACATTGGTACTCCCCAATAATACTGTTGGCGTATGATCTGATTTTATTTTCTAGGATTTCGAAAATATTTTGTACGCCGTGCAAAGTAGTTTTCGCACTGTAATATAGCACCTTTCTTATAGATATGGAATATATTGATTGGGTCCACTGGTTCAGAATATGTTCTTGTAACCAAATGTGCTGGATGACTTTGTGGATCGCTTTCTGGACAGCGCTACCAGCATATTTTATAAGCTCCACTAGAATTGCGTCAATGCCCGGTGCTATATTATTTTTTTTTGGGCTTTGATATAGTTGGGCGTTGACACAGTTTCAGGAACGGGATATAGAGCCCTTTGCAAACAGAATTTTTTCAAGCCTGATTTGATATTGAATACTTTTGTAGTTGTAATATATGTGGAGGAAATATGATGTAGAACAGACGATCGGACATCAAGCCCGGCACAAGAGGAATGATTGGTTCGATGATGAGTGCCAGAATGAGTTAGATAAAAAAATAAGGCGTACAAAGAAAACGTGGGTAGGAAAACACCATGAAAATCTCAGAAGAGTAGCAAAGAAGATAATTAGGATTAATAAAAGAAAACACTACGATGACCAATTGAGAACTATCGATATCAGTTTAGCGAACAACAACGCAAGACAAGCACTCAAAGTAGTGAAGAGCCTGAAACGTGGTTACCAGCCCAAAACCACGCTCTGTCGTGATGACAGCGGAAATATCATATGAAACGAATATTAAGGAAAGATGGGCATCATATTTCAAGAACCTTTATAACCCTCCGCACAGCTCCAGAGCATCGGAGCCTATAGATGTCTGCGGAGGGCTTCCATTAACCCCATCAACTCTGGATGAAGTTTTTTCCACCATCAAAGCCCAAAAGAATAATAAAGCGCCGGGCGTCGATGAAATTCCAGTGAAGCTCGCCAAATATGGTGGCAGTAGTGTGCACCAAGCTATTCACAAAGTCATCCAGTACATTTCGCAACTCGAAAAAAACCCGAAAGAGTGGAGCCAATCAATTCTTTTCCCCTATCCACAAAAAAGTGACAAGCTACAGTACGGAAATTATAAAGGCAAAACACTACTTTGTACGGCGTGCAAAATATTTTGAAAGATCTTAGAAAATAAAATCGGATCACACACCAACTGTATTATTGAGGAGTATCAAGGTGGTTTTAGAGCAGGTAGATCGACGATAGACCAATTGTTTACAGTCATGCGGGTACTTGAAAAATGCTGCGAGTTCCACACAGACGTTCACCAAATTTTCGTTGACTTTAAGCAAGCATACAACAGTAATGATCGTACCGTACTGTTCCAAATAATGCTTTGCTTTGGCATCCCAGTCAAATTAGGCCATCTTACCAAAATGACAATGACGTTGAGTACCTCCCAAGTCCGCATCAATAACCAACTCACCGATGCCTTTGACAAAAATATCGGACTAATGCAGGGAGATGGGCTGGCCCCATTGCTATTCAATATGACTCTAAAGTACGTCATAAGGAAGCTAGCTGTCGATACGTGAGGTACATTACTATTACAGGTTGAGCCAAGAAGTACCATATGCGGAAGACATAAACATTTTATCACGGTCGGTAGCAACTGCCAAAGAACTTTTCCTGAAACTCGACAGCGAAGCAAAACTAGTAGGGCTACAAATTAATGAAAATAAAACAATGCTCATGATGTTATGCTATATACAACGTCGTCAATTGTCTAAGCTCCGCCAAGTGTATACGGCCAAGCACATACGCCCATTGTCATTAAAACATGTACTTGTCGACCAACGGCAAGCGTAAAGTCTTCATAATCCATACCATTAGCGACGACGACCATGTACATAAGAAGCTTCGGGGTGTGCTTATAGAATTATCGACAAGCTACACCCATTGTCGTCAAAGTATGTACTTGTCGACCAACGGCAAGCGTAAAGACTTCATAATTCGATCTACATAAACCACAACATTAGCGACGACAACGACCATGTACATAAGAAGCTTCGGGGTGTGCTTATAGAAATATCGACAAGCTACGCCAAGTGTTATACTGCATAAGCCATAACATTAGCGGCGACAACAACCATGTACATGAGAAGCTTCGGGGTGTGTTTCCAGCGGAGTGACACTGTGCTAAACCCTGCCTTCAAACCATTTATTAAATTCGCCACAAAGCTTCACCATGCGAGTAGAGAGACGTACGCGGAGGAAGAAGTTTACGTGGAACGAGAACGCACGTTTCAACTACTCAGCGAATTTAGGGCGAATTGAGGCCGCAAGAATCGTTTAAAAGACAATTGATCGAGCGAGAAACGGGAGTAGTAACAACAGCGGTTACGGTTTTGTACGCGAAGTGTATTCCGCCGCGAAGTAATCAGCGAGGCCAGAAAGTATAACGAGTTCCGGTACAATTGCAGGAAACCAACACAACAGTTAGATGGTGAGGTGTAGGCTTGAGCCGCGAACCTCATTCGGCTTGGATGCGTTTTTACGCTGCGTAGCCACCATCGATTAATGCCTACTTTCTTCCAGGCATCCTCCGTCCGAGTAGATACAGTGTAGAAAGATGTTAAAATAATTAAAGAGATGTAAAAGTAATTGATTTAAAATATAAAATAAACCTAAATTGTTTAATTATGTAATTCTATTTCTTTTTGTTGATCTGGTATTAAATGGACAGAGTAGCAGGTAAGTGGTGAATGAGGAGTTCTTTCCCCGGGAGCCTTGATGATGTATATTGGATACACATCAAATGTGCTCCCAGTTCATACCAGTATACATAGGGTATACTGGTTATGTAACAAAATCGGCGCAGCCGGTAGGATATCGGTTTTGCAGAGACCACAGTGTAGTGCGCTGTGTAGCAAATTTAAATGGGCTGAAAAATCCATGCACCCAGCCGATATCTCAAACCATTCAACTCCTGTAAGACACCATTGCTACTCATACTGTCCATCAAACTAGATCAGCTTTCCTAAAAAAACAATCAACTAATAATTTTAATCATTTAAAAAACAAAACTATAGTATCAATATCCCCACATCATAATAATGCTACTAATACAGTGCATAAAACTAAATCAACCTTCTTCAAACGAAAAAAAAATCAAATAATTATTTCAATCATTTAAATAACAAAAAGAAAGTATGAAACTTTACCAGTTTCCTTAAAAAAAAAATAATCATGTTAATCGTTTAAGTAACAAAAATATAATATCAGTTTAACACTACCCATACTGGTCATCTACCCAGATCACTCCTTAATCGAAACAAATAATCCTATTGATCATTTTAATAACCAAAACATAATATCAACATTCAAATATAATATTATTTCTACTCATAATATCCATCAAATAAGACCAGTCCCAAAATCAAATAGTCATCTTGAACATTTAATTCTTCATTCATTTACTCCCTCATTCATATATCTTAAATCTCATCTTTCTTATCTGAAAGTCATTCAAACTAACTCCTAACTCATTCAAACCCAACGTACAATTTATAGAAAATATAAAGTTTCAATAAACTAACATGCAAAACACAAAACATTACAAGTAAATATTAAACACAAATAAGCAAAACGAAAACTTAATAGCGAGCAAACAAACGCGTGCCCATTGTTATCGAAATAGGATACCACTTATCACTCCAACTGCTTGGACAATACGCGTACCCACATGCATATTAAAGTCTTATCTCTTGAATTGAATGAGCATTCGAATTAACTGAAGCATAATTAAAGGAGCAAACAAAAACAAACATTTAACTGCAAATTGAATAGATAGACATCTGGGCAATATTTTTAAATGCAATAAAATTGAAGAGCAAACTAAATTAATTAACTGCGCTACATAAATACAAAGAATAATTTGCATGAGAACGGCAATTTCCCAACGCAAAATAAACATGAAACTAAGTTACACTGAAACAATTTAAGTATGGGGAATTTGAAACAGCAGAATTTTAGAACATTACAATAATGCAAACGATTTTACCCCAAAACCAATTATCTCTTTCAAGTTCCACTGCAATTCACTCTCAAACCAAATTTACATCCAGCACTAAATGTGCCATTTCATAATATAAAGGAAACGGGAAAAGTGGCAGTCAAGTCGGTAAAACCCCGGCAAAACTATCAGCAGACACGCTTTGTCGATGCCTAAATTGTACGATCACTGGAATGAAAACCAGTTGATTACACAACAGCCTCTGAGCCGTCGACGTAAACTGTCGGCGGACACGCTATTTTTAGTAAATCCCTAAAGAAAAACATAATAGCCTCTGAGCTGCCCGATTTCAACTTTCGGCAGACACGCTACATATAGTATTAAGTCATATGCAAAAGACACATCAATTTACCATCCAGTCGTAGCCTCTGAGCTGTTGATCCAAAAGGGTTTACAACACGCTATCAATCATGTACCCTTTAAATAAGCCACTACGTTTCCTTGCACAATAAATACCTTATATAACTGCTAACTGTTAAAAAAAAAGTCACAAATAAAACTCCTGTAGAAAGCGCAAGACAATTCAAAGACCACCCATTTCCCACCCTTTTACTTTATATATGGCGACAATATCAAATAGCGTCTTGGAAGATGTCTTTAAGTTGCTTTAAACAATCGTTTTCTCAAGATCGAGATCAAAAATTTATTCACGGCTAATGAAGTGACCTCGCACGGCACTGTACTGTCTTCCAGTAAGGTCCAGGACAGCATTATGCCAAACTAAGTAGACACACACTAGGGAAAAATTAGACGGAACACATATAGGGTCTTGAATGAAGGTCGAAACTATATGTTCCCAAGCCCATATAGTGATAGTGTCCCTCCTTTTAATTTCAATTTAAGGAAACAGATCATCATCACTCACAACTCATACAATATTTCTATACTTAACAAAAAACCTTCATAATAAATAGTAGATTCCAACTTATAAATAATCCACTTCTATTTACACATACTGCTGAATACATTTCTAATAACCCTCCCTTTTTACAACTACAAATGAATAAAAAGTATGTGATTTTCAACTTAAGCCAATTAAACGATAATTAAATGCATATACCTCAAAAGCTCTTCCTCCTACACAATCGTATAGCATGGATGAATTAAAAGCCCTGCCCACTGTGAAATACATTAAGCCGACTTAATTAAAAACAAATGCTCTTCAAGGCAACCACGAATAAGTACATACATATCATATACGTCACATACTTCCTAGCAATCAGCGCATGTAAAAGCTACAATACATGGCTTCATTCAATTATCTCATGCATGATTGCAGAAGCAATGCTAATCATATCTTCAAAGCTCGTTAGCGGCGAGCAAAAACAATCACATAAACCTTCAATCCATGACTCCCATTCCCAGGGTTGCAGGGTAGCCCAAAAGCGCAAGCACCCAATCCCTCACATAGTACCCAACCCCAAAACTCCATGCATCATCCCGCCCGTTCCTTTCAACTAGTCTAGTTATAGCAAGAAAAAAAAGTAATGGTAAAACAGAACATAAGAAAAAATAAGAAACAAGAAAAACTTAGAAAAAAAACCCCAAAAAGTAACCAAAAAAAAAAAAAAGGGCTGAGTTCAAAATAAAAAATACTAATATAAAAAAAATTCATAAGCAAAAACAAAAAAAAATATCACGGAAATGTCAATAAATGATATAAACAAACAAGACGCTGGTACGAAAAAAAAAAGAAAAAAAAAACGAATTTCAGACAAAGAATGCTATAACTTTGTAGAATCCTATAATAAACATCCGACCAACTAACAACTACTAATCAAGTAACAGCTGTGCACTGATTTGTTTTCACCTCGCACACGTTAAGCATAAAGCCATAATTTCGGCAGCGAAGCTAATGCTTTTAGAAAAATACAATTGACTAGCAGTGAATTTACCTATGGTCTCTTGCGACGACCCGCCAGATCCAATTCGCACATATGTGGTGATAAGCGCAGTACGTTCTTCCCTGATAACGAACTTCAATGATCGTGCGAACTGTTCAGCCAAAAGCTTAATCATTATCACACCATATGAAGCAAGTAAGCGAGCGTGCCTGACAAAATTCCCAATCCCGATGGAAACCCATGCGGAAGCTTTGGTAAGGTAGCATTCGCTGCCACCACAATGGAAGTTTTTCACTCGGCTGAAATAAGTCCGAAGCTAATTAAGCGATTGGAGTGAACAATCTTATCAACCATACGAGTATGAGCGAATAGAATGCCGTCAAGCTTGACGTTCTATCCCTACTGAATATCCACACATTCCATCCCATTAAAAATTAATTCATAACGTTCCGCCTACATACTAACAAAAAAAAAATTCCCACTAAACTATTGGCACAATAATTAATATGTACAACTTTAAGAAAGCTTAGTTATCGTATTAAATAAAATTAATTAGAAACTATAGTAATGTTAAAAGCAATAAGAAACAATTATGTAAACAATTTAATAAGTAAAATCTGAAATATTCAAAGTAAAAAAAAAGGAAACAGTAAGAATAATGATATCAGTAGATATAAAAGAACGTTAATCGAATAGAAATTGAAAGTAGCAATGAATATAAAGACAAAACCCAAAAAAAAAAGAAAAGGAAAAGAAGAAAATAATAAGTGCCATTGTACTTGTACCGTTCACACTACATCCTCACTAACGCTAATTTGCTAACATCTGTACTACAACCTAGTAACGCACAAATAGGTAAACCAATAATATACAATTCTGATTTAAAGAAAAATCGGCAGCAAATATGGAAGTTAAAGGAAAATGTTTTGTCTCATAAAGTAAAGCCAATTAAAAGAAATATTGAATTCCGGCATCCCTCAAATGAAAAATAATTTTATATAGATAATAATTTTATTCCCAAGTAAAAACGATTTAGGGCCGGAAGAAATGTTCAGTATATTCTTCAGCATTAGAATCTAACGTAACACTATTCCATTATTGAATACAATCAAATGAAATATTGAGTTGTTAATTTATGTTTATATAAGAATCAAACCAAACACGAACCTGCTTGGCTCAAAGTTGTATCAAACAAAAACCTTTGTGAATAATTATACTAATAAACAATCAAAAAAAAAAATCTTAACTCACTGTATCAAAAGAAATACTAAGTATCAGACAAAACATCAATTTATAATTAACTTATTATGTTAGTATCAAGTAAGAACGTAACCATACAGATTAGCGACTCAGGCAAGCAAATCATGAATCCGTAACGATATAAAATCAAAAATGAAGTAGTTTTCAATTGTAACGTTGTATTATGCCATAACATGTTAAGAAGCGTAAATTAGGAGTTCAAGATACACGAAATTAAACGGTAGAATTAAGTATGTTAATCAAGAACCAGCAGCAAAACAACAATCAACAATAGGCAGTGAGGAGTACAGCGGACATTAGTAATGGCCTTAGCAGCGCAAAGTACAACTTACGCATTAAGTAATTCGCATCATTGGAACGGAACAACGATTTACTTCACTCTCCAAGTACGTAAATCAGTCAAATCCGCCGGAGGAAATGTTATGCTATATACAACGTCGTCAATTGTCTAAGCTCCGCCAAGTGTATACGGCCAAGCACATACGCCCATTGTCATTAAAACATGTACTTGTCAACCAACGGCAAGCGTAAAGTCTTCATAATCCATACCATTAGCGACGACGACCATGTACATAAGAAGCTTCGGGGTGTGCTTATAGAATTATCGACAAGCTACACCCATTGTCGTCAAAGTATGTACTTGTCGACCAACGGCAAGCGTAAAGACTTCATAATTCGATCTACATAAACCACAACATTAGCGACGACAACGACCATGTACATAAGAAGCTTCGGGGTGTGCTTATAGAAATATCGACAAGCTACGCCAAGTGTTATACTGCATAAGCCATAACATTAGCGGCGACAACAACCATGTACATGAGAAGCTTCGGGGTGTGTTTCCAGCGGAGTGACACTGTGCTAAACCCTGCCTTCAAACCATTTATTAAATTCGCCACAAAGCTTCACCATGCGAGTAGAGAGACGTACGCGGAGGAAGAAGTTTACGTGGAACGAGAACGCACGTTTCAACTACTCAGCGAATTTAGGGCGAATTGAGGCCGCAAGAATCGTTTAAAAGACAATTGATCGAGCGAGAAACGGGAGTAGTAACAACAGCGGTTACGGTTTTGTACGCGAAGTGTATTCCGCCGCGAAGTAATCAGCGAGGCCAGAAAGTATAACGAGTTCCGGTACAATTGCAGGAAACCAACACAACAGTTAGATGGTGAGGTGTAGGCTTGAGCCGCGAACCTCATTCGGCTTGGATGCGTTTTTACGCTGCGTAGCCACCATCGATTAATGCCTACTTTCTTCCAGGCATCCTCCGTCCGAGTAGATACAGTGTAGAAAGATGTTAAAATAATTAAAGAGATGTAAAAGTAATTGATTTAAAATATAAAATAAACCTAAATTGTTTAATTATGTAATTCTATTTCTTTTTGTTGATCTGGTATTAAATGGACAGAGTAGCAGGTAAGTGGTGAATGAGGAGTTCTTTCCCCGGGAGCCTTGATGATGTATATTGGATACACATCAAATGTGCTCCCAGTTCATACCAGTATACATAGGGTATACTGGTTATGTAACAATGACGCAGTTGAGGAAAACTACCTCAAGTACACAAAACACCACACTTGGCGAATACGAGTATAGTATCGAAAATGTTGGCAAATATGCGTATTTTTGCGCCAAAATAACGCAAACGGGCAATGAAAGAGACGAAATACGCCGGAGAACACCGCTCGCAAATAAAATATTGTATTCTGTTCTGACGATCTTAAAGACCAGCTGCATACACAGGAAAACAAAGCTCCAAGTATACAAATCTAGGATAAGACCTGTGCTATGCTATGTGTGTGAAACATGAACCCTAATCCAAGCATCCGCAAATATATTGAACGCCTATGAGCGACGGGTCCTGAGGCGAATAATTGGAGCGAAGCTAGACGGGGACCAATGGCAAATTCAATACAACCATGAGCTGCATGAAATTTTTGACGAGGCGGAGGTCTCAAGGATTGTAAGACTGCGGAAGTTGCAATGGGCTGGCCTCATGAATCGTGTGAACGAACAACGGATACCCAAAAAGATATTCGTTGGGAGAACTGAAGGGTGGAGATCAGTGGGAAAACCGAGGAAACGCTGGTCTGACTCGGTTGATGAAGACAGTTTATCGCTGCTGGGATTTCGGAATCGGAGGACATGGTCAATGGACCAAGACAGTTGGAGGCGCTGTTTGCAGGAAGTGAAGGCGCGAGAGGGGCTGTAGTGCTAACAAGAAGAAATGTGATGCTATCGAAACCATTTTAAAATAAGTCCATTCATGTTGTCATTCTATAGCATTGTTTTATCAAGATATTTAAACATTTGGAGGGCTGCCGAGATATACCATTTTACCATTACCATTTTTGGGAAGCGCCAAAATATCCAGGAAGCCCGGAACCGCAAACAAAGGAGAATGTAAAACCAATCATCAAATAATTTTCCATGATTTCGATTCATTTGTTTTTTAGCAATAAGTAACTCCACTATATAAGAAACTCGAGTCATCGCCCCCCACCGAAGATCCAGTAACACCACGGACAGCGAGATTAAAGCGTCGTTTGACTGTGCTCAAAGGAGTTGTGAAGTGACATCAAAAAGAAAAAAAGATTCTGCAGCAGGAAGTTCGGCGGCTTAAGCGAAAGGTAAAAAGGTTAGGTCATTTAGTAGAAGAGTTATCCAAACAAAAGTTAATGTCGATTGATGATTTAGAACGGCTAAAAGGGTCTAATGTTAGTATTAAACTGTTTGAAAGGGTGAATAAAAAACTTCGTGGAAGCTCTGTGTCCCTGTCATATTTGAATCCTTGAAAAAAATTTGCTCTTACACTTTATTATTTATCCCCTTGAGCATATAATTATGTTCGCACTACTTTTGAGAAAAATCTGCCTCACTCAAGAACAGTATCTAAATGGTACCAAAACATTGATGGAAACCCAAGTTTTACAGCGGAATCTTTCAAAACTTTGAACATTTTGGTGAAATCAAAGGTTGAAGTGGCTTGTAGTCTTTGTATTCGTAGGCATACTGAGTTCAATGGCAAAACTCACTATCGAGACGTAAATTTTTAAGAATATGGAAAAAATCCTGAAACATTAGCCACACAAGCTATTCTGTTCATGTTAGTAGCAATAAATGGTACTTGGAAGCTTCCTCTGGGGTATTTTTTAGGTCTTAGTAAAAAATTTTTTACAAAGACCTATTAGCTTCACGACCTGTCTGTCCATCTATCCGTCCGTCTGTCCGTCCGTCCGTCTGTCCGTCTGTCCGTCTGTCCATGCGTCACAGCTAATTTCCTCAGAAACTATAGAAGCTAGAATGCTCAAACTTTGTGAAAAGGTCAGAAGTGATGGTCTCTCAAAATTTAAGGCCTTGACAAAAATTTAAAAAATGTTTAAGGGGGGTCCCCACTAATAACGAATTGGCCCTAAAAATTTTTTTTAATCAAAGGTAGTCAAGTGGGGTATCAAATGAAAGGTCTTGATTAGAACTTTTAGAATCTGAAATTAAAAAATTAATTGATGAATTAGGGAGTCCACGGGAAGGCAAAATGTACTCAAAATTTGTGTTCCACCCCCCCCTCGCGATTGGACACCTTTCTGCCGAAAAATCTGAAAATCATCACGAACGTGGGCCTTTATGAGTACAAGGGCAACAAATACCTTAGAAATCGAAATTCACTCAACTTTGTTAATAATAGTATGATTTGTAGATTTTATATTTTTGCCCATAAAATCAAAACGGTACCTTTAAGCTTCTTGAAATTTTGCAACTATATAGACTATGTTCACAAAATTTAATCGAGATCGAATCATAATCAAGTGAGTTATAGCAATTTCAATTATATGGAATTATAACAACAATAACACGTGTTTATGGTTCATATAGGTTTTTCCAATAAGAGGTGTTATTTTGATATTTAAAGAAAAATGCCATTTTTTCCAATTTTCCATTACCAAATCGCAAAGTGGCTACCCTATATCCTCGACAGCCTCACAAATTTCATCTTTGAGATCTTGAATTGACGCTGGGCTATTGGCATAGGCCTTCTCTATCACGTGGCTCCAAAGGAAGATGTCGCAAGGTGTTAAATCAGCAGATCTATTCAAAATAACACCTCTTATTGGAAAACCCTATATATATTTCAAATTGACTTAGGTACTTTTATTTTCTTTCAATTTTCATGAAAACTTAAGGAATAGTGTTTAACTTGAACATGTTCAATCGGCCGAGCATTCAGAGAAATCATTTAAGCTAGATTAAAATGGCGGCTGCACTGTGCTTATGAAAGAAACTGTGCATCTTTTGTATAAATTTGAACGATTTCATATCCAAGTATTGGATGAATAATTCAAGTTATTGATTCACGCCATTAGAAAACTTGCTTCTAACCCTAGGATGTTTACAAAGACCTTCTGGTAGGAGCACTCTCCTGCTTACTCAACTTGTTTATAACTTCTTAGGTGAACTAATAAAGATAGGGATAAATATTACTAATTCTATTTTTGATGGGGCTAATTCAAATATCAGCATGGCATCTGCTTTAGGCTGCAATTTTACAAAGTATCAAACAAAGTATTCTTTTCATTTAAATACTCAAGATATTGCCCTTTCTTTGTATCCGTCCCATATGATTAAACTTGTGAAGAACACTCTAGCAGAAACGGGCCCAATTTTCGATGAAACCCAAAAAATAATTGATGGGACTTCGTAGTTAAATTAAATGATCTTCAAGAAAGCGAGGAGTTGGAAAACGAAAGTTCGCCTTGCAACCCAAGTTTCGAGCTCCTCAGTTGCCAATGAAATCAAATGCTGCAAATCAGACAATTGAATTACCAGCTTTATTAAATTCAGAGGGCACTGTGAGATTTATTCGTTACATGAATGACGCTTTTGATACTTTAAATTCTCGCAGCATTCATGCGACAAACAGGCGTTACACACAGAAAATTTTAATCGCGTATTTGACTTTACTAAAAACGTTGAGGAATATGTTAGTGAATTGAAAGCGTAGTTAAGAGTAGGAGGAAAATTGGGTTCTTGAGTGCCCTAGCCCGGGCTGCGAAAAACTCCCGCTCCTCGTCGGACTTCACACCTGTCGTGAGGTGTCGTATGTTGCCCAGCTCTTGCCGAAGCCTCCCGCGTCTGCCACCACGCTTCAGCTCTTCCGGTGACTCCCTGTCTGCGACATCCAACGGGACTGCCATGTGGGCTAGGTATGCCTCGAGAGTGATCGGTTGTCGCGTGCCCTGAGTGGGATCCGGGGAGTGGGGTCCGGAGTTGTCCCATGCTTCTGAACTGGCTCCCTTTTCCTCAGGAACTTTGTTACCGTTCAAAAACCCGCCAACGGATCAGCGTGGAGTGCTTCTTCTAGGCTGGGCTTGGTACACCTTGATTTTAGGGGTCTGATGTTGCTGCCAGGCTGCTCGACTGGGCTGTTGGATTCGGTAAGCGTGGCCTACAAATAGACAAAGGGGGTTACAGCTGGTCTTGGTGCGCCCGAAAATTAACCCGAAAATTAACCCGGACTTGCGACCTCGTACCATAGTTTGTACGTAGATAAAGGCTAGAACCAGAGTTTCACCGGCTTGGGCCTAAAGAAACTCTGAAACCAACTCGAGTAAATGTCCACTTCGACTCCTGTGGATGCCTTCAGTTTTGTTGATGGTAAAAATATCTTTTGTTTCCAGTGAAGTGCTTAGTAAATGGCGTCCACAATCGACTTCAGCAGTCTCCCCTTGAGACTTGTATTAATGCTGGCTCTCTCGTCCAATTCGCCAGTAGCTTAAATACAAACAAATTGCTTGCATTGCTAGTGGGAGTCGTAGACCTTCGCTCCAGTTAACCGCAAAACGCTGAGTTTGTTAGTGTGCAAGCTCCTCTTAACCTGCTTTACGAATATATTCCTCTTTTGTTCCTCGGGAATAATCCTGTTGCATGTAAAGGAACGCCAGCTCCAATCTTATGCTTTTGATCTTTTCATCTTCAGTATTCATATATCTGTATATTCGACGACTTTTCCTCCGATGATTTCTGAGTTGGTTGTTGCGGCGAATTGATACTCAGTTGAGCGGATCGCGCATAGTACACACATTCAATTGTGTACATGTTAGCCGTGTGCTCTTAATATGGTAATTGTATGGACTACTACGTATGCGTGTGGAATTTGCCGGGGAGCCAATTTAGTGACTTGACCATTGAAGCGTACGATATAATGTTCTTATGTACAATAAATTGCGATTATGTATTCTGTATAGGTTGTCGCCGTTCCCTGAGTATGGACGGTGAAGCATACATTGCTTGTTGGCTCGCAAAAGAGCGCTACGTGCGACGAACGAGGCATTGGGAGCGTGATCAATTGTTATAGATTTCCGAGCAATTAGTATTCGCATAGGCTAATGATTGTTGTCGTAAGTGAGGCATGGGGGCGTCATTAACTGTTATTGAATTCCGAGTAATGAGTACTCGCATATGCTAATAACTTTTGTCGTAACATTACTTCCCCTGTTGAAAAAAGGGATCCAATTTCTGGGAGAGGAATTGGATAGTGTAGCTTTTGCGGATTATATTAATGTTTGAAGAATATGTCCTATTTACGGCAACTTTTAACCACAATGCATCCTGTCCCTTATGTACTATTGATATTCTTAATTAACATGAAAACATTATTCTCTTAAAATTTTCTTTTCATATTTTCTAACTACAATAAAACTGGTTATTAATTTTTGAGCTATGTGCTCAAGTCTGCTAAAGGGTAAGAATTTAATTCCATTACTCTACATTTAATAAAAGTATTAATTACAGATAATATTCTAAGTATCTTACTCTACAGTAAAAACTCTAAAACAAAACGGAAATTTTCATCATAAATAATTATGGCATTTGACCATAATGATTAAAATTTTTCCCTTCCGCACGATGGTCGGGTGTTTACAAACCATTCAACTCTCCGTTGTATGTTTGCTTGTTAGAAACCAATTACAAGCGTGTTAAATGTTTCTCATGAAAACTTACAACGACTGGATCGGTTTCGCTTCCTAATCCATAAAGTCAAAGTCAAAGTTAAAAGCGCTTTATTTAATACCAATCGTTATAAATTTTTAAAAGAACATAAAGCAAATTCCAAACAATAAAACTTTAAAAAAACTTAATGGCCCGAATGGCTCTCTAAATTTATACGTTATCAGTTAAACACATTTAATGAAAAAAAATACACTTGCAAATTTAAATTAATTAAGATTATTTCATATTTTTTGATTCAATTGGAAAAAGGAGAAAAAACCAACCAGCATTATTCAAAAATTACTTATATTACTAACACAACAATGAACTTATATCCTATACCTAATATGTTACACCCTAATTCTAAATAAGTTCAATCAAAAAAAAAAAAACAAACAAAAAGTTACCTTATATTGGAACCTATACCTAAATTATAATACAAATAAACAACAACACTAGATGTAGCAATAATGAGATGAATCTAAAAAACTAAGTAACGAGAAAAAGCACAAAAACAGAAAATAAACACGAATAATTTAGACATTGTCATTCAGCCACCAATACCTAGATTGCTCCATCTCAGCTCGACCAGCCTCAACGAATCTAGCAAATGAGTATCTCCATTGGAATTGTTGGTCTCGTGAACTCAGATTCGGAGGATATTTTATCTTCTTATCGGTGGCCCGTCGGTATATGTGATATATGATTGGGACGCCGTCAGAATCAAAAATATATCGATTCATGTCCAAATACACGAATGCTTCTGGAGGAACGAAGCCAGTAGTGAGGCAAGTCACAATATACCGGTTTGTAGGGTGGAACGGCTGTGAAATCCAAGGGTTTTCACTCACAGTTACAGATCTTGCGATATGATTCCGAAGAAGTTTCAATATGAAGATATCGACTCTTGTCACTTGAGCGGTTTGATAAATTTTTCTATTCGATATATAGTGCTTCCAATCCGTCTCAGGCTTTCTGTACAAACCAGTACATGCACGAAGACATTTCCTTTCGAAAACTCTTAATCTTTCCATTGTACTAGCACTCTGGTTGTACCAGATCTGGCATCCGTATGTCAAAACTGGCCTAACCAGGGTCTTGTAACAAATAACTTTGACTTTTTGATCAATGTATCTGGAATGAAAGAGTCGCCGAAGGGCCATGACTACTTTTAGTGCTTTACTGAGCATGATTTTGACATGTTCAGTGTAGTACAGATACTGATCGAGATGAACACCGAGGTATCGAACACAGGATTTATGTGGAACCCGTTCTGAACTACCCTCACCAGCCATAATGTGGAAATCCTTCCAATTACGTTTCAGGTCTTGACTGGCCCCCTGCAGCGTTGTCCGAAACAAGATTGTTTCGCACTTCTGCGCATTGATTTTCATTCGCCAATTGTCGGTGTAGAGCTGCACATCATCAAACATTTTTTGAAGATTGCTCTGAACTATTGTAGCTTTTCGGTCTGCCGTATAGATGATCAGATCATCTGCAAACGCTACCAATGATCGCGTTGGCGAGACATTAAAATCAAAGCTGTTCAATAGCTTGCGAATGAATATTGAGAAAAGCAGGGGCGCAGTAACTGTTCCCTGCTGTAGACCATTCAAGACCTTGAATTCGCGCATTGTTGTCAGATTTCCATCAGTTACAACAAATGATTTCCCGTATAACATATTACACATCATGGCGACAAGGTGTCTGGGGAACCTGTCCTGAAGAAGTTTGAAAACTAATCCATCTAACCACACCGTATCGAAGGCTTTCTCCATATCAATCAGACATGCTCCAACACATTCTTTGTTGTTTAGTTTCCAACAGATGTCTGAGGTTACTTTCGTTATTGCATGTATGGTCGAATGCCTGGCACGAAAACCAAATTGGCAATTCGGCATCAACTCATATTTCTCAATGTGGGCGTTTAATGCTCTGTTGAGTATCACTTCAAACACCTTGCTGATGTTTGGCAGCAAGCTGATTGGGCGATAGCTTTTAGGGCATGAAGATTCTTTTCCTTTCTTCAAGATCGAAAATACCTTAGCCTTTTTCCACTCATTTGGGAAATATGAATTGTTCAACATGTTGTTGAACAATATGCAATAATTCCTAATAGCAACCTCAGGCAAATGTCGGAGAACTATATTTGGAATACCGTCAGTACCACATGATTTTTTGTTGTTTATTCTGCGAAATATGAAACACAAGTCTTCATAGCTGATAAAATAATCAATAAGATTCAAGCCCGGTATGAGGTCAGATGTGAATGTTTCATCGAAATGAAGAATTGATTGGCCGTTCAGGCTTGATTTGAAGTCGGAAACTTTTGCTTCAACGACCTCCGAAAATATTTCATTCCTTCTCTCTGGGTTTGGCAGATGAACAAATTCTAAATGTGTTCCAATCAGGGCAAGTTTCTGCAATCCATCACATATAATCCTGTTTCCATTTCTATCCGGAGTCGTACTATCAATTTCGATACCAGCTCTATCGAGAAGATTTTTCTCATCACTAGTGACTTCAAGATTCGATACCTTCACTCGAGACTTCCTGCGAAATAAGCTATTCACTTTCACGAAAACGCCATCTGGGTCCTGTGGGCTAATACCCCTCAGTTTTTCCGCCCATTGATTGCTGACCTCACTCCTGAAGTATGAACGGATTAAGTTCCGGACATTCTTCAGGTGTAATTTCAACAAAGCCAACGAGGGATGGTTGTAATCCAAAAGTCGTCGATAAATATTGTTGACGCGTGTGAGAAGAAGGCTTTTCAATCTTTTCAACCTTGCGATGGTTGGTGTTTCATATCCTTCCATATTGTTTCGATGTTTAATCTTGGGAACTACTTTCTCAATCGTTTCCAACGTCAGCTTCTCTAACTTCGACAAATAGAGATCAATTTCATCGTCAGTTAGATTTCTGTTATTAGGAACCATTGAACAAGCGTTGCCATCATCAGAAGGAGGACATTGCTTCTGGTACTCCCGATTAAACTTCTTTTGAAACTTTCCCCAGTCTGTTTTTTTGAAATTCAACCGATGGTTTTCATGTTGAACTGGAATGAGGAAGAAATCATCCCTCTAATGATTGATTTCCATTACGATTGCGTTATGGTCGCTATCGTAAGGAAGCACCTGCAGTTTCCGTTGAGGACTATTAAAGCTGAATTCAAGTCTTGCGTCAGCAATGCAGAGGTCCAAATATGAATTTGTCCTAGGGTATGTTGGGAACTCCGACCCATATAGGTTGCACCTGTATTCAATTTGGTTCTCTGTTATCCATGATTTCAGGAATACACCTCTTGGATTATTGGTGGCGTTTAGCCATGATGTATGCTTGGCATTCAGGTCACCGGCAAAAATATAATAACTATGCAGCCTGTTCAATTCGAGTATTTCAAACAAGGAATTGAGTTCCTCCTTGAACTTGAGAACATTTTGACCAGTTGCATAGGCAGAGATAACGAAGAGGTTATCCCCACCTGGCAGTGAAATTTTGATGACGGACACTTCAAGAAATTCAAAGTTTTTGAATTGGACTTTTTCAATATTTTGGAAACAATAGGGTCTTCTAACCAATATCCCGGTGCCACCTCCCCCATCACCTATTACCCTATCGTTTCTTACGAATGCAAAATCTTTGAATTCCATGGAATGCCATGAATTGAGGTGGGTTTCAGTGAGAAGTATGATGTCAGGCTTTTGCTTAACAACAAATTCAAGGAGATAGCCACGTCGATGTATAGCAACGATAGAGTTGACGTTGATCGATATGAGGCGAAGCCTATCCATGGGAATATGACTGGATGACAAGTTATTATTAGGCATTTGAAAGACCTAAACGCTGAAAAGCAAAGTTAATTTTTGAATCTTGTTTGTCGATTCTCTCCGATAAAGAATTAAGTTGCTGGTAAATTTTGAGAAGCAGCTCATTATTGCCACTTACATTATTTACATTATTTCCAGCATTTTCTGCTGGTCCTCTAGTGGCGAGTGCAAATTATACTCCGGGCTTGACGAAGTTGGAAGGTATGATATTACAGTGTACTTGTGTTTGCTTTTGAGCAAATTTAACTTTTGCATCTTGATATCGGGAGCATCCTCGATATGATGCTGGGTGACCAAAAACACCGCAGTTAACGCAGTATAATTTTTCTTTATGCTCCGTCTGAGCCAATTTCCACTCACCAGGAGCATGAACGTCTTTGCATTTAACGCCACGATAGTGCATGGCACAATTGGCAGCCGAATGTCCAAATCTTTGACACCGGTAACACTGGTTGACTTCTCTTTTCTGGAGGCGTTCCCACCTCACCACTCTGAAATTCAAGTACCTTATTTGTTGAAGGACACTTGGACTGCTCTTATTTGCAATTTGTACCAGGTAAAGTGGTAAATTCTTCCTTTCTATGGTCGACCTTCTTGTCGCAAAGGCTTTGACTGAAACAAAATCAATATCTGGTGCAGCCTCCTTGAACACCTGAAGAAGATCGACCGTATCCTCTCCGCTGTCCAAACCCTTCAACAAGAAGGTCTGATTCTTTTCACTTTTTGGGGTATAGGTGAAGTGTGGAACCTCCCCAGAAATCGGCGCATCTTTGGCTGACTTGAAATCAACCAGTGATTTCGTCCTTATAGTTAATTTTTCGGCATTAACTCTTTTGATTTCGAAATTGGCCAGTTTATTTTCGGCTGCCAATAGCCGAACCATATCTTTCCCGGTTTGTCCGAACACGTTGATTGGCGGAACTTTTTCTGTCTTGTTGGAAGCTTTTTCAGAGGAACCAGCAGAACTGCGGGCTGGTTTTTTCTGCTTATTTTTGTTCTTTAAATGTTGAATGAAATTAACGTCATTATCTTGATTAAAATTACCTCTGATGTTTTCTTCGATTTCCATATCTTCGGTTAATCCCTCCAGCGCTGCAAAATAATTTTGGCTCTCGTTGGTGCCACCAGCACTTAGAACTTCCTCTAGATTTACTTGCTTTGCACTTTTCTTCAGCTTTGTTACCTGTTGCCATTGATTTTGTGGCTGCGTCTTTTGAGGCTTCATCCCTTGCTTGAAAAGATCCTTGAGAGACTGTATCTCTTGCCTAAGTTCATCATTTTCTTTCTGAAATTTGGCCATCTGTTGATTATCCGCTATTATTTGCAGCTTGCACCCTCCATCTACGGAGTTTTCTTCGTTATGTTTTCTTTTAGTGATTGTCGCCAGTTTCGTATTCGTCGTTTCCCCAGGTTTCCCCAACGGTGGGAAGCCGTCGGGCTCCTCCATACCAGCGGCGAAATTTTCTTTGTGAATTTGTTTTTCGTTACCAATCGAAGTAAAAATATTCGATAGAAATTTCCTGAGTCGATTACTTCGACAATATAAGATTTTTACCGATAAAAATTAACTTTGGACTAACGTTTTTAAAAAATTAATTTAATTTTTGAAAACTTTTGACAGGAGCGATTTAAAAGACGTCTATACGCAAAGACTACTACGATCCAATTGCTTCCTAATCCATTTCGCTTTTAACCTTCTCCTTTTATGTTTTTTTTTTTTGAATTGCTTAATTTTAGTTACTTTACAGTTAAAGAAATCAACAAGATAATTTCTCTTTAAAAACAGTTTACTCTCATTACAATCATGTTTTATCTCTTATTCTCTGGCATTTTTAACAACGATACTTCTTTCACCTTACATCTCTATTTGCGGTTTATTATTTTGCATTATCTTACAACTACTTCCCAAAAACTAGAGTCCATTGGGGATGCTGCTATATTTCTTTTGTTAATCAGAACAAATTCATTGCTCGTTTCTTATGTTTGAACACCCTTTTATTTAAATAAATTAGAAATTAAATTTTTAAATTAATCCCTTCACATATTTGTTGTGTATAGATATAAGTATATCTTTTATGTACAGCTTCGGTTTTTTTTTGTTAATTAGCAAATGAAACTTTATGTGCGATGGGATGTAAATGACATGTACAACATGCTGTATATTATTAAGTTTCGCTTTAGTGGTTTTGCACATACAAAAAAAAACAACACTAGATCAAAAATACAATCAAAATCTATCTGGGATTATGCAATGTTTTGCTTTTTTAGGTCTTTGTAAAAATTTTTTTTACAAAAACCCTACTAGTTTCGCGACCTGTCTGTCCATCCGTCTGCCCGTCCGTCCGTCTGTCCGTGCGTCACAGCTAATTTCCTCAGAAACTATAGAAGCTAGAATGCTCAAATTTTGTGAAAAGGTCAGAGGTGATGGTCCCTCAAAAATTAGGGTCTTATAAAAAATTTAAAATTTTTTAAGGGGGGTCCTTCCTAATAACGAATGAGCCCTTAAAGCCCTTTTTTAATCAAAGGTAGTCGAGTGGGATATGCAATGAAAGGTCTTGATTCGAACTTTCAGAATCTGAAATAAAAAAATAATTTTATGAATTAGGGGGTACCAAAAATTTGTCTCCCCCCCCTCCCCTCGCGATTGGACACCTTTAATCCAAAAAAATCAGAAAATTACCATGAATGTGGCCCTTTATGAGTACAAGGGCAACAAATGCATCAGAAATCGATATTCACTCAACTATGTTAATAATAGTATGATTTGTAGATTTTACATTTTCACCTATAAAATCAAAACGGGACCTTTAAACTTCCTGCAATTTTGCAATTATATAAACTGATATAAGATATGTAGTTTCACAAAATTTAATCGAGATTAAATCAAATTCAAGTGAGCTATAGCCATTTCAATGGTATGGAATTACAACAACAATAACACGTGTTTATGGTTGATACATATTTAAAATTGAACTAGGCACTTTTATTTTCTTTTAATTTTCATGAAAATTTAAGGAATAGTGTTTGACTTGAATACGTCCAATCGGCCGAGCATTCAGAAAAATAATTTAAGCTAGATCAAAATGGCGGCTGCACTGTGCTTATGAAAGTACCTGTGCATTTTTTGCATAAATTTGATCGATTTCATATCCTAGTATTGGATGAATCATTCAAGTTATCGATTCACGCTATTAGAAAACTTCTTTCTAACCCTAGGATGTTTAGAAAGACCTTCTGGTAGGAGCACTCTCCTGCTTACTCAACTTGTTTTTTTGTTAAATGCAGTTTTACAAACAAAGCAAACTCATAGCGATTTTCTTATTATTTATTCGTGATCTTCTTTTTGAATGTTTTATACATTTTTTAATTTACTAGTGAACAAATTCTTCAAGGAAGATGAAAAAAATAGAAAAGGCAAATCACAAAAGTTGGAAATGTGATTTGTCTCTTCTTTTTTTTTCATCTTCCGTGATTTTTATTTTATTATTTTTTTTTGTTTTTGCGTTTTTTCCTCGCTTGGTATGTTATTTATTATCTATATTATATATATATATATATATATATATATATATATATATATATATATATATATATATATATATATATATATATATACAATATATATTTTTGTGTTTTTTTTCTTTCGGGTGTATTTTATTAGCTTACAAGCTGTTTTCTTTTGCTTTGACTTTCTGTTAGTTAGACTAATTGAAAAGATTGGGTAAGATTGTTAATAAGGGAGGGTGCAATGCCTTTGTTAGTCGACTTTCGGGAGACTTTTCGGGTTGGGTTTTGTTAAATGTAAGGACAGGAATGTGCCGTTGGTCTGTTTGAGGACTATTTATTTGTAATGTTATAGGTTTTCCCGGTGTGGTCTGCTCTGCTTGGTGCCGGGATTTTAGCAGTCGCCAACCCAAGTATCTGAAAAATTATTGAGCTAGAGATTGCAGTTAAGCTAACTGAGACTGAGGAAAGGTGTTTATGCTTTTGGGAAGACTCATTAAATTTTATTTGCTCAAGATGGGTATAAATTTCATTCGACCCTCGTGCACTAGCTTGAAATTGATATTCTTTTCCTTTAGTTGTTACAAGCTGCAATTAGTTGGTTTTTGGGCTTACACTGAGGGCAGCGAGATCTAAGTCCAATATCCGTGGGTCTATGTCCGTAGAGCAATGAGACTGAATAATGTCAAACTTGTGAGTGCTCGTTGATTTGAATAGTACAGGGGTGTTAAGAGTTAGGATATCCTGACCAACCAGCTTGCTTGTAATGATGCCTGTATTGCAACGGACATGAATGGGAGTTTCCTCCTCCAGGAAGTAAGAACCAGCTGTTAGCTTTACTCAATTTTGTTAATGAATTCGATATACTAACGCTAATGTGGAGAGGGAGCTTATTCTGTAATTTGAGAGGGTTGTGTAAAAGAGAGATTACGTCATTCGTAGCCGGTGTTGATTGGATGATTGGTGTGGATGAAGGTGCTACGTACAGATCACCTGATTGGGGGTGTTTATTTTCTTGTGATTCGAAGCATACATTAGGAGCAAGAATAGTTGGGTGCTAATACTACTAGCGATGTAAGTAAACTCCACGGAAGGTATCAGCAGAAGTGAATTGTTTGCTCTGATGGGAAAAAGATGGATTTGATAGAGCTTCATCATTGGCAATTCGAATAGCGGCAGTTTAATGACCATCACCAGTTTAGTTTAAATCTTGAAACGCTGCAGAACTACAGTTTGTGAAAGGATTTGCTCACAAAAATCAGGGCATATGTTGCCCGGTTTTGTATAAACCTGGTGCAGATTTTGTTAAAAATCAAAGGAGGATGAATTTGGTTATCTTGAGTAGAAATGACCACATTAATGATTGTTGGTTAACGAGCATCAATTTCCAAAAGTTGTGCCAGTAAAGAGGTCAGAACAAAATTCCTACGTTCCGCTGCAAGAAGGTTGTCGATCGTTATTGAAATGTCCTTGATCTGCATTCCTAGCTCTGTTTGCCTGCTTACTACATCGGTCAATAATTTGTGCATCTTTTCCAAAGAACTGTTTACTATGCTGATCCTTTCTTTTTCCAATTTAACCAAGTCCTTCTCCCTATCCTCTAATGTATCCAAGTGACTGTAGAGCTCCTTCTCATTTTCATCGTCCATCGTACCAAACAGAGCATGTGGAGACCTGCCTACTCCGTGGAAAAATTATCTCTTTGATCTCACTTTCACAAGAGAATCGAGTAGCGCTTGCAAACGAATTTTGAGATTCTCGACCAGGCTGTGGACATGTCTTAGTTGCTTAGCGCAATCTTGGTTTCTACCAACACAGAGTGCTTTAACAAGGTGTTCGGCTCGCTCGGCCGCATTCATCTGATCCTGAATCTCGCCTAGATTGAGCTCCATCACAATATTCCAAGAGCTGTGGTAGCTTAAGAGTTCGCCCACATCTTCAAACAGGATCCCTTGGCTGTCTAGTCTCTCAACGGAGTATGGAAGTTGTTCCGCGATGGCCCTTGGTAAAACGCCGATCAGGGATAAAATGATGAAAAGAGTGGCCATTGCTAAAAGGGGGGGAGGAGGAAAAAAAATTATTACCGTGTACTCGAAGTAGTTTTTAAGTCTATTACCATAGACATTGACAATTTTTTTCCCAATCCCTATATTTGTATTCACCGTAGAAGCCACGCTTTTAACCTCGTATGGGCCAATCCATACTTGTACTGGCGTGTGTTTACGACTTTCATTCTTTAGCAAAACCTTGTTGCCTTGTCATGGAAACTAACAGGATTTACCCTATTATCGTAGTTAGCTTTGGATTTAATTTTACTTTCTAATGTATTCTGTCGTGCTAAAGCGTACATCTTCTGTAGTTTGTGCTTCAATAGTAAGTAGTAGTTTTCATGCTTGTACAAGGGTGCGGGTTCTCTTTTAAAATTTGACGGAACGTCAGAAGTGAAACTGTAAAGACAGTCCATTGGTGAAAATTTTTTGCTGTCATGCTCACTGTTATTGTACATGAAAGCAGCAGTGTGCAGGTATTGATCCCAGGCTGCGGGTTATCATCCACCATGGATCGTAGAAACTCTATTAGGGGTCTGTGAGCCCTTTCCTACGCTCCATTGGATTGGGGATGGTACGCTGTGTTCTGCATTTTCTTTATGTTAAGCAGCTTGCATACTTGCTTAAATAATTTTCCCACGAAATTAGCCCCTTGATCCGTTTCGAGATATATGGGTATTCTATACCTCGTCACTATCTCATCAAAGAATATCTTGGCCACGGTTTCGGCTTCCACGTTTGGTAAAGCATACCAATTGACGAATTCGGTTAAATTATCCTGAAATGTCAGTATGTATTTGTTACCACCGGAGCTCTCAATCAGAGGTCCCACGATATCCAATTATACCTTATCGAATGGCCTCTCCGCGATATCGGTGATAACCATCGGCATGGGATTTTGGGGTGAAGTCTTCATAACTTGACATTTCTCGCCAGTTTTAATATATTTTTTAATATCCTCTAGCATGCTTTTCCGCTTGTAAACTCTCCAAATTATCCTGTAGATCTTCGCAAGTCCCTGATGCCCACCGAAAGGAGAAGCGTGAAATTCGGCAAATGCCACCTTTATCTCATCCGGCATGGTGAGAGTCATGATCCCCGGTATTCTGCTCTCTTGTGGGGATCCAGTGCCTACTGTGTTGCTTACAGTTTCTCTGCTGTCTGCCCGAGTAACACTCGGTATTGGCTCCTCTACTGAGCTCGCTTGGGGTTGGTCAACCGAGTTCCGTTGTTTCTGTGCCCGCATTACCGCATTGCATTGATACTTGCCGTCCGATTGTTCATCGGTATCTTGGGGAATCCTACTTAGGGCGTCAGAACTTGTATTGTACTCGCCTGCTTTGTATTCAATGTGATAATCGAATTCGGATAATTTATGGTGAAATTTTACCAATAGTGTAGTGGGATCCTTCACACTGAATACGCCTTCAAGGGGTTTATGATCCGTGTAGATCGTAAATTGCCTCCCCTGTAAATAACATCGAAAGTTTTTTTACTGCCCACACCATAGCAAGTAATTCCTTTTCAATAGTAGACTAGTTGCGCTTGGCCTTGTTCAGGGTTCGACTAGCATAAGCTATTGGCTGGTCTTTGCCAATTTCTCCCTGGGACAGAACAGCTCCAAAAGCTTCACTACTCACGTCGGTAGTGAGATTAAATGGCTTAGAAAAATCTGGATAGGCTAGCAAAGGAGGTTCTACCAACAACTGTTTTAACGAATGAAATGCTTTCATGCATTTATCGGTCCAGGAAAACCAAACATCTTTCTGTAATAGGCTCGTGAGAGGCTTAGCCACCTTAAAACAACTGAAGCATACGGACAGTTGTGGATACGGGTAAATTGCGCACGCAGCTAATTTTACTTGGTTTTGGCCATGCACCAGTTTGAAAACATATGTGTCCCAAATATGCTTTTTCAAGACAGAGGAATTGGCACTTCTCTGGCTGAAGCTTTAAATTGTTCAGCCTTAGTCTTTCAAAAATCTTTCTTAACTTACAGATGTGGGCCTGTAAGTTTTTACCATAGGCATCTAAATACACAAAGCAATCAAAACCTTCATCAGTCTTTGAAATGTGGCGGGTGCTCCTTTCAAACCAAAAGGCATCCGCTTGATGATAACCATTTGTCAATAACCACTAGCTAAATCCAGTGTGCTAAAATACCTTGAGAGAACCAGCTGGTCAAGTATATCTTCTATGCGAGTCAATGTGAAAGCGTCACCTATTGCTCTTTCGTTCAGTTTCCTGAAATCAACAACTACTCGCCACTTCTTTACTCCATCGGCTCCTGCCTTCTAGGCTACGATCAAGAGGTGGGAGTTCCAAGGACTCTTACTTGGTTGGACGATGTCACTCTCCAACATTACCTTCAGTTGATCGTTGATTATGTCCTTCTGTGGCTGACTCAGTTGGTACATTTTTTAATTTATCGGGGCCTGGTCAGTCAATAGTGTGGGTGATTGCTTTCGTACAGCTCAGCTTGTCTCCAGGAAGGAAAAAAATTATGTTGAACTCCTGGCACAACTGAGTAATGGCCTTTCTTTCCTCAGGATTACTATGTTCGAATAATGTGAGCTCCTGCTTCAACAACGCATTGCGCATCACATTTCCCGGAGAGTTGGAGTATAAGAACTTAAAAGCTTTTCTCTCCAAGTGATTGTTTGATGGACCCGCTATTGTCCCCGATGCTACATAGCCTACATTTTTAACTATAGAGTCTGAACTGGATTTAGGCTGATGTTCTACCCCGCGCAAAACTTCTAACCTACTAACAGAGTATCTATTCAACTTTTCTAGCTTCAAACTAAGTTAGTTTAGTGTGAACGAAGTCTATCCTCAATTCAGTATACCCACCACAGGCCTTTTTGGGTTAAGAAGAGCGTTTGCCAGAAAATGCCATCAGCTTATGAAGCCACTGTACATAGCATTTCCTGACCTAGCTCAATAGGAACTACCACTACGTTTTGTATTCGTGGGGGGTAATGTAACAGCTTCTTTAAAAACGACCTCATAGGCTCCATCACCGGCTTTTGTAGCCCTTGAATCCTCTTTGGCAGGATTGTGAGTCACCACATGATTCTGATCTGTTAAAAATGTCCCGTTCTGCGTTGCTCTAAACGACAATGCGTTGATGTTATCACACAGCTCAGCCAAAACCTGTACGTGATGTAAACCTTCCATCTCTACTTGGCTCTCAATAGGGACCGATAAATCATTACTATTTACTTCCGTGCGAGGAAACGTGAGTGATTTACTTGGACCTTCGACATTACAGTTCCTTGAGAGGAAGCCATTTCCCAAAAGACAATCATTAAATAGTCCCTGAATATTCTCAACCACTTGGAAAGTACATGGAAGCCTAGTAGAGAGTTCAGAATTGCCTTCCGTTGTACCAAGGGTTACATCTTCCCCAAACGGGCTTTGCAAAGTGAGCTAACGCTGAACATTTATTGGGCACGTGTCCCTAATAGCTGACTTATTTGTAATACTGACTTCAGCCCCCGTATCTATAGTAAATGTGGTCTTCTCTTGTATTCCTATATCTAAAGGCAGTGCAACTGTTGCCAGACTAGTACCACGATACGTGTTTCCTTAGCTTTTTTGATTATCCATGCACTCGTCGGTGACCCTAGCTTCCATCTTTGTTTCCGATGTTTAATTATTTGACTGTTTAATTAAAGTCGAGCCAGAGATTTCCAACTCGACTGCGCCTCGTTTTCCTGGAGCTTGGAGTCCCACCATTTCTTTTGGAAACAAGCTTCCAAGCCATGTCCTCTGCGACCACAAAAATCACACTGCACCAGGATACTGTATACTCTTGCGGCGAATTGATACTCAGTTGAGCGGATCGCGCATAGTACACACATTCAATTGTGTACATGTTCCCCATGTGCTCTTAATATGGTAATTGTATGGACTACTATGTATGCGTGTGGAATTTGCCGGGGAGCCAATTTAGTGACTTGACCAATGAAGCATAAGATATAATGTTCTTATCTACAATAAATTGCGATTAGGTATTTTTTATAGGGTGTCGCCGTTCCCTAAGTATGGGCGGTGAAGCATATATTGCTTGTTGGCTCGCAGAAGAGCGCTACGTGCGACGAACGAGGCATTGGCCGCGTGATCAATTGTTATAGGTTTCCGAGCAATTAGTATTCGCATAGGCTAATGATTGTTGTCGTAGCGTGCCGTAAGCGAGGCACGGGGCGTGATTAAGTGTTATTGAATTCCGAGCAATTAGTACTCGGAAATGCTAATGGTTGCTGTCGTTACGTGTCGTGAGCGAGGCATGGAGATGTGATTAATTGTTACTGAATTTCGAGTAATCAATACTAGCATATGCTTATAATTGTTGTCGTAACACATGAACGCACACAAAGTTCTAAGCCATATTGGTCTATTTGTATGAATCAAGGAAGTCGAGTGAGTTTCAAGAAATGGACGAAAAAGGACGAAAGCAGTTGTGATCGCAAATATAATGGAAATCAAATTCCAACTGCGTGCGTGAGTGTCGTCCAGCAAGTACTTAGCCTCACCACCAGATGGTGACATTATTGCAAGAGAGGTTAACTATCGCTTCGCACAAATTTCAGCTGAATCGGACACAAAGTTTTGTTTTGACCGTGTGTAGAAGCGGGTGTTCACAGATTTCCGAAAAATTGAGAAAGAGCAATATCCGCAGCGAAATCAAACAGATGCTTTGCACGGTGACTCCTGCTACTGTGATGGTCACTGTCTCGATATTTTATACATAATTTTTAATTACATTAGCAATAATTTTTATTTTCATAAATTTCTATACTTGCAATAATTCTTAATCGTTAATTGCCTATTTAGCATAGGTTGTTCACGTATGTTTAATGTATTTAGCTGAATTTATCGACAAATCATTTTTGCTACAGGTGAATAACTGAATTTTCTTTACAATTTGCAATTTGTGCTAAAGGTGAATGACAGAATTTCGCTGATTGCTATGATTCCAAAGTTGAATGTTTTTGAATGGTTACAATGGTAATTTAAGGTCATTGATTTTAGACTGTTTGGAATATGAATGACACAATGATAAGTTTATGTTAGAAATATTCATTTCTTTATCATTAAGAATATTTGAGTATTAACAATAAAAATGGATAATTTTATGTTAAGGAAAAGTCTTTTTTTGATTATTAAGAAGATTGGGATATGAACAATATGTTACAATGTATGATTTTATGTTAGAGAATATTTAGTTTCCTTAACATTACCGCCCGCCATGAACCGTCCGAGGTTCTTAGTTAGTGTCATACCAGGTGGATTTGTGTGAAGTTGTTACGTTTGAAAAACGACGCCGAATTAACAGGAAGAACCCAGTTACAATCGTCAAAAAGATGATTACGGATAAGGTTACGCTGATTCCATGTTGTCGAACGGGTGACCAGGATGTTGATTGGTAATTGTCGATGATCGCTTCTTCTTTCTGAAAGTAGGCTCCTATGGATTCTTCGGATTTTATTAAGTCTGAAGCTACGAGGTTAGGGATGTCTTGTGTGTTGATGGTTTGATTGATGACGGGTGGCTGGGGAAGAATGTAGACCGACAAATTCTTTGTAAAAGCTGATCATGTGGTAGTAAATAACGAGTTGTCAACTTCAAGGCTACATTTTTGCGAGAGTTGAATGATGCCAGTGCCATTTAGTACCATGTTTTTCCGGTCACCTTGGCAGGACGTTTGCCCAGGAGTTGCTTTTGGGGCTGTGAACATCCATGTATTTATCGTCATGAAGCTGCTTCCATACAATATCGTTCAATTTAAACAAGCGTGCTGTACATGGTTGTCTCCCGTACACTTTGTGTATTTCATTGATGATGCAGTTTGGCCTGGAGTTTACGTCGTAGAGAACGCTAATATCTACCAGATATTCGTCGGTAGAGAGTTTAAGCAGGTCATTAGAGGAGGTTTCGAAGTATTGTTGCAGATTGTAGTTAACCCCTGGAGTCCTTGGCGGTATGTCAAATGCTCGAAATGTGAAGTTGCTGATTTTCTCCGGGACTGGTATCGGTTTTATGATATCATACGGGCGTGTATTAATGATCGGAAGGAAAGCCAATAAATGAAAACTGTTTTCGTTGGATATGAACTGAATGGACTCTACCACCTGAAGTACAACTTGTACGTGGTCTGGAAGTAATGATCGCGTTATGTTGATGTCATGGATAGCAATACTGGTTTTGATGCAACCCCAAATGTATGTTCTTGATGACAGAGTTGCTAATATGCTCGAAAATTTGTGATAAACTTCTCTCAAGTAGTTTTCTGCTCTCTGGTAAGTAGCAAGGATGTGGATGTTTATTTGATTGTGGTCTGAGCTTTTGTACCAATGACTGAGTACATTGATACGATACGAACCTCGTTGGAGTTGGGCTTGAAATCGCTTCAACTGTGTGTCTATTCTCCCTGAAGTGCCGTTTAAGGTCTTCACTCTTCACTCAGGATCATCCTGTTGGTGACATTCAACGTCCTGTTGGTAACACTCGACGTCAGGAATGCCTTCAACTCCACTAGATGGGTGGATATTCTGGATACGCTGGAAAACTCTTTTCAAGTTCCAAAATATCTAATGCGGCTTTCGAGAAACTACCTAAAAAACCGAAGCCTGCTCTACGACACGACACAGGGCCAACGAAGGATGGAAATTACATTGGGTGTTGCCCAGGGATCTATCCTTGGTCCGGACCTGTGGAACGTGTCTTACGATGGGCTACTTAGACTTGAGATGCCAGATGAGCCGCGCTTGGTCGGCTATGCGGATGATAATGCGGCTCTGGTCACTGGACGCACCGTTGAACAAGCGCAACTTAGGCTAGGTATGCTAATGCGCCGCACTGGAGAAAACCGAAGTGGTCATCTTGACAAAAAAGAGAATCCCTTGAGTAAGGATGATCAGTACTGGCGCCTTACGAATCGAATCGAAGCCAGCGGTGAAGTACCTGGGGCTACTGATCGACTCGAAGATGAATTTCTCTGAGCAAATCAGGACAACGGCTGAGAAGACTTCTTCGGGAATATCGGCTCTGAGTCGACTTATGGCCAATGTAGGGGGACCCAGCCCATCAAAAAACGCCTTTTAATGAGTGCTGTAGGGTCAGTGCTACTGTACGAAGCAAAGGTATGGGGCGACGCTCTCAGCAAGGATGTATACCGAAAACGTTTGGCACAGGTACAGAGAAGAGGAGCACTGAGAATTGCATCTTCGTATCCGATAGTCTCTGACTCGGCGGTGAGAGTTATTGCAGGCGTGATACCTGTCGCCCTCCTTGCTAGAGAGCGCCGCGCTATTTACCTGCACCGAAACGAGGATGCGAGGGAGATGGTTGTCCGCGAGGAGAGACAGCGCTCGCTCAAAGATTGGCAGCAATCTTGGGTCAATTGCACGAAGGGAAGGTGGACTGTATGCCTCATCATGGATGTGAGACCGTGGCTGAATCGAAGGCATGGTGAGATTGACTTCTATCTGACCCAGCTTTTGAGCGGGAATGTGTTTTTTCAGCCTCAGCTGCACAAGATTGGTAAGTCACGGTCCCCCGATTGTCAGTTTTGCCCAGGAGAGGAGGACAATGCCTGTCACAAATTTTTTGCGTGTACCAAATGGGCCAGGCTGCGACGGGAACTCTACAGGGAGACGGGAGAGCTCACCCCGGATAATATAGTTGCGGTGATGCTCGAATCGGTTGACAAATGGAACCAGGTGGCACATTATGCTCGGGCAGTCCTAAGATATAAAAGGGATTTCCTCTTCCCCTCTCCCCTCCCGCTAGAAAAGGGCTCTCCAGCTTGAAGGCGCCCCACGGCGTAACAAAACGAGACCTGGCTCGAAGTAATGTGTCAAACGGTTCCAGGTTGGGTTCTCAGGTTGACAGGGGAGGTGTTTAGTGGGTGGTCCAGTCGCGCATGGGAGTCCCACACTCTGTGCATAAATAGCATTCACCACCCTACCACAAAAAAAGGTCTTCACTGCCTTGAGCATGAGTTTATTTAAGTTGTCCACGAACGAATTATTTTCTTCTGGTTGTTGAACAGACTGTTGATATCGTTGTGCACTTCATCGTTTACGCCAAGCACGGCGGTTAACAAAGATCCTAATGCTCCGTGACGTTGTCTCCGATGGAAAAATCTTAACGTGTTCATTTTACGTCCAATTTCCAATTTCATCCTTGACTTCATCCAAATGTTGTGCTAGTTCATGGCAACGAATTTGCGCACAGATGTCATTGCTAAATTGGCAAAGTCCTCGCATTTTCGTCACGACAGTTTGTACGTTGGTTTGGTCATAGTTCAAATTGCTCCAAAGAACCTGGATTTTCATTTTCAATGCTCCTCTATGTACTTGCGCTTTTCCGAGATGTTCGATGTATAAACCTGTTGTCAGCTGAGTATTACTGACATCGCCATATGTGTGTGGAAGGACGCAGCAGATTACCAACAGATAGTTTAGAAGTTTGGTAGCTAACCCAGGAGCGATCGATGTTTTTGGTGGAGATTTCGAAGACTCAACCCGTTGTTTTTTCGAGCGATCTGATAAGTATTCTGTCCAAGTATGACCAATCGGTCTAATTTTGCATCTTTTATATTTTTGTATTGTTGATTCAGGTGTTAGTGATGGAGTTTCTGTTGGGTGATCCTGGATAGCTGATTCCTTTGGGACATCTGGGGTGTTGTTCTCGAATGGTAGGCGGCAAATCTTGGTCACGGGGTGCCTGGTAACTCTGCCATGTACTTAACTCGAACTATACCATCAACACCTGGATGTACTTCTACAATTCTTTCGAGCGGCCATCAAGTTGATGGGAACTTGTCCGTTTTAGAAGCATAAGGTCACCGACTTGTAGATTGGGCCTGATGCTCATCCATTTTGGTCATTACTTTAGTCTACTGAGGTATTCGAGTCTCCATCGATTCCAGAAATGGTTCCTTATATGTTGGACCATTTCTAACTTTTTCCTGATATGTTTGTCAGATGGAATTGTTGGTATTTCGAACAAGTTACTCCCTTTTAAAAAGTGTCCAGGAGTGATGGCCGAATGATCCCTTGGATCGCTGCACACTTCGCATAGAGGTCTTGAGTTCAAGCATGCTTCTATCTGAGCTAGGAGAGTGTAAAGTTCCTTGATGGTTAAAATTCGTTCTCCAACCGACTTGACTAAATGCCGTTTCATTGACTTTACTCCAGCTTCCCAGAGTCCACCAAAGTGTGGACTTCCAGGAGGAATGAACTTCCACGGAACCTCTTCGTTAATTAGAAGATCCTTGCATTGTTTTGAAACATCTGCAAAGCTTTGCGTAATTGGCGTTCACTGCCCACGAAGTTGCTTCCACAGTTGCTAAATATGTTGGTGCATTTCCCTCTTTGCGCAATGAATCTTCGAATCCCGGCAATGCACGCTGGTGTCGATATATCACTTACAGTTTCTAAATGGAAAGCTTTGGTAGAGAAGCACATGAAAACAGCTATATAGGCTTTAGTCGTTTTCGTCCCACGTCCACCGTTCCATTTGATTGTTATTGGCCCAGCGTAATTCAGGCCTGTCTGTGCGAAGGGGTTTTCCATTTGCAATCTTTGTGGAGGTAGCTGTCTCAATAGCTTGCTCTCTGGGCAAACGATAGTCTTGAAGCACGTAATGCATTCATGAAGGATCCTTTTTACAAACGATTGTGCATTAATGATGCAAAACTCTTGCTGCAGTGTTGCTAAAACCAACTGTAGTCCTTCATGTAATGTTTTCAGATGATTTTGTCTGACGACCAATTTTGCAAATAAATCTCTTGGAAGTATAGCGTCGCGACGTTTTGCAGTTTCATCGATTGGCGTAAACTGTAATCTGCCGATTGTCCTGAGGATGCCATTGGAGTCAATCATTGGAGTTAGGTGCTTAAGGCTACTATTGTTGGCAACTTGTGAACTACTGCGTAACGTTGATAAGTCTTTTGCAAAAGCATGCTGCTGAGAGAGTTGTGTACAGTTGTTTTTTGCTCCCTGTAGCTCCTCGATCGTCAAAGGGCCCAATCGTTTGTTGTCTTTATTTGATGCATTATGTTTGAATCGACATAAGTATGCTATAACCTTCAAGAGTATTGGAAGTGACGAGTACCTGCAGAATATCTCTGGCTCTTGGTTGGTCTTTGTTGCCACTATTCCAACGGTGCGTATTTAATTTGCGACGGCATCGTGCTCTGTTGCTGAAAGTGCCAAATGTGATGTTGTTGAAATTTCTTGATTTGCTAGCCATTCTGGACCCTTCCACCATAAGGATGAGTGAATCAGCTGTTCTGTTTGAATCCCTCTTAAAGGAAGATCAGCGGGGTTATCGGTAGAGCGAACATGGTGCCAGTCATCTGGGTTCGAGGCTTCGTGTATCAGACTTACACGATTTGCAACAAATACTTTCCACGTAGCTGCTGGTTTTTGGATCCAGGCCAAGACGAATTTTGAATCTGTCCAGAAATGAGTGTTGATGTTTGCCCGTTTGCACGCTTGTTTGAGTGGCTACATTAGTTCCAATATTAGAACTACCCCAAGTCGTGGTGTTACGATAACAATCAAATAGAATTGCTCAGAAATTCATGACAATTCATCACGCCCTCTTGCCTCGCTTACGACACGTTACAACAAAATTCATAACAGCTATTCACAATTCCAATCATTGATCGCACGAGCCAACAAGCAATGTATTCTTCACCGCCCATACTTAGGAAACGGTGACACCCTAATCATAGTACATAATCGCAATTCCATGTATATAAGAACTTATATCTTGCGCTTCATTGGTCAAGTCGCTAAATTGGCTCTGCGGCGAATTCCACACGCATACATGGTAGTCCATACAATTGCCATGTTGAGTGCATTTGGAGTACATGTATACAGTTGAATGTGTGTAATATGCGCAATCCGCTCATCTGAGTACCGATTCGCTGCGACAACCAACTCAGAAATTGTATGGGGAGAAGTCGTCGAATATTCAGATATGTGAATACTGAGGAAGAAAAGAGCCAAAAGCATGAGATTGGAGCTAGCGTTCCTTTTCATACAACAAGATTGTTTCTGAAGAACAAGAGAGGAATGAATTTGTAAAGCAGGTTAAGGGGAATGAGCACATCTACAAACTCAGCGTTTTGCGGATTAACTGGATCGAAGGTCTACGACTCTCACTACCAATGCAAGCAATTTGGTTGTATTTAAGCTAGTGGCGAATTGGGGACGCAAGTCACACGAGAGCTAGCCAAGACGGAAACCCACATCAGAAGTTCGCCGCAAAGCAACGCCAACCGGAACCAACGAAGTGAAGACAGTGAAGGCATCTACGGGAAACGGAGTGCTCGGAGTCGATTCCCGTTTTCATCCGCGTGCACCATGGTATGCAAATGATGATACAGGGTCCGCCATCATCAGCAATGGACATCAGCCGCACGAGCTAGCAACAACTTGTCAAGCAAAGAATGTCGAGCGTTAATGTTTCTGAATGGAATTTTGATTAGTTAATGCAAACTTGCATTTGTGCGTGCAAAGTAACGTTTTGTTAAATAAAGATTTGCTGATGTAAAACGGATAATAAAGTTTCTTCTTATTCCTAAAGGGCAGCGCTTTTCCCCCTCAGTATCAAGGTTCGTGCGATGAGGTGCGATCACCACGCCAACAAAGGCAGGGTGGTTGCATACGTGTAGCAATTTATAACAATTGGCGCAGCCGGTTTTTGATTCCGAACAGCTCCAGTACAACGAACGTGTTGTGGAGCGACCAGTTATTGAATAGAATAACTGGTGTTTCAGATGGAATTAGAACCTTTTCTTACCACTCTTGAGGTTATAACACTCATTCACACGATTTGATATCTGAGAGGTCATCCTTTAGATTAAGCTTGTGCCTGGGAGGTCATCCTAGAAATATCCGAGTCTTGAATGAGGATGAAGATAAAGTAAGAAAAACAGATAGGAATTCGTTAGCTACGTGAACGAATGAACGACGAATGTCAGAGGACTAGGGAGGTACATCAATCAACTCCAGAAAAAATCAGCGGGCTCGTGCTCCGAAGTAGAAGAACTCTTTTTACCCCTAAAAATAAATCGGAAACTTTTCCTTCTGATTTAACTCACAGGTTAAACGGGAACCTGCACCTACGAGTATATAGTCACTCCTTGAATCCACTGACACTGTTGATCAGTTATATTTTAGCCGTTTGGAGCAGATCAATCAATTCCGTGAGCAGACAGTGCAGTTTAGGGAAGAGATCAAACATTTTAGTGGGAATGCATTTGGCCATACCAGTTTATTGGATTTTTCACAGTCTTTAAAAACTTTGATTACTTCACACGACTGGAAACTGACATTGGGAGAGAGCTCGTCCTCAAGTGTGTCTGTGGATTTGACTGTTGACCAGAAATCACCTCCTATGATTGATAAGGAAGCCGAAGTTAAGGATTTCACGAGCACTATGGCAGACTATAAGAAGGTTGCAAAGTTAATGGGGCAGGTGATTCCCTTGTTTTCTGGGGCACCCAGTCTCACCATGGCGCTTGATCTGAAACATTCATTGGTTGCAGTAAGCAGGTATGGAAATGCCTTAGCAATCAGGAGGGCGTTGCGGAAGAATTACTGAACCTGGTTTATTTACCAAGAGAAACTTATCATGAGCTGGTTAATAGTTTAATAACAGCAAAGAAAAGTCCTTCGGAGTCCGTTCTAGCCTACACATCTTGTCTTAGGCATATTCTTAAACGTTGCCAGGAAGCAGCAGCAGTTAAATATGGATCGGAAGCGAGTAAGATTGCGAATGCACAATTAGAGGACTTTGCGATGAATGCTTTTAGAAGTGGAGTAGTTAATCCTCAGCTTTGTCAGTACCTTTTGACGTTAGAGTAATGCACCTTTGAGGAACTTGTAACTAAGGGGCTAAACATGGAGAAACTTCAACAGGGAGTTTTCTGTTTGCAGAACAGTGCATCACAAGCAATTCCGCAAATGATGCAGGTTCAACCCCCATTCAATAGTTGGATGATGAACCAGCACGTGATGGCTCCTCAGCAGGCAATGTACTCACATAGTCCTTATGCGATACCTTTTCAGTCACAGGTTGGACCACAAGCCATGGTAGCATCAGAGAAGGATCCCCAATTGAAATCATCAAAATTCACCAAGGGTCCAAGAATAACTTGTAATTTTTGTCATAAACAGGACCACACATACTCCGATTGTTACTCTCGGAAGAATACTCCCTATTGTTCCAACTGAAAGGAATATGGTCACAATCAAAAGGATTGTCAGGTAAAATCCGCCACTAGTCATCGGGCCAGTAAGGAGAATCCAAGAGTATACAGTGTCCTGGTGAAGTGTGATTTTTGTGGTCGCAGAGGACATGATTTGGAAGCTTGTTTCCAAAAAAAATGGTGGGATTCCCAGCTCCAGGGAAACGAGGCGCAGTCGAGTTGGAAATCTCCGGCTCAACTTTAACTAAACAGTCAAATAATCAAAACTCGGAAACGAAGATGGAAGCTAGGGTCACGGACCCTAGCTTCCATCTTCGTATCGCGGTACTAGTCTGGCAACAGTTGCACTGCCTTTAGATATAGGAATACAAGAGAAGACCACATTTACTATAGAAACGGGGGCTGAAGTCAGTATTATAAATAAGTCAGCTATTAGGGACACGTGCCCAATAAATGTTTAGCGTAAGCTCACTTTGAAAAGTCCGTTTGGGGAGGGTGAAACCCTTGGTACAACGGAAGGCAATTTCAAACTCCCTACTAGGCTTCCATGTACTTCTCAAGTGGTCGAAAATATTCAGGGACTATTTAATGATGGTCTTTTGGGAAACGACTTTCTTTCAAGGAACTGTAATGTCGAAGGTCCAAGTAAATCACTCACGTTTCCTCGCATGGAAATAAAAAGTAATGATTTCTCGCTCCCTATTGAGAGCCAAGTAGAGGCGGAAGGGTCACATCACGTACAGGTTTTGGCTGAGGTGTCTGATAACGTCAATGCGTTGTCGTTTGGAGCGACGCAGAACGAGACATTTTTAACAGATCGGAATCATGTGGTGACTCATAAACCTGCCAAAGAGGATTCACGGGTTACAAAAACCGCTGATGGAACGTATGAGGTCGTTTTTAAAGAAGCTGTTACATTACCCTATTGAGCTAGGTCAGGAAATTCTGTGTACAGTGGATTCATTAGCTGATGGCATATTCCTGGCAAACGCTCTTCTTGGCCCAAAAAGGCATGTGATGGGTATACTGAACTCAGGCGTTCACATTGAACCAACTTAGTCTGAAGTTAGAAAGGCTGGATAGATACTCCGTTTTAGGCTAGAAGTTTCGCGCGGTGTAGAACGTCATCCTGAATCCAGTTCAGACTCTATAGTTAAACATGTAGGCTATGTAGCATCAGGGACAATGGCGGGTCCATCAAACAATCACTTGGAAGAGAAGCTTTTAAGTTCTTATACTCCGACTCTCCGGGAAATGTGATGCGCAACGCGTTGTTGAAGCAGGAGCTCACATAATTTGAACATAGTGCTCCGTAGGAAAGAAAGGCCATTACTCAGTTGTGCCAGGAATTCAACGATATTTTTTTCCTTCCTGGAGACAAGCTGAGTTGTACGAAGGCAATCACACACGAATTTCCATTATTTACTGACCAGGCCTCGATAAATCAAAAAATGTAACGGCTGAGTCAGCCACAGAAGGACATAATCAACGAACAACTGAAGGTAATGTCGGAGAGCGACATCGTTCTGCCAAATAAGAGTCCCTGGAACTCCCCCCTCTTGGTCATACCCAAGAAGGCAGGAGCTGATGGAGTAAAGAAGTGGCGAGTAGTTGTTGATTTCAGGAAACTGAATGAAAAGACAACAGGTGACGCTTTCCCATTACCTCGCATAGAAGATATACTTGGCCAACTGGGTCACTCAAGGTATTTTAGCACACTGGATTTAGCTAGTGGTTATCATCAAGTTCTGGTCGAACCCAAGGATCGACAAAAAACAGCATTCAGCACGAACTATGGACACTATGAGCTCAAGCGGATGCCTTGTGGTTTGAAGGGAGCACCCGCCACATTTCAAAGTCTGATGACCTACCTCCTAACGGGTTTACAAGGTTTCGATTGCTTTGTGTATTTAGATGCCTATGGTAAAAACTTACAGGCCCACATCTGTAAGCTAAGAAAGATTTTTGAAAGACTAAGGCTGAACAATTTAAAGCTTCAGCCAGAGAAGTGCCAATTACTCTGTCTTGAAAAAGCATATTTGGGACACATATGTTCTCAAACTGGTGCATGGCCAAAACCAAGTAAAATTAGCTGCGTGCGCAATTTACCCGTATCCACAACTGTCCGTATGCTTCAGTTGTTTTAAGGTGGCTAAGCCTCTCACGAGCCTATTACAGAAAGATGTTTGGTTTTCCTGGACCGATAAATGCATGAAAGCATTTCATTCGTTAAAACAGTTGTTGGTAGAACCTCCTTTGCTAGCCTATCCAGATTTTTCTAAGCCATTTAATCTCACTACCGACGTGAGTAGTGAAGCTTTGGGAGCTGTTCTGTCCCAGGGAGAAATTGGCAAAGACCAGCCAATAGCTTATGCTAGTCGAACCCTGAACAAGGCCGAGCGCAACTAGTCTACTATCGAAAGGGAATTACTTTCTATGGTGTGGGCAGTAAAAAACTTTCGATGTTATTTACAGGGGAGGCAATTTACGATCTACACGGATCATAAACCCCTCAAAGGCGTATTCAGTGTGAAGGATCCCACTACACGGTTGGTAAGGTTTCACCATAAATTATCCGAATGCGATTATCACATTGAATACAAACCAGGCAAGTACAATACAAATGCTGACACCCTAAGTAGGATACCCCAAGATACCGATGAACAATCGGACGGCAAGTATCAATGCAGCGCGGTAATGCGGGCACAGAAACAACGGGACTCAGTTGATCAACCCCAAGCGAGCTCAGTAGAGGAGCCAATACTGAGTGTTACTCGGGCAGATAGTGGGGAAGCTCTAGGCAACACAGTAAGCATTGTATCCCCACAAGAGAGTAGAATACCGGGGATCATGACTCTCACCACACCGGATGAGATAAGGGCGGCATTTGCCGAATTTCATGATTCTCCTTTCGGTGGGCACCAGGGACTCGCGAAGACTTACCGGAGAATTCGGAGAGTTTATAATATTAAAACTTGCAAGAAATGTCAAGTTATGAAGACTTCACCTCAAAATCGTATGCCAATGGTTATCACCGATATCGCAGAGAGGCCATTCGATAAGGTATACCTTATCCAACCAAGGAATTTTGGTTGAATACAAGCAAGCAACGGCGACAGCAACAATTTTTTTTAGTGATAATTATTTTCATTTTTTTTTTTATAATAGGCATCAGAAGAAGTATGTGTCTAGAAAGGTAGCTAGGCTAGCAAATGTATAGCATTGAGTTTGTAAAAGGAAAAAATAATAATAATGTAATATATGTATGTCATAGAATCTTAAAATGAATTTTGGTTCATCTTCTGTTAAATTATAAATTTGGCGAACGTTTTTATAATGATTTTCCTATGGGGACAATTAAAGCCCTACTTGAGGAAGTTGACAAGTTGTTAGCGAACAGCAGTAAAAGTATTAATCGGGTCTTTAGGCTTGAAACAATCACACAGAAAATTGAAAGATTGGATACTTTTAAAGTAGAAATAAACGCTTTATTTAACAATTTCCAGGATTCCGAGATTTTGGAGCCAAAATTACAGTTTAAAAAGCTGTATACAGAACTGAAGGAAATTTTATTGACACAGTTGGAAAATTCTAGAAGATCTTTAGCCTAGATGGGAGATTTTGACCTGCACATGGCTATTAATACCATTTCTATGTTTGATGGCAACTCTAAGAAGTTGAACGCATTTATAAAAATTGTGGAATATATAGACAAAAGGCTGGCAGACGAAGCTAAACCCAAATTAGCCGATTTCGTTGTTAATGTAAAGTTATCAGATAATGTTCGGACTTCCCTTAGTGCTGATATTCCACAGACGGTAGCTGAGTTACAATCAAAATTGTTTCTTAAGTATAAACCCAAAAATACTATTGCGAATATCCATACTTCACTTAACTCATTGTCTCAGAAGCGTTCGAGTGTAACGGAATATAAAGAGAAGCTCCTTAGCTTAATTAGTGAGCTTAATCAATTCCAAATAACCGAACTAGGCGACAAGGTTACACTTACGCAGAAACAACTGGTGTCTACTTTGAACGATTCATACGCCCTAACCGTATTCAAGAATGGTCTGAACGATCAATATAAAAACATTGTGTTTGGTGCCCGACCTCAAAATTTAACGGATGCCATAAACCTGACACTAGAGTTAGAGAAGAGTGAGAGCACTCAACAAAGTAACGTTATGTTTTATAACAAAGGCAAAAATGACAATTACAAGAAAAGGGGCAAGAATTACAACGACAAAAGAGGAAACGAAGGGGGTAAGAATAACTACAAAAGCGACAAAAACGGTAATAAAGGGAACAATGATAATGGTGGGAACTATCAAAAGAAGAAATGGAAAAATTACAGAAACAATAATGATAGTAAGAATTATAGAAACGTAAATGTAGTTCAAGAGCAGGGAAACGTAGAATCCTCCGGAGAGGACTAAGCCATGAAAATATAAGAAACCCTGCCGGAGTAGAGAACCGAATACAAGAATCCAACTCCAGATTAAAAGATAGTAATAAACTGTACACTATTTCTGGTAATTGTCCTAATTTTATAGAGTTACATTGTAAGAATATCAAATCGAACCCCACTTTCCTGGTAGATACAGGTGCAGATGTATCGATACGTAAATTTAATAACATATTCAGTGTAAGTATTAATAGAAATGATAGATGCAAACTAACTGGGATTACAAACCAGGCAATTACGTCTCTAGGTAGAGCCAATTTGAAATTACAAATTGGGGATTGTTATGTAACAAATGAATTCCAGATAGTTGAAGAGTCTTTCCCAATAAAAACGGGTGGGATTATTAGCAGAGATTTCCTTGAAAATTATCGGTCCAAGATAGATTATGAGACCTACACGATAACTTTCAATGTTAAGGATCATGAAGTTATCATCCCTATAAGCATCAAGCCATTGAATACCTACAAAATCGAGATACCTGCAAGAAAAGATACCGTATTACCAACTGATTTGACAAGGGATAGAGACTGTATTATCCTTAATAAGGAAATACAAGATGGAGTTTTTTTGAGCAACACCATCATACCGGCAAAAGGTATATGCCATGTCAAGGTGTTGAATGTTAATGATCATCCCGTTAAGTTAGAAAAGTTTGAGGTTAAAACTGAGCCTCTGGATGATTATTTCCTATTGAGGAACTGCAAATGTGAAGATAAAAATAACCCCGACCGCCTTGAGAAATTGATAAAAAGATAAATCTCAATAATTGTGATGAGGAGGCTATACTTAGTATATTGAGTATTGTTGAGAAATTTCAGGATGTATTCCATATGGAAGACGATAAGCTGACTGTAAATAACTTCTATAATCAAAAAATTAACCTTTCGGATAACACGCCAGTGTATATCAAAAACTATAAATTACCCCATGCACAGCTTGAAGAGATCAACGATCAAATCAAGGAACTGGAGAATAATGACATAATAGAACCATCTATTAGTCCTTACAATTCACCACTGTTGGTAGTCCCAAAGAAGAGTTCAAATGACAAGAAGCGATGGCGTTTAGTAGTAGATTTTCGACGTTTAAACAATAATATCATCAATGATAAATTTCAACTAACTAGATTGGAAGACGTTCTGGACAAACTAGGAAGAGCGAAATATTTCTTAACTCTAGATATGACCAGTTCATTTCAACAAGTCGAGTTAGATTTAACAGCTTTTTCGACCGGAAATGGTCATTTTCAGTTTAAACGTTTTCCCTTTGGACTTAAAATCTCATCCAATAGTTTCCAAAGGATGTTAACTATAGCTCTGTCAGGCCTTAGTTCGAAAGCATTTCTGTATGTTGACGATATTATTGTGTTTGGATGTAGTATCGGTCATCATAATCAGAATTTAACACAAGTACTTCAAAGGCTATGTAAGTATAACCTCAAGTTAAATCCTGATTAGTGCCAATTTCTGAGACCAGAAGTTGTATACTTAGGTCATTTGATAACAGACGAAGGTATCAGAATGGACCTTTCAAAGAATAAAGCAATTAAAAATTACCCTGTTCCAAAAAACGCAGACGAAGTCAGAAGATTCATAGCTTTTTGCAACTATTACAGGCGCTTCATTCCGGACTTTGCAGAACTTACTAAATGCTTGAATAATCTCCTGAAAAAGAAAGCTGTATTCTCGTGGGATGATAAATGTCAAAGAGCTTTCGAGACCTTGAAACTAAAACTAATTAAACTGCCTATCCTGCAATATCCTCATTTCGACAAACCATTCGTATTGACTACGGACGGATCGAGTTATGCTCTAGGGGCTGTCCTCTCACAAGGCGAAATAGGATCCGATTTACCTATATCCTATGCTAGTAAATCTCTTGGTAAGCACGACGTGAACAAACCAATTATTGAAAAGAGTTACTAGCGATACATTGGGGGATCAATTTTTTTAGACCATATTTATATGGCAGGAAATTCATAGTGGTCACCGACCACAGACCATTGGTGTCACTTTTCTCTCACAAAAACCCATCCTCTAAATTAACAAGAATAAGACTCGATTTATCAGATTATGATTTCGAGATCATTTTTAAACAGGGCAAAATGAACTGTAATGCAGACGCATTGTCGAGAATTAAAATAGATTCCGACGTATTAAAATCGATGATTCCATTAGAACGAGATGAAAATGTAAAGAAAATGTTGGCGTTAACTCGGGGAATGTCTGCTAAACAAGTAGACAAAGAAAATAAAGGTATTGATAACGAACCCAAGACAACTGTAGAGCCTGATCAACTTTACGTTTGGGATTGTACATCACTATCCAACATAAGGAATGTCATGAAACTAAAGTTTATATTTTGCAACAATAAAAAATTTGATATCGTCCGGACAAAAGATGAAGTAATTGTATACTGCGATGGTGATAAATCTAACGAGAAACAAGTTTCCGTTAATGACAAGCCTCCAGCTGTTACAAGTACGAAGTAATCTTGTAGAGCGGTCAATAACGATAATACCAGTATGATATACGTATCTACTATGGAGAAGTTATTGAATAAATTGGCTGAAATGAATATTTTCGAGCTAGCTCTTTCAAGTAAAGACAAAATATTTGAATTCATGCATAAATTCGAATTCAAAAGTATAGTCAACACGTTGCAACAAATAAGTAAATATAAATAGCACGCAAAAATTAACATAATTATTTATGAACCCCCGAAGAACATAAAAGACACTGCAGTGCAAAATCAATTAATACGTGAATATCACGATACGCCACAAGGAGGTCACTTAGGTATTCAAAAAACGTTACTTAAGTTAAAGCAAAGGTATTGCTGGAAAAACATAAACAGCTTGGTTAAAAGGTATGTCAGCAATCGCGAGCAAGGCAAGATTAACAAATAAGTAAGAAATACTAAAGAAAACATGGTAAAGACTGACACACCAACAACGAGTTTTGAAACCATAGCTATTGATGTGGTTGGACCTCTGAGAATCTCGAACAATCATCGGTACATTTTGACTATGCAGTGCGAACTAACAAAGTCCGTGGTAGCTGCACCAATGGAGACTAAAGATGCAAAAACTGTCGCATTCACTCTGGTAAATGAATTAATACTAAAATATGGTCATTTTAAGATATCAAAATCAGATGAAGGTAACGAATTCACAAATAGTTTGATGCAAGAAATTTGCAGCTTATTAATAATCAGACACACCCTATCACCATGAAACGTTAGGCGCTGTAGAACGCAATGATAGGGTACTGAATGAGTACAGGTTAGCATTTTCTGAGGATTCTGACTGGGACAAGTGGATTCCGTATTATACTTTTGCGTATAATACAATCAATAGAGCCAGAGAAATCATTGAAATTGTTAAACAAAATCGTACTAAAAACAATAAAGTAAACCCGATACATTTAAAACAAGGTGATTTAGTACTCTTGAAAAGAGAAAACAGAAAAAAATATGAGACATCTTTCAGAGGTCCATTTAAAGGAATAAAATTAAAAGGTGTCAATGCTATAATTGAAATTAACGGAAAGTTAAGAGAAGTACATAAGAACAATTTAAAACCATTCAAAACCATGTAAATAACACTAGACTTCATTTTCATAAACTTTGTAGATTAATATGATATAGAATAAGTACGAACAAAATTCACAATAGAAATATATGCTTTATTAGAATAAAACATACATTAAGATAAAATAATTTAGCATAAGTAGCTATCAGGTTTGAACTATCAAGAAATTTTTGAATACAATTGTACAAAGAACTATAACTATATAAAGAATTGATGAACTGTAAATATTAGCACTTTTCGTAACAGACTGATAGCAATAACTTTTACATTTTAAAATAAGATTTATATTGTAAATCTATGTGAGTGGGAATATGACTTACTTTTACTTCAAGTGTTCCGCACCAATTGAAATTTGTACGCAACACTCCTTGCCATATGGGTGTAATGATGTTATCACATCTAATTACTCTGGAATTAAAATCATCTGAATAATTCCAATAAGAATTATTCAGTTTAATATATCCACATGTGAACTCATATGTATTCCAAGAGGAATCATATTTCTTCTTACTTAGTCCATTGCCTTAAGCTGATGCCTAGATATGGACACACGACAACCATAAATAATCATGGTCAATGTCGTATATCACATTCCCATTGCATAGGTTCATATGCTCTACCTTCAATTAACACATCGTAATGTGTAGAATATTTTGTTCATGAGTTTATGAATGAATGTTTTGAACGCATCACATTACACAAACAAACAAGTGCATGCAATGACTTGGGTGTAAAATGTAATGGAATATTGAAGGGTGAGATATGACGAGGATATGGAATGTGATATCGAATATAGGTCAGTTATTGGTGAGTAAGAAATATTGGATATTTATGAGTAATAAATATTAGGATTTTATTTTGGTTGACATACGTACCACTTGAATGAGTCAGACATATTCCCATGCAATAATGAGTATAGTGCATGAGTAATTTTAGTAGGTTAAGAAATAGTATTTAAGGAAAAGAAATTCTGAAATAAAATTAGACTTGACTTAGAATTTTAACTGCCAACATTGGCGTTTTGTTTTACTTCAAGTTCGCCTTGTAGAAATATAGGCGTCTTTGGGCTGCCAACGGCTTTGGCGTTATACGCCGATATAATAGGTGAATTTATTTTAACATCTGAAATACAATAACATCTTATTACAATAGAGTAATTTTTTAATGTTAATTAAGAATATTAATAGTACATAAGGGACAGGAGGCGTCGGAGTAAACAGTTGCTGTGAATACGACGTACACTTCAGACATTAATATAATCCGCAAAAGCTACGCTATCCAATTCCTCTCCCTGGAATTGGATCACTTTGTTCAACAAGGGAAATAATGTTACGATAACAATCGAATACAGATATGGTCCTGTAAGTTTTTACCATAGACAACGATGTCATCTAAATACACAAAGCAATCGAAACCTTGTAAACCCGTTAGGAGGTAGTTCATCAGTCTTTGAAATGTGGTGGGTGCTCCCTTCAAACCACAAAGCATCCGCTTGAACTCATAGTGTCCATAGTTCGTGCTGAATGCTTTTTTTTGTCGATCCTTGGGTTTGACCAGAACTTGATGATAACCACTAGCTAAATCCAGTGTGCTAGAATACCTTGAGTGACCCAGTTGGCCAAGTATATCTTCTATGCGAGGTAATGGGAAAGCGTCACCTGTTGTCTTTTCATTCAGTTTCCTGAAATAAACAACTACTCGCTACTTCTTTACTCCATCGGCTCCTGCTTTCTTGGGTATGACCAAGAAGGGGGAGTTCCAGGGACTCTTACGTGGCTGGACGATGTTGCTCTCCAACATCACCTTCAGTTGTTCGTTGATTATGTCCTTCTGTGGCTGACTCAGCAGTTACATTTTTTGATTTATCGGGGCCTGGTCAGTAAATAATGGAAATTTGTGTGTGATTGCCTTCGCACAACTCAGCTTGTCTCCAGGAAGGAAAAAAATATCGTTGAATTCCTGGCACAACTGAGTAATGGCCTTTCTTTCCTAAGGAGTACTATTTTCAAATAATGTGAGCTCCTGCTTCAACAACGCATTGCGCATCACATTTCCCGGAGAGTCGGAGTATAAGAACTTAAAAGCTTCTCTTCCAAGTGATTGTTTGATGGACCCGCCATTGTCCCTGATGCTACATAGCCTACATGTTTAACTATAGAGTCTGAACTGGATTCAGGATGACGTTCTACACCGCGCGAAACTTCTAGCCTAAAACGGAGTATCTATCCAGCCTTTCTAACTTCAGACTAAGTTGGTTCAATGTGAACGCCTAAGTTCAGTATACCCATCACATGCCTTTTTGGGCCAAGAAGAGCGTTTGCCAGGAATATGCCATCAGCTAATGAATCCACTGTACACAGAATTTCCTGACCTAGCTCAATAGGGTAATGTAACAGCTTCTTTAAAAACGACCTCATACGTTCCATCAGCGGTTTTTGTAACCCGTGAATCCTCTTTGGCAGGTTTATGAGTCACCACATGATTCCGATCTGTTAAAAATGTCTCGTTCTGCGTCGCTCCAAACGACAACGCATTGACGTTATCAGACACCTCAGCCAAAACCTGTACGTGATGTCACCCTTCCGCCTCTACTTGGCTCTCACTAGGGAGCGAGAAATCATTACTTTTTATTTCCGTGCGAGGAAACGTGAGTGATTTACTTGGACCTTCGACATTACAGTTCCTTGAGAGAAAGTCGTTTCCCAAAAGACCATCATTAAATAGTCCCTGAATATTTTCGACCACTTGAGAAGTACATGGAAGCCTAGTAGGGAGTTTGAAATTGCCTTCCGTTGTACCAAGGGTTTCACCCTCCCCAAACGGACTTTTCAAAGTGAGCTTACGCTAAACATTTATTGGGCACGTGTCCCTAATAGCTGACTTATTTATAATACTGACTTCAGCCCCCGTATCTATAGTAAATGTGGTCTTCTTTTGTACTCCTATATCTAAAGGCAGTGCTGCTGTTGCCAGACTAGTACCGCGATACGAAGATGGAAGCTAGGGTCCGTGACCCTAGCTTCCATCTTCGTTTCCGAGTTTTGATTATTTGACTGTTTAGTTAAAGTTGAGCCGGAGATTTCCAACTCGACTGCGCCTCGTTTCCCTGGAGCTGGGAATCCCACCATTTCTTTTGGAAACAAGCTTCCAAATCATGTCCTCTGCGACCACAAAAATCACACTTCACCAGGACACTGTATACTCTTGGATTCTCCTTACTGGCCCGATGACTAGTGGCGGATTTTACCTGACAATCCTTTTGATTGTGACCATATTCCTTTCAGTTGGAACAATAGGGAGTATTCTTCCGAGAGTAACAATCGGAGTATGTGTGGTCCTGTTTATGACAAAAATTACAAGTTATTCTTGGACCCTTGGTGAATTTTGATGATTTCAATTGGGGATCCTTCTCTGATGCTACCATGGCTTGTGGTCCAACCTGTGACTGAAAAGGTATCGCATAAGGACTATGTGAGTACATTGCCTGCTGAGGAGCCATCACGTGCTGGTTCATCATCCAACTATTGAATGGGGGTTGAACCTGCATCATTTGCGGAATTGCTTGTGATGCACTGTTCTGCAAACAGAAAACTCCCTGTTGAAGTTTCTCCATGTTTAGCCCCTTAGTTACAAGTTCCTCAAAGGTGCATTACTCTAACGTCAAAAGGTACTGACAAAGCTGAGGATTAACTACTCCACTTCTAAAAGCATTCATCGCAAAGTCCTCTAATTGTGCATTCGCAATCTTACTCGCTTCCGATCCATATTTAACTGCTGCTGCTTCCTGGCAACGTTTAAGAATATGCCTAAGACAAGATGTGTAGGCTAGAACGGACTCCGAAGGACTTTTCTTTGCTGTTATTAAACTATTAACCAGCTCCTGATAAGTTTCTCTTGGTAAATAAACCCGGTTCAGTAATTCTTCCACAACGCCCTCCTGATTGCTAAGGCATTTCCATACCTGCTTACTGCAACCAGTGAGACTGGGTGCCCCAGAAAACAAGGGAATCACCTGCCCCATTAACTTTGCAACCTTCTTATAGTCTGCCATAGTGCTCGTGAAATCCTTAACTTCGGCTTCCTTATCAATCATAGGAGGTGATTTCTGGTCAACAGTCAAATCCACAGACACACTTGAGGACGAGCTCTCTCCCAATGTCAGTTTCCAGTCGTGTGAAGTAATCAAAGTTTTTAAAGACTGTGAAAAATCCAATAAACTGGTATGGCCAAATGCATTCCCACTAAAATGTTTGATCTCTTCCCTAAACTGCACTGTCTGTTCACGGAATTGATTGATCTGCTCCAAACGGCTAAAATATAACTGATCAACAGTGTCAGTGGATTCAAGGAGTGACTATATACTCGTAGGTGCAGGTTCCCGTTTAACCTGTGAGTTAAATCAGAAGGAAAAGTTTCCGATTTATTTTTAGGGGTAAAAAGAGTTCTTCTACTTTGGAGCACGAGCCCGCTGATTTTTTCTGGAGTTGATTGATGTACCTCCCTAGTCCTCTGACGTTCGTCGTTCATTCGTTCACGTAGCTAACGAATTCCTATCTGTTTTTCTTACTTTATCTTCATCCTCATTCAAGACTCGGATATTTCTAGGATGACCTCCCAGGCACAAGCTTAATCTAAAGGATGACCTCTCAGATATCAAATCGTGTGAATGAGTGTTATAACCTCAAGAGTGGTAAGAAAAGGTTCTAATTCCATCTGAAACACCAGTTATTCTATTCAATAACTGGTCGCTCCACAACACGTTCGTTGTACTGGAGCTGTTCGGAATCAAAAACCGGCTGCGCCAATTGTTATAAATTGCTACACGTATGCAACCACCCTGCCTTTGTTGGCGTGGTGATCGCACCTCATCGCACGAACCTTGATACTGAGGGGGAAAAGCGCTGCCCTTTAGGAATAAGAAGAAACTTTATTATCCGTTTTACATCAGCAAATCTTTATTTAACAAAACGTTACTTTGCACGCACAAATGCAAGTTTGCATTAACTAATCAAAATTCCATTCAGAAACATTAACGCTCGACATTCTTTGCTTGACAAGTTGTTGGTAGCTCGTGCGACTGATGTCCATTGCTGATGATGGCGGACCCTGTATCATCGTTTGCCTACCATGGCGCACGCGGATGAAAACTGGAATCGACTCCGAGCACTCCGTTTCCCGTAGATGCCTTCACTGTCTTCACTTCGTTGGTTCCGGTTGGCGTTGCTTTGCGGCGAACTTCTGATGTGGGTTTCCGTCTTGGCTAGCTCTCGTGTGACTTGCGGTCCCAATTCGCCACTAGCTTAAATACAAACAAATTGCTTGCATTGGTAGTGAGAATCGTAGACCTTCGATCCAGTTAATCCGCAAAACGCTGAGTTTGTAGATGTGCTCATTCCCCTTAACCTGCTTTACAAATTCATTCCTCTTTTGTTCTTCAGGAACAATCTTGTTGTATGAAAAGCAACGGTAGCTCCAATCTCATGCTTTTGGCTCTTTTCTTCCTCAGTATTCACATATCTGAATATTCGACGACTTCTCCCCATACAATTTCTGAGTTGGTTGTCGCAGCGAATCGGTACTCAGATGAGCGAATTGCGCATAGTACACACATTCAACTGTATACATGTACTCCAAATGCTCTCAACATGGCAATCGTATGGACTACCATGTATGCGTGTGGAATTCGCTGCAGAGTCAATTTAGCGACTTAACCAATGAAGCGCAAGATATAAGTTCTTATATACATGGAATTGCGATTATGTACTATGTTTAGGGTGTCGCCGTTCCCTAAGTATGGGCGGTGAAGAATACATTACTTGTTGGCTCGTGCGATCAATGATTGACATTGTGAATAGCTGTTATGAATTTTGTTGTAACGTGTCGTAAGCGAGGCAAGAGGGCGTGATTAATTGTCATGGATTTCTGAGCAATTGTATTCGATTGTTATCGTGTTGGCTCGTGCGATCAATGGTTGGAATTGTGAATAACTGTTGTGAACTTTGTTGTAACGTGTCGTAAGCGAGGCAAGAGGGCCTGATTAATTGTCATGGATTTCTGAGCAATTGTATTCGATTATTATCGTAACAGTGGGATTGATATCGTTTTTAGTGGAGTGACTTTGGATTTTGCACTCATCAAACAGGTTGATATATTTCTTTCTGTGGAGATTACTTGCAAGTAAAATGCTGCCGCATAAGCTGCGTTTGATGCGTCACAGAATCCGTGTCATTCTGCTATGCCATTTTGTGTGGATCCGTTCATCTGGGAATTTGCAGCTTCTCAATGATCGGCAATTGTCTCCGTGTTTCAATCCAATCTTTAACTGTAGCTGGAGGGACTTCCTCATCCCAGCCTAACTTTAGAAACCAGAGTTTCTACATGGTAATATTCCCTGTGATAATACAGGGTTGCAACCAACCTAACGGGTCGAATAGCTTTGATACTTCTGAAAGTATGGACCATTTAGTCAGTTTTTGTTCCTCAACTGGTGTAACTTTAAAGGAAAATTGGTCTTGCGCCGGGTGCTATTGTAATCCAAGTGTTGTGACTTCTTCTGAAAAGCAATTTTCAATGGTTTTTGGTTCTCTCGATCCTTTTCTGGAATGGCTTCTAAAAGCATCTTGTCGTTTGCTGACCATTTCCGTAGATGAAGCCCTCTCTTGCTGAGGATGAACTTGAGCTCTTCCTGTATTCGCTTTAATTGAATTATATCATTGGATCCAGTGAGTAGATCGTTCACGTAAAAATCTTGAAGGATTATGTCGATAACTTCAGAGTGTGCATCGCATTCGTCAATTTCTAGTTGCTGGAGTGTGCGAATAGCTAAAAATGGGGCACATGCTGTACCATATGTCACGGTCTTCAGCCTGAAATGCCCAATTGGTTCCTTTGTGTTAAATCTCCACAGAATGCGCTGATATTCTCGATGGTTTTCATGGACTCGTATCTGTTGATACATTTTCTCTATATCGGCAGCAATTACGTAGCGATGATTGCGCCATCTTAATAACACATGCAGAAGGTTCGATTGTATTGTAAGGCCAACCTGAAGAAGATCATTTAACGGTTTGCCACTGGGTGATTTTTGTAACGCGTTAAAAACTACCCGCAGTTTTGTGGTGGAGCTTATTTCCTTTATAACTTCATGGTGGGGTAGGTTATAACAATCCGTGTTTTGGATGAAATGGTCTGGTACCTTCTCCATATGACCAAGTTTAAGGTATTCCTCCATGAAGGCATGGTATTCCTTCTTTTCATCAGAGTGACTAGACAACCGTTGTTCCAATTGTCTGAATCAAATATATACTATACGTGCTGACTCTTTTACGTCCTTGTTCTGATCAACGTTTGGCTTGAACGGTAACATGACTGCGTAAGTTCCATCTGTTGCCGGTTAGTGTTTTCGACGTAAAGTTGCTCAACTTCAAAGTCTTCTGATGCCTGTTTATGTGCTATCGACGGCTCCTCACTCTCCCGAAATCGTATAAAGGTGTTATCAAGCTCCTCATAAGCTACAAAGGATGCTGAGCCTGGTTCTGTCTTTGTGTGTGCCGTTGATCCAAACAAAACCCAACCAAGCTTTGTCTTTTGAGTACATGGATGTCCTTGGATGAAACCGCGGCCCAAAATGCTCCTGTATATGTCGGCGCCAAAAAGTATGTCAATGTGTGATAGTTGATGGAAACCAGGATCTGCCAATCTGAAATTTCTGATGTGTTTACGCAAGTCTATGTTGATACTGATAGCGGGTAACACGGCTGTTAATTTTTGGAATGATTAATGCTGAGAATTGCAAGAGATCGTCTTTTCCATTCTTTCCTAGATTTGCAGTGACCTCTACTACTCCTCTGGACGTTACTGCCTCTGAGGACCCAATACCCCCAATCGCTATTTTGGAGTGTTTACGCGGTAGTCCCTGTGATAAATGATTTCTGTGAGCCAATGTCCAGTAATGCTCGCAGCTTTACAGTAGTACCTTCATTGGTTTTGATTGCAACAATTGCTGTAGCAAGTAGTACCTGAGTGGTGAAGAGAAGAGCGTTATGTGCTTGTGGCGGAGTAGAAGGCATTGCTGGCGAAGATGATTCCATTAGCTTTGGTTTAATGCATCCACTGTCTGCCATGTGCAATAGAGTGTTATGTCGTTTCGGACAGAGCTTGCAATTTTTCTTTGATTGGCATCTTTTTACCGCATGTTGGTCTAAAAGGCAGTTGAAACACAACTTCTTACTTTTGACCAGTTGCCGCCGTAAGTCTACAGCTGCTTTCTTGAACTGATCGCATTTAAACAAGCGATGATGGTTGTCACACATAACGCAGCGTGTTGGTTGAATTTGAACGGCGTGAGTCATAGTTATTTTAAGTGGCCTTGTGTTCGCTGAAGAGGAAGATAATGTTAAGGCTTCTAACATTGTAAATCGTTGGGTTAAGAAGGTCATGAACTCTTCAAGTGTTGTCACTTCCTTACTTCCGCTGATCGTTTTTTACCACTCAGACCTTGATTCCTTATCGAGCTTGCTGTTTCGGATGAAAACTATAGCCAGGTCGAATCTATCGATTTTCAGTGTTTTCACACTTGCAATAAGCTGGTTGGCTGTGTTGACCATGTCCCTTAATCCAGTGGCGTCGTTTGATTGAGATAGACTTGTGTTCCACCAACGTTGCATAAGTTCTTGTGCTATCAGTTTCTCGTTGTCGTAACGTTTGCACAGAAGCGACCAAGCGGCTTCATAGTTGTCACTTACTATGTTGAGGTGACTCATAAGTCGCTCAGCTGCTTCCCTTAAATTGCTGCGAAGGTACTGCATCTTCTGTACGCTAGTCAAAGTTTCGCTGTCATGAACCATGCTTTTGTAAAGGTCACGAAACGCTGTCCATTTGCCATAATCGCCATCAAATATGGGCAGCTTAATCCACTCTAACTGGAGACCATCACCTCCACTTATGATCGGTGGCGTTGGCTGTTTTGAAGATCTGGCTTGAAACGATGCAGCGTGCAATCGGTTGATTCTATCTTTAAAAATTGCCTTGAATTCCAAGACAAGATCTTCCATGTTTTAATAGTCCTCAGTATACTTCTTAAGTATCGTTTTGTCTTCCGCCACTTTCAGCTGATCATGTGTTTGGGCATGTACTCCTTCACATGCCTTCCACTGTTCTTCGAGACGCTGCAACCTGGTCTCGAAATATGCCAAAGAGTGGCGACTGGGTCCATCCTTCTTTGTGTTAGCGATGATCCCGTTAATGCTGTCGAAGTTGAGTTTTTGCGTTGTGATGAATTTAGCCATTTCTCCTTTAAGATTCCTGCCTTGATGTACTGAATGAGCTACCGGAAGACTCCGGTAGCTCATTCAGTACTGATCTATGGTCTTGATAACCTTGTCTTGGTTTGCTTGCGTGAATTTCCTTGTGATGAAATCCGGCTCGACGGACCAATGTTCTGGAATAGACTCAATGAAACAACTTTAAATAATTTGATCAACAAGTGATGATTTATTTTACCAGTCTTGATATTTTATACATAATTTTTAATTACACTAGCAATAATTTTTATTTTCTTAAATTTCTATACTTGCAATAATTCTCAATCGTTAATTGCTTATTTAGCATAGGTCGTTCACATAGTTTTAATGTATTTAGCTGAATTTGTCGACAAATCATTTTTGCTAGAGGTGAATAACTGAACTTTGTTTACAATTTGTGCTAAAGGTGAATTGCTTAATTATGTTTGCAATCCGTGCTAAAGTTGAATGACAGAATTTCGCTGATTGCTATGATTCCAAAGTTGAATGTTTTCAAATGGTTACAATGGTAATTTAAGGTCATTGATTTTAGACTGTTTAGAGTATGAATGATACAATGATAAGTTTATGTTAAAAATATTCATTTCTTTATCATTAAGAATATTTGAGTATTAACAATGAAAATGGATAATTTTATGTTAAGGAATAGTCATTTTTTGATTATTAAGAAGATTGGGATATGAACAATATGATTTTGTGCTAGAGAATATTTAGTTTCCTTAACAATATATATATATATATATATATATATATATATATATATATATATATATATATATATATATATATATATATATATATATATATATATATATATATATACCTGTCTCTAGAGGGTTTTCCATTAAGGACATACTCGTAACAGCTTTATCTAACAATAAAACACAGAAATATTTGAGAGATTGAGCTAAAATTTATTGCAAGGGTAGTGTAAGCACTTGCAATAAATGGACCCAATTTTCTGCCATTCTGGCACACATTTCGGCTAGAACGCTAGCAATTTCGCATTGAATGTTGTCGTTTAAAGTTGCTGGCCTGCTGCGATAGACCATTGACCTTATCTAGCTAAGTTTTCATATTGTGGAAACATCAAAATCGAATGAAAAATAAAACAAGTTGGGTTGACAGACGTATGCTCATGTCAGAAGGGTTTTGTACTCAACTTACAAAATGCAGTAACCAGGTACAAATAAAATCAAGAAACCTGTCAAAGACGATTTTATTGGAGAAAATGTGAAATTCGAGGATCATACTTTTATTGACATTGCTGAAAGAATTTTGACTTCTGGGGTATTTACTATAGTTATACCCATAAATATATCCCTTGATAATTTTTTCAGATTTTTTAAGATCACGGATGTCCATTCGCGAGGGAGGAAACACATTTTTCATGTATTTCTCCCCCTGTGCCCCCACTGAAGCAAAAACGGTCAGTTTAAGAACTGTTTTGAAAAGCTCTCATAGATAACTTTCAGTTGATACTCATATCGGCTACCTTTCATGAAATTTTTTTCAGAGGCCACTCCTCTGTACTGTAATCATCGATTCATGGCCTATTTTTTCGAATCCTAGAATGGTTACAAGGCCCTTTTGCTAGGAGCTCTCTCCTGCTTCTTCGACTTGTTTGAATTATATGTACTCATCTTCATGATACCTATGATTCCTGCAATTCTCATGCAAATCCCAGCAAAGCTGTAGTGTTTAAGTCGGTAAAAAGCGCATACGGCTGCATAGCCATATGTTTCCATAGTAATACAGGGCGTATTGTTCCATAGTAATACAGGAAAATTCAAAACGCTATAACTTCGTCAGATACTATTCGATCTTGATGAAACTTTCAGAAAAGATCAATCTTATAAATAGGTATCCGTTTGCTATTTTATTTTATTGAATTTAAGGGTACCGTTTAGATTTTATTTGAAAAAACATAAAATCGATAAATCATACTATTACTAACAAAGTTGAGTAAATTTCGACTTCTCATGTACTTGTTGTTGCTGTATTTATTAAGGCCTACATTCATGATTTGATTTACAAATTTTTCGGATGGAAGGTGTCCAATTGCGAGGGGGGGTACGTGAAAAGTTCGTATATTTCCCCTTCCCCTGCCCCCTCGGTATTCATAAGGCAATTTTAAGACTTGTTTTGAAAAGATCTCATTGAGACCTTTCCAATGACACCCTACTCGACTACCAGTGGTGAAATTTTTTTTTTGAGGGGTCAACTCCCTATATGGGGAGACCCCCCCTTAAACCCCTTTGAACAATTTTTCCACCATTGAACTTTCAAGAAATCACCACTTCTGACCTTTCCACAAAGTTTCATGGCTGTAGCCTCTATAGTTTCGGAGAAAAAGTGCTGTGACATACAGACGGACGGACGGACGGACAGACGGACACAGGTCGTGATTGCAATAAGGTTTTGTATTTTAGTATAAAACCCTAAAAAAAGTTAAAAACCTAATATTTTCAACTGCCATTTTTACTAAAAAATTAATACTTTTGCCCTGTCTAGAGTGAAACCCTGATTTGAACGAGTTTTGGCACATTAACTGATGAAATTCCAACATACAAAGATTTAAAACAATCCAACATCAAATGCATCCATTCAAAATGGTAGCCCCCAAAGGTCAGAAGGTTAGCGCAATTTGCTATTTTAGTAGCATATTTTTCATGGAATTGTTTTAAACGCTTAACTTGGCAGTATTAATAAAACAGACTATTCTTAGGATATTGTTAAAATATTTTTACAATACCCTTAGAAAATTATAAAATCACGAACTGTCTGTCTATCCGCCCGTTCCTTCGTGCGATACAGCAAGTTTTCGCGCAAGCCACATCAGCTAGAATGAAGAAATCTCCTACGTAGGTCAAAAAAGGTGTTTCTTAAAATTTGCAGTACAAGAAAATATTTTCATGTGTTTAAGGGGTGTCTCCTTATACGTGGGGCTGACTTAAAAAATTGTTTATTTTTGTAGTCCACTAGCAGCCAAGTTTCTCAACAGATTCCGATGAAACTTGAAATTCTAAGGTCTCAAGGCAAGTAAATTTAACACACAGTTGATTTCAGTACAAGTTATTTAAACTTTTGCAAATCGGATGACAAATAAAAAATTTGAGAATTTTAAATAAAAATCGGAAGTTTTCAAATAAAAATCGGAAGTTTTTATGCTGTTCAGAGTGAAACTCCAATTCGAATAAGATTCAGCACAGCAGTTGAGACTAAACGACTGATATCTATGAAAATAGTTGAAAAACAAACATTAAAATTCATAATGGCGGCCCATGCTGGTTCAGAAAAGAATTGAAAATGTATATATTATTGGAAACGCAAATGCTGACTAAACTTTTATGGAAATCTTTTAAAATTTACTATTTGAGCTATTTAAGCTGACAAGGTATCACCTTTGTGTAGTAACAATTCAGTAATTAGTATGTAAACATCAAATATGAGATGGACGAAAACTGTATTCATATGTTCATAACAATTTATTATCCGCAGATGTTGAATTACGAATCCATAAGTGTGCAACTCAATTTAATTAGCAAAATATTTGCGCCTCTACAAAAGGTCACTAAATACGAACGTTGGTGCTACGGGAATTGCAGTAAGAACTCTAGTAGCAGGCAAGCCAAATTCTTTCACTAAAGCTTACACTAGTTACGAGAAATTTACCTTTCCGGCTGGTGCTGCCAATGGGGACTTTTATGTATTTATTGGGTTGTTCGATCATTTGTGTCATGAACTGCATATTTCATGTCGTGAATTGCATATTTCATGTGGGAGTGATTGCGTGGCTTAGATAATTATACACTATTTTAAAGATAAGACTTCAGACTATCTTCATTCCAAAACCGTGCATGTTGGGTTAAAATAAACTTGAAAATGGGCAATCAAAAAGGGCATTATCGGTATATTTTATTGGTTCACTTACGAAAGGATAAAAATCGATGCAAGCTCGAAAGAAATTGTTTGAAGTCTATGGTCAAGACTGCCTTACTGAACGCCAATATCAGCGTTGGTTTGCTTGCTTCCATTCTGGAAATTTTAATGTGCAAGATGCACCACATACTGGTCGCCCAGTCACTGCTGATGACGACAAAATGAAGGTGTTAATCGAAATTAACTGTTGTATGATAACCCAAAAGACAGCAGAAAATTTTGAAATATTAAATTTAATCATTTACTTGCACTTACAACTGCTTAGTTACGCAAACAAACTGGATGTTTAGCCTCACCAAATGCATCAACATATGCGATTCTTCGCTGGATCCTGAACCGAACGACCCATTTCTCATATATATATATATATATATATATATATATATATATATATATATATATATATATATATATATATATATATATATATATATATATATATATATATATATACCTGGAAGCTTCCTCTGGGGTATTTTTTCAGAAGTTCTTACGCAAACTAATAAAGATAGGGATATATATAATTAATTCTACTTTTGATGGGGCTAATTCGAATATCAGCATGGCATCTGCTTTAGGCTTCAATTTTACAAAATATCAAACAAAGTATTCTTTTCATTTAGATACTCAAGATATCGCCCTTTCTTTGGATCCGTCCCATATGATTAAACTTGTGAAGAACACTCTAGCAGAAACGGGCCCTATTTTCGATGAAACCCAAAAAATAATTGATGGGACTTCGTAGTTAAATTAAATGATCTACAAGGAAGCGAGGAGTTGGACTTAGCAAATAAATTGAGAAAATCTCACATTAGTTTCCTTAAGTAAAAAACGAAAGTTCGCCTTGCAACCCAAGTTTTGAGTTCCTCGGTTGCCAATGCAATTGAATACTGCAATCAGACAATTGAATTACCAGCTTTTTTAAATTCAGAGGGCACGGTTAGATTTATTCGTTATATGAATGACGCTTTTGATACTTTAAATTCTCGCAGCATTCATGCGACAAACAGGCGTTACACATAGAGAATTTTAATCGCGTATTTGAATTCACTGAAAACTTTGGGGAATATGTAGCGTAGTTAAGAGTAGGAGAAAAATTGGGTTCTTGGGATTGAAAGTAACGTTAAAAAATTCTTTATTTTTATATCAAACGCACGGATAAAAGAATAAATTATTGAAGTATCTTGCAACACATAAGCTGAGTCAGGACCACTTAGAAATATTTTTTTCCCATTTACGTTCTCGGCTCGATTTCAATAATAATCCTACTGCAAGACAATTAGAGGCTACCTACAAAAGAATTCTCATGTATGTACAATTGCATGATAAAGGCTTCGGTAATTGTTTTCCCTTACAAGAGATCAATATTCTAAACGTTTCGTCATACTGTGCCAAATAATGCTTTGCTTTGGCATCCCAGCCAAGTAAGTCCATCTTGCCAAACGACGTCAACGATCTCCAAAATCAGCATAAATAACCAACTCAACAATACCTTTGACACAAATATTGGACTGAAGCAGATAGATGGACTGATCCCATTGCTATTCAATTTGGCTCTGAAATATGTCATAAGAAACTTCCCGTCGATACACGAGGTACATTGCTATACAAGTCGAGCCAAGTGGTAGCCCTTGCGGATGATGTCAACATTCTGTCACGGCTATCAACAACCAAATAATAACTCTTCCTGAGACTAAACAGGGAAGCAAAACTATGTTAGTAGGGCTAAAAATCAATGAAAATAAACCGCATAACGCAGTCGAGGTAAAATACCTCAAGTACACAAAATATAGTACTTGGCGTATAGACTTTCAAAAGTGTGAGCAAATTTGTGCATTTAGGCGCCCAAATAATGAGAACTGCTAATGAAATTTACAGAATACGTCGGAGAATACAGATTCCAAATAAAATTTTTTATTCAGCATTGACTATCTTGAAGACAAACTGCATACACAGGAAGCTCTAAGTAAGCAAACCTGTCATAAGACCTGTGTTATGCTACGGGTGTGTGGATCCTAACCTAAGCATCCGCAAACATATTGAAAGCCTTTGAGCTATGGGTCCTGTGGCATAAAATCGGAGCCAAGCTAGACGAGAGCCAATGGTGAATTCGATACTACCATAAGCTATCTGAAATTTATGTCAAGAGTGGAGGCCTCAACCATTGTAAGACTGCGGAAGCTGGAATGGGCTGGCCACATAAACCGTTTGGATGAACAATGGAACTATTTGCAGGAAACGAAGGCCCGAGAGGGGCTGTAGTGCTACGAAGAAGAAGAACTGGAAATGCGGTAGTAAAATAATGTCCAGTAAACAACGACTATCTTCTGGTGAAAAAGCTGAAATCGACGTATTTAAAGAGAAAGGGTATTCAAATCGCCAAATTACAAAATAATAATAGTGCAGCTTGAAAGCCGTTAATAATTATATACGGGATCGCGAGAATTATGGCCAACGACACGAAAGAGGTAGATGAATGACAACTATCAAGAGAATTATCGGATTCTCCACTCACTGTACATCAATTTGAATAGAAATTGCAATTAACGGTAAGTGTTAGGGCAATTTAACAAGTCTTAAAGATTTTCTCATCTTGAAAACATTTCCGGTCGAAGGAAAATCCAGTGTTGATACAACATCCTTTGCAGCGCCTGGACCTCACATTGCACTTCATTATCTGAACTTCTCAATAGAGAGTGGAGGCATTTACAGATGAAAAACGGTTTTCTTTGGAGGGTTTGTTGGGAATTGATGGTGGTGGTTCCCTAGTATGCATGTTTAGTGGTGGCGGATGGTGGCCATGCGATGGATTTTGATAAGAAGGGAATGCGTGAGAGTCGGGTAGGCGTCCGCTTCGTTGTGAGGTGGAATAAATGTGATCAGCGGTAGTGGGTCATTTTCTGTTAATAAACATTAGTCTCCAGTCACAGTACCGATGCCACCGACGTGCATGCGGTAAGGATGGATAATAATTGGAGGGTATTTGGGGACCATTGGTAAATGCATAGTGGCCCGGCGGTAGCAAAGCCTGGTCCTGGTGCCAATGCCGCCAATGTGGAATGCAGTGAAGTGATGACGAAGGATGGTCTTTGGTAGGTATTTGGGAATCATAGGCAAATGCAATGTGGTTCGGTGTTAGCCATCCCAGCACCGGTGTGCAATAAATTGAAGTTGCGACGACAGATGGCCGTTGGTGGGTGTTTGAGGTCCATGAGCGAAGGCATGGTGGTTTGGCAGTAGCCATGCTTGCTCCTAGCACTCATGCTATCATGTGCAATACGTTGAAGTGGCAACGATAGGTGATGGTTGGTTGTTTGTGATTATTGGCGAATGCATGGTGGTTCCGTAGTCACCTTATTTGGTCCTAGCCCTGATGGAAAATGTATTGAAGTGCTGATGACGGATAATGCTTTGTGGGTCGTTAGAGATCATGGACGAATGCATGATGATTAAGCGGTGGCCCGTCTGGTCGTAGCACCAATACTGCTGATGTGCAATGTATTGAAGTGGTGACGAAGAATGCTGGTTGGTGGGTTGTTGATGATCATGAGCGGTAGCCGTCCTTGGTCCTATCACCAATGCCACCAATGTTCAATATATTGAAGTGGCGATAATGGATGATGATTTGCGGGTCATTTGAGATCGTGGAAGAATGCATGATAGTTACTGTCTTATTATTATATTGATATAATATGCTCTTATCATAAATTCAATGGAAACTTTTAAGTTTTTATCATTTTAGCAATCCTATTTAAGTTATCTTAACCGACATCCTTTGCAAAATATTCTCCATCTCTCTTGATTTCCCCGCAACATATGATACATAATTTCGTTTCGTTACCCTTGAAAATTTTCTTATTGTAAGTAAAGGATTTTCACAATAATCATCAACCACCTGCGAAACATTTTCTGCAGTCACAAATCTAATTGATTGCTTATCATTGCAATCAGTCGTAGAACTAAGGACGGCTACCATCGTACCATGATGCATTCGCTTATGATCATCAAACATCCACAAAATCTCATCGGCCGTCACTACTTCAATCCATTACACATCGGCGACATCGATGCAAGGACCAAAGACCTAGAACCAAGATATATTCGCCTACGACCACCAACGATCAACCAACCATCATCCATCGTTGCCAGTGCTTGCGGCAAGCGCGGCTATCACCAAGCCATCATGCATTCACCCAGGATCTCAAGTGGCCCACAAATCATCATCCATTATCGCCACTTCAATATATTGTACATCGGTGGCCTTGAATATAGGACCCAGGACGGTTATCGCTGAACCATCATTCATTCGCTCATGTTCCTCAACGACCCACTAACCGGCGTTCTTCACCACCACTTCAATACATTGCACGTCAGCAGTATTGGTGCTACGAGCAGACGAGCCACCGCTTAGTCATCATGCATTCGTCCATGATCTCGAACGACCCACAAACCATCATCCGTCATCAGCACTTCAATACATTTCCTACCAGACCAAAGAAGGCGGCTGTGGAACCACCATGCATTCGCCAATAATCACAAACAACCAACCATCACCTATCGTTGCCACTTCAAGGTATAGCACATGGTGGCATGAGTGCTAAGAGCAAGCACGGCTAACATTTTCAATACTATATGTGCCAAGTGAGGTACTTAGTGTATTTGAAGTATTTTTCCTCGAGCGCAGCTTGAGCTTTGTTTTATTTTAATTGATCTGTAGCCCTACCAGTTTTGATTCGCTGTCGAGTTTCAGGAAAAGTTCTTTGGCAGTTGTTAATTCCCGTGACAAAACATTGATGTCATCCGCATAGGCTACTGCTTGAATCGACTTGTATGATAATGTGCCTCGTGTATCGACAGGAAGCTCCCTTATGACGTACACCAGAGCCAAATTGAATAGCAATTGGGCCAGGCCATCTCCTTGCTTTAGTCTGATATTTTTGTCTAAGGCACTGGTAAGTTGATTATTGATGCGGGCTTGGGAGGTCATCAACATCATGGTCATGGTTAATTTGGCTAGGATGCCAAGGCAAAGCCTTAAGTGGTACAGTACGTTACGACCAATACTGTCGTATGCTTGCTTAGAGTCAACGAAAATTTTGTGAACGTCTATGTTGAACTCCCAGCATTTTTCAAGTATCTGCTTGACTGTGAACAATTGATACTCCTCAACAACGCTGTTGGCGTGTAATCTGATCTTATATTCTAAGATTTTTGAAAATATTTTGCACGCCGTACAAAGTAGTGATTTGCCTCTATAATTTTCGCACTGTAGCTTGTCACCTTTTTTTGTGGATAGGGAATATAGTTGATTGGCTCCACTCTTTTGGCATGTGTTCTTGTTCCCAAATGTGCTGGATAACTTTATGAATAGCTTTATGAACACTACTGCCACCTTATTTGATGAGCTCTACTGGTATCTCATCGATGCCCGGCGCTTTATTATTCTTTTGGGCTTTGATTATGAAACAAACTTCATCCAGAGTTGGTGGGGCCAATGGATGCTCTCTGCAGACATCTATAGACTCCGATGCTCTGGAGCTGTGCGGAGGTTGAGGAGGTTCTTAAAATATGATGCCCATTTTTCCTTAATATTCGTTTCATCAGCGATGACATTGGACAAAGTGGTCCTTATGTTAAACTCGCGGGAAAACGAAAAAAGGAGGAATTGCAGCTCCTGCTGCTAGAACGCATGCTGCGAGAGTCACCAATGTTCCTCTTTCAGCAGAAGTTACACGTTCAATTAGTTTAAACCCTTTCCGTGCTACCACTTTGTCTGGTTTTTGCACTGTTGTGACAGGGATCGTCTACGTTGTAAATATCTTGAGGCTCTAATTCATATTTGTCAAGTATAGATTTCAGCAATCAAAATATTTCGCAATATCGGTTTTGTTGAAACTTGTAGCTCTTGATAAGATGGTAGTTTCAGGAGTACGTAGAGATAAACTTAGGTGTCACTCCATAAAATGATAAAACCAGTCCGGTCCCGCCATCTTATTATCGTTCCATGAAGCAGGTATTTTCCTAGAATTTTCTTCTGCGTACTGATACGCAAATTTCCAGACTTCTTTAGTCGACAACCCAAAGTACACATCTGCAGCCGTTTTCAGATATTCGGACAAAAGCAATTCTTGCTTCGTTGTTAAAACCTGTACGAGGAAATAAAGTTATTAATAAGCAGGTAATACAAAATGTAGAAGATCACAATAAATATTACAGTTAATAAGCATGAAAATATGGACAGATAAGTGGGTACCTAGTTACTATTCCTGGCAATACGTATCTACAAGATGAAGCTGGGGCCAAAGCGTTTGCTGCAGCATTAGAAGCTGTACCCGCATCGGCAGTCCTTGCAGCATCACGTTCCCTTTCTTTTGGCAATGTCTAGCTAAGCTGCAAAGAGGGATCCCAAATTTATCTGAAGCACGAACCCGACTTTTTCCCTCAATGAAATGAGCTTCTACAGCCTTCTTCACAGTTTCAACTGAGTAATTAGCCCAATTGGACTTTCGTTTGCAACACCTTACCATACCGATCTGCAAAAGCAATATAAAGTGGGGAAGATTAAAAAAAAGTCATGCAAGCTTATATTTTTCTTAAAAGAATAATGTTGGTTTTTATATCTTTAAATAAATAGTAGGAGGGTTATACTATTCATAACATTGTGACATTATCACATAATATTTTACCGTTTGAGGAAAAAAAATTGACTGTACATGAAAAAATTTACTCACCAGGCAGAAAAACAGAAAATCGAGGATCCCACTGATGGGTGACTTCCATCGAACTGAAAGCTTGTGAAAATGAAACACAAAGAAGTTATCACAACATACAGAGGACAGCACTCTGATACTTTTGCGTGAAAATGTAGGAGCTGAATGCCAACTTACCCCTTATGCCAACTAGCCCCAGTCTCCTCTATATATATTTTGGCTCAGATCTGATTTGATGCATTTCAATCAAAATCAAACAAATTGCTACCTTATGCAAATCAATATAATTTAAGGAATTTATTGATGGATGATTTCAAATGAATATTTTAGAGCAGATAAGGAAGAAAGCAAAAATGTTTCAAATGTTCCGTTAGCAGGAGCAAAACAAAGCTTCGTGCATAGAACAACTCAAAGTTTATTTGATGCAGTCGATTCTTTGTCTTCTAGCACACGCTGAACATCGAAATTTTTTTGAATTTTTTTTTTTTGTTTCCTTCTAATGTTATTCTGGAAAAAATTACATTGAGATAGCTTAAAAGTGCAAAAACGGTGTCATACTTACAATTGGCAGCAGGACAACACTTCATCATGTTAAAAATGGAGATTCCGAACGCTTAGTACGCAAAATAGTTAATTTAAGCGCATCAACAATCCAGCATATCATTGATAGGTTTTCAAATGAAAACAAGTTGGGTAGACAGACCTACGCTCATGTCAGCAGATTTTGTACGAAATGCAGTCACCAGCGACGAATAAAGTCAAGAAACATGTCAAAGAGATGCGCGCATTTTAAAGGAAATCAGTTGTTTCTCCACTTTCAACGGCCGCAATTTTGTTGCAAACTAACAAAAATCACTCAAATCTTGAATTCCCAGGAATATTTCCGTCACTGATCTTACCTGAAAAATTTTAAGAACATCAAATCAAAACTGCAATGTCTGGTTCGATGGAAATGCCATAAAATCCCAAAATCGCGTGTTTTTATTGTTGTCATTGTATAAATTTCAAGTGGCTTTTACTTCCGTGACAATGATTTGATTTTCAACAAGCTTACTGAGTATCAGGACCTATTGTAGGACTACTTTGATTTGAAGGAAACCCATACGATTTTATTTCGAGAAAATGTGTTATTATTTACAAATTTGAGCGAAGTTTTTAGGGTTTTGTAAAATAAACTTACAAAAGCCTACTAAAATCGCATCCTGTCTGTCCGTCCTTCCGTGTGTCACAACACTTTCTCTCGCAAACTACTTAAGCTAGAAACTTGAAATTTTGTACGCAGGTGTAAAGTGGTGATCTCTTCAAAGTTCATTTGCAAAAAAAAATTAGGAGGTATTTAAGAGGGTTCTCCCTAAACAGGGGAGTGGCCCCCCAAAAAAAAATTTCATTTCAGGTAGCCGTTATGGGTATCAAATGAAAGATCTTAATGGGAGCTTTTCAAAACAGGTCTCACTTTGGCACAGGGAGGGGAAATACATGAAAAATGTTTGTCCCCCCCTCGCGATTGGACACCTATGATCCGGAAAGTCTGAAAAAAATGTGAAGGTAGGTGTTTACGGGTACGACAACAACAAATACCCTAGAAGTCAAAATTCGCTCAACTTTGTTAATTAAATTAAATCGTATAGGAACTACACGAAATTTGATATTTAAATAGTCCTACAAAAGTTCCTTAAACTCTGGAAGTTGGACGAAAATCGAATGATATTTACGGCAGTTATAGCCATTTGAAATTTCTCCAATGACAACAACACTAAGACATGATTTTGGTATTTTATGGACTTTCCATCGAATCAGTCACTGCAGTTTTGATTTGATCTTCTCGAACTTTTCAAATAAGGTCAATAATATAAAATTTTTTGGGAATTTATAATTTCAGTGATTTTTTTGTTGCTTTTTAACAAAATGGCGATCGTTGAAAATATGGACAATGGATTT
>OZ017739.1:206668187-206728187 GCA_963969285.1 Odontomyia ornata
GAGGGTCGGATTGTGCCTCGTTCCAACAAGAAAGTGAACGTGGTGGACGTATAGGTCAGTGACCGAGTCTAATTCCCCGGGTTATGTGGGGGCACCTGCGTATTTGGCGATTATACAATTGTACTGGTCTCAAATGGTCAGCTGGTGGCTGCTCGTTAGAAAAACAGTGCTTCTCAGCATTTCGTCGTTTCAAGTTGGGATCATCGGTTTTGAATCTAATCACCAGTCTTGGGGTTTCTAAATATAATGTTTATCTATACAAATAGGCTGGAATACAAGGATAAAACTTGACTTCCTTATTACGGTTGGGTCCATATAGTTGAGTTTTCTGCTTGTTTATTTTTCTATATGACATTTACTATCTATTTGGGTGTATCTCAGTACTATAGATAATTAGCTCGTCTTGTTTATTGTGTATATGCGTGCAGGGTGTGTACGGTATTTGGGGTCAAACTGAGAGTAAAATTAATCAGCTCGTATTTTTAACAGAATTTAATGAAATTTTTGATACAAAGCTTAATTAATATAGCAGCAAGAACCTCTTCGATCCGCGCCCGGAAACGATTACATGCCCGAATCAAATGCTCCTTGTTCATATTCACCATAACGGCATTAATAGCAGCTTTCAGTCAAGAAGTGGTATTATGAGGACGGTCTCACGCTCAACTACGCCCCATACGTAATAACCCAAAGCATTAAGGTCTGGGGAACTAGGTGGTCATAGGTTCGGTGTTATGTGATCATGAACATTTTCGGCCATCCAATCATGTGTAAGTTGGCCATCGCTTTATGTGAAGGAGCACAGTCTTGTTGAAAAATGTATGGTCTGCCTCTGCCTACATTGTCTATCCAGGGTTTCACAACCGTCTCCAAAACGTCGATGTATGCAGCAGAGTTCACTCGAAGCCCTTGAGTAAAAACATGTGGTGGCATAACATGCCCTTCGTTGCTGACAACATCTAAAATCATAACAGTGGCTGGAAATTGAGTGCATAACAACAAAAACCTCCGTAGAATTTGATTATAGCCATCTGTCATTTCTGCGATTGGTCTTTTGATCTTGGTCAACATTTTTTTCGTCGGAGAAAAACCATAACATTTTTGGCGCCTCAGGATGTTTGATTTTGTTTAAAAGACGTTTTGGTCGGAGAACTCTCTGTCCCCGTGCTCGTTCTGACATGAATCGTCCTCTGTGCATCACGTAAGACTTATACCGAAGGCCTTCATGGACCACTCTACGAATAAGGCGCTCAGAAACATGAAGCTCACTCGCAAGGACCCTCATTGATTTTGAAGTGTCCTCGTCTATGATCGCTTGCACTTGCTCTAAAAATTCTGCAGGTTCGACAGTGTCAGAACCATTGTTCGTGCTTTTAAAGTTTTGCAACCGATTCTGTATCGCCTCCTGATGCTTTCAATTCACGACGAACCTTATGCACGAATGAGCGGGCGCAATTGAGAAAATTAGAGATTTCTAAATCTGTATGGTTTGCACTTATAGTGACGATGATAGCATGTCCCTTCGTTTCTTGAGTGATGAAGAAAAATTAAAAAAAAAAAAATTCGTGAAGATGTAGTCACATTTCTGCATGTCCTCAAATACCATACGCACCCTAGATATATATATATATATATATATATATATATATATATATATATATATATATATATATATATATATATCTATATATATATACATATATATATATATAAATATATATATATATATATATATATATATATATAAATATATATATATATATATATATATATATATATATACGAGGTGTGTTCAAAAAACATCGCGAATTTTGTTTTTTTTTCAAAAATTATTTATTTATTCATGAATATCTATTTTGTCCCCTTCAAAGTAATCCCCATGAGATATTATTTACTTGTGCCAACGGTTTTTCCAACCTTCGAAGCACTTCAAAAAATCATTTTTTTAAATCTTGTTCAGCTCCTCCTTCGATGCCGTCTTTATCTCGTCAAGCGTAGCGTAACGTCGTCCTTTCATGGGCCTCTTCAGTTTAGGAAACAAGAAAAAGTCACAGGGGGCCAGATCTAGGGAATACGGTGGCTGCAGCATCATTAGTGTGTTGTTTTTGGCCAAAAAGTCGCGCACAAGCAACGATGTGTGAGCAGGGGCGTTATCGTGGTGCAAAAGCCAATTTTTGTTCTCCCACAAATCCGGGCGTTTCTGGCGGATTGCTTCGCGCAAATTGCGCATAACTTGCAGGTAATATTCCTTATTGACCGTTCTTCCCTGTGGCAAGAACTCATGATGCACCACGCCCCTGCAATCGAAGAAAACTGTCAGCAAAACTTTCACATTCGACCGAACTTGGCGCGCTTTTTTCGGTCTTGGTTCATGCGGCAGCTTCCATTGAGATGATTGAGCTTTGGTTTCCACGTCATAACCATAAACCCACGATTCGTCACCAGTTATGACCCTCTGGAGCAAATTTGGTTCGTCGCGGACAGAGTTTAACATCTCATTAGCAAAGTTTCATGCGTTGCTGTTTTTGGTCGCAATTGAGCAATTTCGGTACGAATTTTGCGGCGACCCGTCTCATGCCCAAATCGTTGATAAAAATCGAATGGCACGAGCCAATCGATATGTTTAGGTCCTCAGCAACTTCTCTAACGGTGATTCGACGATTGGCCAATACCATTTTCTCCACTTCATTAATTTTTTCGTCTGTGGTTGAAGTGCTGGGGCGTCCGGCACGCTCTTCGTCGTTCACATCTTCTCGGCCTTCTAAAAACATTTGGTACCACCGATAAACATTGCTTCGGTCTAAAGTAGCTTCTCCGTATGCCACAGTCAACATTCGGAATGCATTCGCGCACTTAATTTCGTTTTTCACACAAAATTTGATACACGTTCTTTGATCCATTTTGTTGAATAAGTAAAAATCGAAGACAATTGAAAACACGTGCAAGTAAAGCAGCTATCACCAATTCAGTGAACATTCAAAATGGCCGAGCTTGTCAGCATAAGTGACAGACATGAGTACCAACATAACGCCACAAAAAAATCGAAATTCGAATATACGTAACCCGCGAAAATTCAAAATTCGTGATACTTTTTGAACACACTTCGTATATATATATAGATATGATATATTATATAAATATATATATATATACATATATGTATATATATATATATATATATATATATATATATATGATATATGATATACATATACATATATATATATATATATATATATATATATATATATATATAGATAATATAATATATATAGATATATATATATATATATATATATATATATATATATATATATATATATATATATATATATATATATATATATATATATATATATATATATATATATAGCCATAAATATAATATGTATATATAGGTATAAATATGTACATATATATATATATATATATATATATATATATATATATATATATATATATATATATGTATATATAAAGATATATATATGTATATATATATATATATATATATATATATATATATATAAATATCTACATATATATATATATATATATAGATATATATATACATATATATATATATATATAGATAGATATATACAGGGTGGGCCATAAGGGAGTTGGCGGTTTAAATATTCGATTTAAAAAAAACTACGAAACATAACACAAATATATTTGTATTGTTAAAAAGTAGAAGCATAGGAATTTTTAAGACTTAAAAATAATGTTGTCCAAATGGCTTCCCTCGGCTGCTTGGCACTCTTGGAACCGAAGTCGCAAATTTTGGAAAACTCGTTGAAAAGTTGTTCTCGGTATTTTGTTACTTTCCTGAATAATATTCCTCTTCAGCTGCTCTAAATTGGTCGTATTATTCTCGTAAACTACCGATTTGAGGTAGCTCCATAGAAAATAATCGCATGGAGAGAGATTGGGGCTACGTGGGGGCCATTCAATGTCCCCCCTTTTCGAGATGAGTTTCCCGGGAAAAACATTTTTCAGCAGCTCTATGGATACCCTAGCCGTATGACATGTGGCCCCATCCTGTTGAAACCACATCCTCGAGGTATCGCCTTGAAGTTCTTGCAAAGCTGGCACCAAAAAGTCTGTTATCATGTTGCAATAATTGTTCGCTCTAACCGTCAACGCTTGCCCTCTTTCGTCCTCAAAAAAGTATGGCCCAATAATACCGGTTGACGTTATGCCAGCCCACACGACAAGCTTTGGGCTGTGAAGTGGACATGTGCTTCTTGAGACATCGTTGCATCCGCAAAAAATTACTTTCTGGTGCGCTTTTCATACCGGAGGTGTGATTGGGCTACATTTTTTCGTGCATGAAAACGACCGTCATATTACCGTTAATGAAGAGCGCGATCGTGTTATATTGGAAGATTATTTGTGGCCAGATATGAATGAACTTGACATCAACAATATGTGGTTTCGACAAGACGGTGCCATCAGCCAAATACTACGCCTGACAATCGATTTATTGAAATTTATTTTTGTTACGTTCTTAATGGAAAACCTTATATATATACATATATATATATATATATATATATATATATATATATATATATATATATATATATATATATATATATATATATATATATATATATATATATATATATATATATATATATATATATATATAAATATATATATATATATATATATATATATATATATATATATATATATATATATATATATATATATATATATATATTTATATGTATATACATATATATATATATGTATATATATATATATATATATATATATATATATATATATATATATATATATATATATTTATTTATATATATAGGTATATATACATATATATATATATATATATATATATATATATATATATATATATATATATATATATATATATAGATTGTGACAAAAAAGGACCCGAAAATTAAAAATACAACGCAAAATATCGTTAATTATTCATCAATCTATATTGTCGCCCTCAAAGTAAGATGCACTATACTTTTCAGTTCTCGAAACACTTTTCATAAGCATTTTTTGGGATGGCTCATTCAGCGACTTTTATTTTACATTTTGACAAGAAAGTACCCGGGAATAGCAAATATAAGGCAAAATAATTAATTATTCCTCAAAATCACACGGAGCCAAATCTGGTGAATACGGTGGTTGTTCAAAAGTGTTTATTGCGTTTTTAGGGTTTTGTACTAAAAAAACCCTACTGCAATCACGACCTGTGTCCGTCGTTCCGTCCGTCTGTATGTCACAGCACTTTTTCTCCGAAGCTATAGAAGCTACAGCAATGAAATTGTATAGAAAGGTCAGAAGCGGTGACTTCTTGAAAGTTTTGGGGTGGAAATTTTTTCAAAGGGTTTAAGATGGGTCTCTCCATTAAGGGAGGTGTCCCTTTAAATTTTTTTTCACCTGTGGTAGTCGAATAGGGTATCATTTGAAAGGTCTTAATGAGATCTTTTCAAAACAAGTCCGAACATTGCCTTACCGGTACTGAGGAGGGCCGGGGAAGGGCAAATGCACGAACTTTTCGCGTACCCCCTCCCCCCTCGCTCTTGGACACCTTTCATCGGAGCAATCTGAAAAAATCATGATTTTAGGCCTATGTAAGTACAACAACAACGAATACATGAGAAGCCTAAATTCACTCAACTTTGTTAGTAATAGTATGATTTACCAATTTTATATTTTCTTGAATTAAAATCTTACCGGTACCCTTAAATTCAATAAAATAGATATATATTTATAAGGTTGACCTGCATTGAAAATTTCATCAAGACCGAATGGCACTTAGCAACGTTATAGTGATATGAATTTTCCTGTATTACTATGGAACAATATGCGCTGCAATACTATGGAAACATATGGCTATCGAACGATCTGCGCTTTTCATCAACTGACACTAAGCTTTGCTATGATTTGCATGAAGATTTCAGGAATGGTAGGTATCATGAATATCTTTGGGAGTCGGTTCAGCTATTGGTATCAGTAATCGTGAAACAAAATAGGGGCTGCTTTAAATGAGAAGATTGAATAATTTTGAGTTATTTTGCCCCAACTTCAACGTTTAAGGTGCATGCTTCGAATACCGGATTCAATTTAATGAATGACTGAAGATTAGCACCTACAATCAATATTCATACGTGAAACAAGTTGTGGAGGTAGGAGAAAGTTCCTAGCGAAAGGTCTTTATAACCATTCTAGGGTTCGAAAAATTGGCAATAAATCTATGATTACAGTACAGAGGAGTGGCCCCTGAAAAAAAATTCATCAAAGGTAGCCGATATGAGTATTAAATGAAAGTTCTTCATGGGAACTTTTCAAAACAGTTCTTAAACTAACAGTTTTTGCTTCAGTGGGGGAAATACATGAAAAATGTGTTTCCTTCCCCGTGAATGTGATCTAAAAAATCTGGAAAAATTATCAAGGGAGATATTTATGAGTATAACAATAACAAATACCTGATATGTCGAAATTCGTTCAACTTTATTAATAGGAGTATAATCTTCGAATTTCATATTTTCTCCAATAAAACCGTCTATGACATTTTTCTTGATTTTATTCGTTGCTGGTGACTGCATTTTGTTAATTGAGTACAAAACCCTTCTGACATGAGCGCAGGTCTGTCTACTCAAATTATTGACTTTAAATTCGGTCACATTAAAAAAATCGCAACGCACTACTGAGGTATATCGACTTAAGCAGCTACTGTAAACAAACTGATTGACAAATCACGCCCATACTTGGCATAGTGATTAACAACAGTCCTACCAACTTAACAGAGTGTATAATTTACCCAGGGGATTTAAATTACAATTTTGGGGTACTTCGTTGTCACAATGTGTATATATATATATATATATATATATATATATATATATATATATATATATATATATATATATATATATATATATATATCTATATATATATATATATATATCATTGTCACAATGTATATATATATATATATATATATATATATATATATATATATATATATATATATATATATATATATATCTATATATATATATATATATATATATATATATATATATATATATATATATATATAAATATATCCATATATACACATACATCTAGTTTGTTTCCAATATTAGGTCTTTGTAAAAAATTTTTTAACAAAGACCTACTAGTTTCGCGACCTGTCTGTCCGTCCGTCTGTCCGTCCGTCCATCTGTCCGTGCGTCACAGCTAGTTTCCTCAGAAACCATAGAAGCTAGAATGCTCAAACTTTGTGAAAAGGTCAGTAGTGATGATCTCTCAGAAGTCAAGGCCTTAACAAAAATTTAAAAAATGTTTAAGGGGGGTCCCCCCCAATAACGAATTGACCCTTAAAATTTTTTTTTCTAATTAAAGGTAGTCGAGTGGGGTATCAAATGAAAGGTCTTGTTTAGATCTTTCAGAATCTGAAATAAAAAAATCATTTTACGAATAAGGGGGTCCTGGGGAAGGCAAAACGTACCCAAAATTTGTGTCCCCCCACCTCGCGATTGGACACCTTTCAGCCGAAAAATCTGAAAATTATCATGAACGTGGTGGGCCTTATTGAGTACAAGGGGAACAAATACCTTAAAAATCGAAATTCACTCAACTTTGTTAATAATATTATGATTTGTAGATTTTTCATTTTTGCCCATAAAATCAAAACGGTACCTTTAAACGTCTTGAAATTTTGTAATTATATAGATTGGCATAAGATATATATGTTCATAAAATTTAATTGAGATCGAATCATAATCAAGTGAGTTATAGCCATTGCAATTATATGGAATTTCAACAACAATAACACGTGTTTATGGTTGATATAGGGTTTTCCAATAAGAGGTGTTATTTTCATATTAAAAGAAAAATGCCATTTTTTAATTTATTTCTTTTATTATAAAGAAGAATATATGCCGTTAAAAGCAAAAATTAACATCAGGCAAATAACCACTACGACACGCTTACTTTTGACACGAACGACGAAATACAAAATTGTCCATATGAAAATGCAGACGGGAATGTCACCTTTCAAACGCATGTCAGTTTGACTCAATCTAATAAGTTCAAGTTAAACACTATTCCTTAAATTTTCATGAAAATTGAAAGAAAATAAAAGTCTCTAAGTCAATTTTAAATATATATAGGGTTTTCCAATAAGAGGTATAATTTTGAATAGATCTTGTGATTTGACACTTTGCGACTTCTTCCTTTGGAGCCACGTGCTAGAGAAGGCCTACGCCAATAGCCCAGCGTCGATTCAAGATCTCAAAGATGAAATTCGTGAGGCTATCGAGGACATAGGGCAGCCACTTTGCGATTTGGTTATGGAAAATTTCATGAAGAGGATATGGTCCTGTAAGCGTGTCGTAGTGGTTATCATCGATCATTTTTATTTAAAAATGGCATTTTTCTTTTAATATGAAAATAACACCTCTTATTGGAAAACCCTATATCAACCATAAACACGTGCTATTGTTGTTGAAATTCCATATAATTGAAATGGCTATAACTCACTTGATTATGATTCGATCTCAATTAAATTTTGTGAACCTATTTATCTTATGTCAGTCTATATAATTACAAAATTTCAAGACGTTTAAAGGTACCGTTTTGATTTTATGGGCAAAAATGAAAAATCTACAAATCATGATATTATTAACAAAGTTGAGTGAATTTCGATTTTTAAGGTATTTGTTGCCCTTGTACTCAATAAGGCCCACGTTCATGATAATTTTCAGATTTTTCGGCTGAAAGGTGTCCGATCGCGAGGTGGGGGGTCACAAATTTTGGGTACGTGTTGCCTTCCCCAGGACCCCCTAATTCGTAAAATGATTTTTTTATTTCAGATTCTGAAAGATCTAAACAAGACCTTTCATTTGATACCCCACTCGACTACCTTTAATTAGAAAAAAAATTTTAAGGGCCAATTCGTTATTGGGAGGGACCCCCCTTAAACATTTTTTAAATTTTTGTTAAGGCCTTGACTTTTGAGAGATCATCACTTCTGACCTTTTCACAAAGTTTGAGCATTTTAGCTTCTATGGTTTCTGAGGAAACTAGCTGTGACGCACGGACAGATGGACGGACGGACAGACAGGTCGCGAAACTAGTAGGTCTTTGTAAAAAAAATTTTACAAAGACCTAATATTTGAAACAAACTACATATATGTGTAGGTATGTCTATATGGATATATATATATATATATATATATATATATATATATATATATATATATATATACATTGTGACAATGATATATATATATATATAGATATATATATATATATATATATATATATATATATATATATATATATATATATATATATATATATACTATATATATATACACATCGTGACAACGAAGTACCCCAAAATTGTAATTTAAATCCCCTGGGTAAATCATACACTCTGTTAAGTTGGTAGGACTGTTGTTAATCACTGTGCCAAATATGGTCGCGATCTGTCAATCAGTTTGTTTACAGTAGCTGCTTAAGTCGATATACCTCAGTAGTGCGTTGCGATTTTTTTAATGTGACCGAATTTAAAGTCAATAATTTGAGTAGACAGACCTGCGCTCATGTCAGAAGGGTTTTGTACTCAATTAACAAAATGCAGTCACCAGCAACGAATAAAATCAAGAAAAATGTCATAGACGGTTTTATTGGAGAAAATATGAAATTCGAAGATTATACTCCTATTAATAAAGTTGAACGAATTTCGACATATCAGGTATTTGTTATTGTTATACTCATAATTATCTCCCTTGATAATTTTTCCAGATTTTTTAGATCACATTCACGGGGAAGGAAACACATTTTTCATGTATTTCCCCCACTGAAGCAAAAACTGTTAGTTTAAGAACTGTTTTGAAAAGTTCCCATGAAGAACTTTCATTTAATACTCATATCGGCTACCTTTGATGAATTTTTTTTCAGGGGCCACTCCTCTGTACTGTAATCATAGATTTATTGCCAATTTTTCGAACCCTAGAATGGTTATAAAGACCTTTCGCTAGGAACTTTCTCCTACCTCCACAACTTGTTTCACGTATGAATATTGATTGTAGGTGCTAATCTTCAGTCATTCATTAAATTGAATCCGGTATTCGAAGCATGCACCTTAAACGTTGAAGTTGGGGCAAAATAACTCAAAATCTTCTCATTTAAAACAGCCCCTATTTTGTTTCACGATTACTGATACCAATAGCTGAACCGACTCCCAAAGATATTCATGATACCTACCATTCCTGAAATCTTCATGCAAATCATAGCAAAGCTTAGTGTCAGTTGATGAAAAGCGCAGATCGTTCGATAGCCATATGTTTCCATAGTATTGTAGCGCATATTGTTCCATAGTAATACAGGAAAATTCATATCACTATAGCGTTGCTAAGTGCCATTCAATCTTGATGAAATTTTCAATGCAGGTCAACCTTATAAATATACATCAATATAATGCATCTTATTGAATTTAAGGGTACCGGTAAGATTTTATTCAAGAAAATATAAAATTGGTAAATCATACTATTACTAACAAAGTTGAGTGAATTTAGGCTTCTCATGTATTCGTTGTTGTTGTACTTACATAGGCCTACAATCATGATTTTTTTCAGATTGTTCCGATGAAAGGTGTCCAAAAGCAAGGGGGGAGGGGGTACGCGAAAAGTTCGTGCATTTGCCCTTCCCCGGCCCTCCTCGGTACCGATAAGGCAACGTTCGGACTTGTTTTGAAAAGATCTCATGAAGACCTTTCAAATGATACCCTATTCGACTACCACAGGTGAAAAAAAATTTAAAGGGACACCTCCCTTAATGGAGAGACCCATCTTAAACCCTTTGAAAAAATTTCCACCCCAAAACTTTCAAGAAGTCACCGCTTCTGACCTTTCTATACAATTTCATTGCTGTAGCTTCTATAGCTTCGGAGAAAAAGTGCTGTGACATACCGACGGACGGAACGACGGGCAGACGGACACGGGTCGTGATTGCAGTAGAGTTTTATTTTTAGTACAAAACCCTAAAAACGCAATAAACAGATTTGGCTCCGTGCGATTTTGAGGAATAATTAATTATTTTACCTTATATTTGCTATTCCCGGGTACTTTCTTGTCAAAATGTAAAATAAAAGTCGCTGAAAGAGCCATCTCAAAAAGTGCTTATGAAAAGTGTTTCGAGAACTGAAAAGTATAGTGCATCTTACTTTGAGGGCGACAATATAAAGATTGATGAATAATTAACGATTTTTTGCGTTGTATTTTTATTTTTCGGGTACTTTTTTGTCACAATCCATATATATATATATATATATATATATATATATATATATATATATATATATATATTTATATATATGTGTATGTTTATATATATATATATATATATATATATATATATATATATATATATATATATATATATATATATATATAAGGTTTTCCATTAAGAACGTAACAAAAATAAATTTCAATAAATCGATTGTCAGGCGTAGTATTTGGCTGATGGTACCGTCTTGTTGAAACCACATATTGTTGATGTCAAGTTCATTCATATCTGGCCACAAATAATCTTCCAATATAACACGATCGCGCTCTTCATTAACGGTAATATGACGGTCGTTTTCATCCACGAAAAAATGTAGCCCAATCACACCTCCGGTATGAAAAGCGCACCAGAAAGTAATTTTTTGCAGATGCAACGATGTCTCAAGAAGAACATGTGGGTTTCTTGCTGACGGGTAGTGCATATTTTGCTTACTAACAAAGCGATTGAGCCCGAAATGACTTTCACAGCAGAAGATGATTTTTCGATAATAGTAATTTTTAATAATGTTCAAACGTTCCTGGTTCGTGAGCGTTACCATGATGAAAATGTTGACTTTGCCTAGCATTTTAGCATTGACAGTTTATGAAAAAAGTTTAAATACAAATACAATAATTACATTTTCTATGAAAACATTTAATGTTATTTCTTTTAATTCTTCAAATGAAAGATTATATGTATGTATTTCGTCATATGTTAGAATTGACCTTGACATTGTTCCAGATTTAGCATTGTTTTCAGTGTTGAATTATGATTCATCTGAACTACCACCAAAGATTTGTTGATTTGATCTGATTTGTTATTAATTGTCTGAAATGCGTTATACGCTGTGTTTATGTTGTTTGTGATACTATCCAGGTTGTTTTTGAAGACATTATTTGTTTGAATTTGTTTATTCATTGACTCGATTAAATTCTCATTTGAATCTATTGTACTTAGATGATTCATTATGTCATTATAATCATCGTTATCCATGGTTCCATAAAGGTATTTATAAAATTTACCAATTGGTTTATAAGACCTCGCTTTTTTCTTTTGTTGTAAAACATCATGAATCCTATTTTGGCCATTATGGCCTTGAAAGATTTCAATGGGTTTACTGTTTGTGCTTTAATAAATAGAACTACTGTAATAATCTGTAGCCTTCAATAATATCTTCTAAATATCGGAGTTGCCTGTATGTGTTTTTGGAGAGCAAAAATGAGCTTCTATTTTTTCTTTTCGAAGAGAATCTCTCATGTTGACCACATTTAATTCGTTATCTGCCATTATTTTTCTTGGTTTACCTGGGATGGCATTTCTTTGTTGAATTAGGGTAATGAATGTAATTGCATTTTTGTATGTTATTTCTTTTGTGTACAAGTGTTTCGAAAATCAATCAACAGCAGTAAATAATTGTTTCTTACCAATGAAGAATATATCGATATTTTCAGTTTGATTACTATTGTATCATTTGGCGTTTCTGTTCGATGAAATTCAGGTTTTACAGGTTTTCGGTCATACTTCGCTAGGTTGCATGTTTCGCAATTATTAATGTACTTAGTGATGATCTCAATTAAACCTTCAAAGTAAAACCAGGTTTTTATTTCTTCGTAATTTTCAATTATTCCACGACAGTTTCTTTCTTCGTGTATTTCTTTGATTTTTTCAAAACATTGATTTTCATCAAATAAATCGATGGCATGTTGTGTACATTTGATAAATTTAAAATTTTCATTATTTGAGTATAGTGCCATGATTGCCAATTGAATTTTGTCTAACGGTTCCTTTTTCAGTAAATTTCGCCGTAGAATATCTTTTATAAGATCTTCAGTTTTTATAGCGTTTAACTCGATATAAATTTTTCTTTTTTTGTTTATTGTGTTAATTTCTTTTTGTTTCTTGTTTGTTATTATGATTTCTATCTTGTGAGTATTAACTATTCCTTTTTTGATAGGAATATAGTCGTTTTGATCTTCATTTGCTGAGTATATCGTCGCATTATCACTTTCAATTTCCAATGCTTCATTTGCTGTGTTGATATGCATTTCATTATTTTCAACATTTATTCGACTGAGCAAATCTTATACTTTGTTATCTTTTCCTTGAACATACTACTTATTCGTTTAACTTAATTTTCCACCTTTGAAGTTTACTGTTAGGATCTTTTAAATTATTCAACCAAACCAATGGTCTATGATCTGTTCAAATGTCGAACTTTACTTCATAAAAATATGGTCGAAAGTATTGTGTTGCCCATACTATTGCTAGTAATTCTTTTTCTATTGTAGGATAATTACGTTCATGCTCGTTCAGATTTCTGCTTGCAAAACAGATGGGATGACTTTTTTGCGTAAGTACTGCTCCTATTGCTTTATCTGAAGCATCAGTGGTTAAAATGAATTTTTGTTTGAACTCCGGATATTTAAGGATTTGTAATCAAATCTTCAAGTTTTTCAAATGCTGCAACATATTTTACGTCATTAATATTTATTTTGTTTGTTTTCTTTAGAGCATCTGTTAATAGTGAGGTGAGGTGAACTTTTGGTAGTATCTAGTGATACCTAGATAAGATTTAATTTCTTTTGGAGTGTCTGGGATTTTTAATTTCTCCATAACTTCTAGTTTTTCTAGAATTGGTTTAATTCTTTCATTGGATAGAATATGTTCTGGATAATCAGTTTCTTTGGCAAAAAATTTGCATTTGTCGGCTTGAATTTTATAATTTTGCTTTCTGAAGCGCATTGAATATTTTCTTTCTTTTATCTTCCATTTCTTGGAGAGATGTAGCAAAAACCAGGATATCGTTTGAATAAACGACGCATTCACTTAATACTTCATTCATCATTCTTTGGAATGTTGCCGGTGCATTCTGTAGTCTAAAAGGCATATGAATAAGCTCTTAATATCCTTATGGTGTTGATAAAGCGGTGTTCTTCTTCTTCATAGCACTACAGCCCCTCTCGGGCCTTCGTTTCCTGCAAATAACACGTACAAATGGCTTGGTATATTGACCACGCCCTCCAATTTCAAAATTCGAGCAGCGAAAAACTGCCTAAGTCGACCAAGTCACACCAGCATTTCCTCGGTTTCCCCACTAGTCTCCTTTGTATACTTGGAACTTTGTTTTCCTGGGTATGCAGCTGGTCTTCAAGATTGTCAAAACTGAATAAAATACTTTATTTGCGAGCTGTATTTTTTCGTGTGTTTCGTCTCTTTTGCTACCCGTCTTCATTATTTTGGCGCCTAGATACACGAATTTGCTCACATTTTTGGTACTGTATTCGCCAAGTGTGATATTTTGTGCATTTGAGGTATTTTTCTTTGACTGCGTCATGATCTTTGTTTTATTTTCATTGATTTGTAGCCCTACTAGTTTTGTTTCACTGCCGAGTTTTAGGAAGAGTTCTTTGGCAGTTGTTAATTACCGTGACAAAATGGTGATGTTGCCGGCATAGGCTACTATTTGGCATGACTTATAAAGTAGTGTGCCTCGTGTATCGACAGGTAGCTTCCTAATGACTTACTCTAGAACCAAATTGAATAGCAGTGGGGCCAGCCCATCCCCCTGTTTTAATTCGATATTTTTATCAAAGGCATCGGTGAGTTGGTTATTGATGCAGACTTAGAAGGTCTTCGACGTCATTTTGATTTTGGTAAGACGGACTTATCGGCTGGCGTGCCAAAGCAAAGCATTATTTGGTATAGTACATTACGATCAATACTGTCGTATGTTTGCTTAAAGTCAACAAAAAGTGAAAGCGGTTTTACATAGATCATTTTCGCTGACCTTCATTTGGTGAAAACTTTTAGCTAGATCCAAAGTAGTGAAATATTGTGAATTTCCAAGTTTGTGAAATATAAATTTGGAACAGAAAATTTATCATCAATTGTTTCTTCATATAATTTCCTGTAGCCTATAACGATTTTCCCTTTTAATTTTTCCAGAATTGTCCATCTTTTTCGGAACAACCCATATGGCGATGAAGAGGGCCTTATTATCCCTTGTTTTAACATATCTTAAATTTGAGATGCCACTTCTTTGTCATGTACTTGTGGACATATATATATTCTTGAGTATAGGAGCTTGCTAGACTTATTAAAAATTTCGTGTTTAGTTTTTGTAGTGCAAATCAAGTTATCTCCTTCTCTGTAGAACAAATTTTCATTTTCCCTGAGTATTCGTTTTAGAGAGTTTGATTCTTCTCAACTTAAATTTTTGAAAAGTTTTTCCATCATATTTTTGGTGGGCTCTATTTGGCATTGTGAGTTTGTTTCCCTAGGCGCTAAATAATTGAAAAACAATCTGTCATTATTTATTTCTATTGAACCTTCCCCAAAATTGATTTTTGCATTGGAGGGTGCAGTGTATTTTGTCCTATTATAGCTTTAAACGTTTTAAATTTGAAATTCATAATGCTTCCAAGGATCTTATGGATTTCAAGTCGTTTGAACTCTTGAGGCATATTGGTTTTTAATCTTTGGGTAACTTTGAAAATACCACCTAATCCGTTAATTTTTAATAGCTATCTAATTTAAATTTTTCCAAATTTTTCAGACAGTTTTTATCGATACTAGATGTTGATATACCTGTATCTATTAGTACTGGAATAATTTCATTATCTATAGTAAGATTTCTGAAGCTTGTACTAGAAAGTTTGTGTCCCTGAGCTCGTGGTTATTTCTATTTTGACCAAAATCATCTATTTTCATTAGTTTTGATCTATTGTTTTGAGCTTTATATTAAACTTTTTGTGTTTAAAATTTTTTATTATAATTATTTTGTGAATGGTTATTCTGTGAATCTTTTTAAAAATAATTGTTATATTCCCTGATAGTATTTCGTTAGAGTTCTTTTAATAAATGATAACGCTTATCCAATGTTTTGACATTTCTTGATTCCAAAAGGAACATTTTATACTCCGGAGTTAAGACTTTTAAAATTGTTTAGAACTAGACTTTCATTTCGAAGAGGGCTAAATTCTAAAAATTGATTTTAATTTGGGTCTTGAATGAATTTGACATTTAATTTGTTCAAAAGGTCATTTAGACTATTGTAGATGTTGTCAACATTATCTACACTTACCTTATAAATTTTATTGACAAGACAGCTATATGATTCGTGAACGCCATAAGTTGATATAAGGAACTTCTGCACTGTTTTTCGATTCGGTCCAGTTAGTTTCTGGATTGTTTGCCTTGCTACTCCTTTTAGTTTGTTCAAAATAACCCTGAAGGTGTATTCTGCTTGATTTCCAGGGTGTGTTAGAGACAGGATTGTGTTGGCTTCACTGATTTAGGAGTCAAGTGAGTATTCCGAGTGTAGTTTGCTAGAGGTCGTGCTTCTTTGAGCAGACTTTTGAAAAATTAGCTGGTTGTTGTTCCACCATTTTGCTTGTTAAGTTGTTTTTGTTAGATGAAGGTTTTAAGTTGTTGTATTATTGGCTCTTTTTATTTTTTTCAAAAAAGCCAAGGCCAGTTTTAGGGCAATTTGATCCTGAATTGTGTTGAATTTTCTTTTATATTAAATCAAGGGTTTGGTACTTTTTATAATGTTTTTGATATTTAGTCACAGTTTTTGTGCTTATTATCTTTGCGATATTATTAGTAGTTTTTATTTTTCCTTTTTCGAATTCACGTCAAATTGAACTTTTTTTCTGTTGTTCATTTATATTAAGTCACAGTTTTTTGTGCATATTATAGGTTTATTAACTGGCGCTTTTTATCATTCCAAAAAGGTCAGAGCTAAATTTGTTTTTCAAATTCAACCTATTTTGTATTATAGTTTTGTTAAAACACACACTTTACACCTTGATTTTAAAGTCGATTAGTGGTTGTGTTACTATTGATTATATTTTAAACGTTTCACTTTTTAATGATTAGTGGTGCGATAGTGTAAGTTCCAAACACCTTTCACCTTGATTCTGAAGATGGTTAGCGGTGCGTCGGTTTTATAATACACCTTACACTTTGGTTTTTAAAGACTGTTAGCGGTGCAACTAGTAGATTCGGATGTCTTCCCTCCTTTAACGGACGACTGCGCCAGTTACGTTGTTGAACGTTACGATAGTTAAAAATATATATGTAGGAGATTCCTTCCCCGGGATCTCTTTAATAAAAACACTTTGGGTTTTACTTGAACTTATTTCATTTATTTAACACGTTTAGCTATTGCAACAAAAACACTTCTTAACTTTAACTTAACACTCAACTGCTACTCGATAATGTTCAATTTCAACTTCAACTCAACTTTGGCAACAACTTGATTGAATAATCAACTTAAACTTATTAACTTATTCTCAAAGGACTGCTTTTATAAATAAAGATAAGAATGCTGATGAAGCGTTTTCTTTGTGTCTTTGATTCAAGCTGAGAATTGGACTTTAATATGCTGATGTCAGTAACCCAAGTAAGCGCAATTTGATATTGTGAATACGGAATATTCTTATTAGATATATCAAGTTACTGGATGACGGGATATGAGTCATGGATAATCAATACATGAGTCGTGGAAAATTATGATAAACCGTTACTGAATTAAGTGGTTATATGCTGATGCAGCGATTTGGGATGCTGTAAAACTCGCGTAATCCGTCAAAGAAGACGTATTGAAAATCAAACCACACAATGATCCACCCTTTATGTAGGGTTTTCCGTTAAAGACATAATATTAAATAAATGCCAATAAATCGATTGTGAAGCGTGCCGTGTGGCTGATGGCACCGTTTTGTTGAAATAATAAATAATCTTTCAACATATCACGATAGCGCTATCCATTCACGGTAACATGACGGTCGTTTTCGTCTACGAAAAAATGCGACCCAATCACACCTCCGGCATGAAAACCGCACCAAAAAGTAATTTTTTGTAGATGCAACGGTGTCTTAAGGAGCGCATCTGGGATTGTTGCTGACGGATAATGCATATTTTGCTTACTAACAAAGCCATTGAGCTATCGCTGAAGATGATTTTTAGGGTTTTGTAAAATAATTTTACAAAAACCTACTAGTTTCGCGACCAGTCTGTCCGTCTGTCCGTCTGTCCGTCCGTCCGTCCGTGTGTCACAGCAGTTTTTCTCAGAAACTACTTAAGCTAGAAACATCAAATTTTGTATGTAGGTGTAAAGTGGTGATCTCTTCAAAGTTCAACTACAAAAAAAAATTATAAAGTATTTAAGGGGGGTCTCCCCATATAGGAGAGTGACCCCCGGAAAAAAAAATTTCATTGAAGGTAGCCTATATGGGCATCAAATGAAAGGTCTTGATTAGAACTTTTCAAAACTGGTCTTAGTTTGGCAAAATTTGCTTCGAGGGGCGCACAGGGAGGGGAAATACACGAAAAATTTGTGTCCCCCCCCCTCGCGATTGGACACCTGTGATCCGAAAAATCTGAAAAAAATCAGGAATGTAGGCCTTGGTGAGTACAAAAATAACAAATACGTGAGAAGTCGCAATTCACTCAACTTTGTTAGTAATAGTATGATTTATCGATTTTATTGAATTAAGTATTAACGGTACCCTTAAATGAAATGAAATTCAGTACATGGATGCCTATTTATAAGGCTGGTCTATCCTGAAAGTTTTATAAAGATTGAATCATATTTAGCGAAGTTATAGCGGTTTGAATTTTCCTGTATTACTATGGAACAATATGCGCTGCATTTATTACTATGGCAACATATGGCTATGGAACAACATGCGCTTTTTACCGACTCAGACTTTACAGTTTTGCTAGGATTTGCATGAAAATTTCAGGAATGATAGGTGTCATGAATATCTTTGAGAATCGGTTCAGCTAGTGGTATCAGTAATCGTAAAACAAAGTAATGACTGCTTTAAATGCGAACATTAATAATTTTGAGTTATATTTTCCCAACTTCAACGTTTAAGGTGCATGCTTTGAACACTTGATTCAATTTAATGAATGACTAAAGATGAGTACCTACAATTAATGCTCATAAGTGAAACAAGTCAAGGAGGTGGGAGAGAGCTCCTAGCAAAAGGGTTTTGTAACCATTCTAGGATTCGAAAAAATAGGCCATGAATCAATGATAACAGTACAGGAAAGTGGCCCCTGAAAAAAAAAATCATCAAACGTAGCCGAAATGAGTTTAAATGAAAGTTTTCATGGGAGCTTTTCAAAACAGTTGTTGAACTGTCAGTTTTTGCTTCAATGGGGGCACAATGGGGGAAATACATGAAAAATGTGTTTCCTCCGTCGCGGATCGACATCTGAAATAATTATCAAGGGAGAGTTTTATGAGTATAACAATAACATAAACCTCAGAAATCGAAATTCGTTCAACTTTGTTAGTAATAGTATGATCTTCGTATTTCATATTTCCTCCAATAAAATCGTCTTTGACATGTTTCTTGATTTGATTCGATCTGGTGACTGCATTTTGAAAATTGAATACAAAACCCTTCTGACATGAGCGTAGGTCTGTTTACCCAACTTATTTGATAATAGTTCTTGATGGTAACTTTGAATAATTTTCAAACGTTGCTTGTTCGTGAACTTTACAATGATAAAAACATTGGCTTTAAGTGATGTCTTGACACTGGCAGTTTATTCAAAATGTTTAAGGGTGTATTCATATAAAGATATGAAATTTTTATCTCCCTGATGCGAGTTTTGATTAAATACTTGAATTTACACGCTTACAAGGTTCAATTGGCTCAAGAACTGAAGCCTACTGACCATTTCAAGCGTCGGCAATACGCCAAATTTATGGTTGAACAGACAGAAGCGAATGGTGACTTTTCAAAGAAAATCATCTTAAGCCTGTTAATGAGTAAAACAACAAAAATTACCTTAGAAATCAAAATTCACCCAACTTTGTTAATAATAGTATGATAGTCGAATTTCACATTTTCCGCAATAAAATTGTATAGGTAGTCTTAAGCTGTAAGAAATTTTATATTTAGATAGTCCTACGAAAGGACCTTAAACTCTGTAAGTTTGATGAAACTTCAATGTACATCATTCGAAATTTCTCCAATTAAAACAACACTAACACATGATTTTGGTATTTTATGGACTTTCCATTGAATCAGTTACTGCAGTTTTGATTTGATCTTCTCAAAATTTTCCAATAAGGTCAATAACATTAATATTTTAGGGAATTCATTATTTGAGTGATTTTTGTTGGTTTGCAACAAAATGGTTACCGTTGAAATTAAAGAAGCAATGGATTTCCTTATAAACGTGCACATCTCTTTGACATATTTCTTGACTTTATTCGTTGCTGGTGACTGCATTTCTGAAAAATTGAGTACACAACCCTTCTGACATGAGCGTAGTTTTGATCTCTCAACTTGCCTATGATGTCTTCAAAATTTTGAATGCTCTATGGCTCTGTGGACCCCAGCGGAAAGCCCAATGAATAGTGAAATTTCGTCTATTTTGGGGCGCCCACAATGGCAGTTGTCTATTTGCCTTTTCGCTTTATGACATGTATTTTTATGATCACTTGTATGGTGTGGTTAAAGCTGCAAGTACCTTCTGGGGATGATATTTACGTGACGGCTTAACTCACAAGCTGTTTGATTTATGTTCGGTCAAGATTAAATTCAAAAGTTATAGACAAACGCTATCAATTCGATATATCATACGGTTGTCCGAAACCCTGTCTTCGTTTTGTTTGATTTGAGGATCTTTTTCGGGCAAATTTAAAGCCATAATTGTTTCAGTATAATGTAACAATTCACAGGGTAAGAAAATAAAAACCAGCAGCATAGCCCGCAACAAATACGATATTTTGCATGCTCCACCTCGTACGTCTTGCCATTTGAATTGTATTTTTGCGAGCTCTTCTCGGCTTCCTTGACATCTGAGAAGTTTCACGGAAATTTACATAATGTGCTTAATATCTTGATACGTATTTGGAAGTGCATATCTCGATACGTATTTGGAAGTGCATATTTTGATACGTATTTGGAAGTCACCGTCTCACAGCCTACTGTGAAGAATCGGTTCGAGGGATATCATTATTTTGCTAGATCTCCATTTCAATGAAACTTTGAGGAAGAGTACTGTCAGGCAAAGAGGCTAGTGTAATCTTTCAAGTGCACTTTGGATTTTTATCAACAAATATTTCCAAGTTTTCTCTTGGTTTCACGTTAAATCTAACATCCATGGGGTACAATGAATTTTATTCCCCTATTCTTTTCACTTGATACGAAATAAAATTGAAAGTATACTGTTGAGAAAACATAAGATTCTGAATGTACAATAACAGAAAAGAAAATTAAAATTTGAAAAACATAGAACGAAAATTAAAAGGACCATCGAATATTGTGTAATTATTTAATTGATGAGTATGTAGTGAACAGTAGGGAATATCCGTAAAGGACTGCAGCGATGGTCTGCTGCCTCGGCAAAAGAGGATGGTAATATCAGCCACGATTGGCCTTGTCTGGGGACGCGTGAATGAGCTGGCAGGCTAGCGTTGCGGTGTCGTGAGGCGGGTTCATTGCCCCCCAGTACAAGGACCCACTACAAAAGAATTTCGCGTTCACGAATTCTCGAGTCGGCCGAAGTCGAAAAATGTAGGTAACTAACGAAGGGGAAAATTGCTTGCTCAGAGAACAAGGCAAAACGAGTGAAAACAGGCGGACGAGGGGAGACATCGTCGTTATCCGACGATTCTTATGGCGCACAAATCAGAGTGGGCCAACCGGATGGATGTGGTGCCCCCTCGCACCCGTCCAACCGGATCTAGATCCAAATGTTGACGTCACCGTACTTCTCCTGTTTGAGCGGGAAACTCATACCTACCTCCTTTGTATGAGCCCCCCCCCCATCAACGGGTAATATGGATGTGGCCGATTTATGTCATAGAATTATGTGATCGGGTCACATAACTCTATGTCATAAAACGGGAACGTGAGTGGAAGGCCACTCAACCCGGCAAGAGCCCCTGAAAACGACAAATTAGATGGAGCGCCCCCGATGGCTAGCCCATATGAGCGAATAAGCCTACCACCGGTGCGGGTCCCATACCCGGTCAGAGGGAACGAAATGGGAAGACTGGATTTATAGTTTAATTCACCATCCTATTCATTATTTTTCTTGGCTTTGACAGTAGTTCATAACAATTTCAATTTAAATTTTCGAGGTGGAAACTAATTAATAGTCATCAGAAATATTCCAAGAACTGCGTTCCCTACATCAATAAATTCACAATCTAGAACTAATTCCGATTTTCAAAATTGAGAAAAAAAATGAAATCAACGAAATAACAAACAAGAAATGCATTTAAGCGATTGTAATCGTCCGAAATAAGATCAAACTATACAGCCCATTGCAAAAAGCAGCGACGTTGAATGTCGTTAGCAACATAATAAACTGCAACTCGTACAGGTTAAGAAAAAACACTAAAAGATTGTTGCATTCAGCTTAAGTGGAAGGAAAATGAGGGAAAAAAATTTAGTATAATAAATTAACAAATTGACTAACAACGAGATGTAAAGATGAAAACTATATATGCACACAATAATTTATAAATGCTTATAAATCGGTTCACTTCTTGTTTGTGTTTCTTTGTCGGTTTCGTCTTTTCTTAATTCATTTTAGATGCACAATGATATACTCCCAGTTACATTTGTTGTTTTTATTTTATCCTTTTTTGACAATAAATAGAAACTTAAAACTGAAAATTTTTTTAATGCTATGTCATTATTTTATTTTGCAAGTTTTGACGCAATGTTACATTTTGTTAATATAAGTTTTGTTCACTTTCCTTTTTGAATTGTTTTGCCTTAAATTCTTACAGTATATTCTCTTAATATCTAGTAGAGTTGACCGTTATGAGGTATATTTGTTTACTTTGTATTGATTTTGTTTCTTAAGATTCGTTTACAAGATAATCGCAATAAGTTAAAAATTTGTCATTGAAATTGTTGATTTGTTTGTCATGTATTTTTTGTGTACTATTCACTTTAAATATCTCAATACCCGAAACAACAGATAATTTGACTCTAGGAAATAAAAGATGAAAGTAATCAAATACAATAACTTTGGTTAAGAAGCTATAATTAGTATGACTGAATTAATTTGATATAATTGGGTGTATTATCTTTGTATTTCAATTAATTTTCTGACTTTGTTTGAATAGAACACTTTTCATACCTCGGATTTTAGGCTGAATTCTTACCTCCATCTTCAATGAACACTTAGAGTCCCTCATCAGAAATTTGTTTTCGTCTCCAGTTTGTATTTATTAATGTTGCAGCCAGTTTGACATTATTAGTGCTGCAGCCAGACCCTTAATTCAATTGTTTCGCAATGATTTCAACCATTTACTGTAAAAATCTTGAGGAAGTTTCATTTTCATTTCATTTATTGGTTTAACGTTCCTTCAACTCATGAATTAAAATACGTGCATTCTTTTCTTGAACATATGGTGCTCCAAGTCTGATTGCTGTGTTTTTCGAAGAAATGAATGACGATGTCCCACAACATGTGCAGTTTAGTTGATTTCGTGCGATAAAGACAACACACAAAATCAGGGAAATCATTTAACGAGCACTTTAACTGATTCGGCACTTATCTGCATAACAATCCACTAGCGAAATAATCTACCATAATTTTCAAAAAAAAGATTCACGATAGACTCCCCCTTACAATCTCGGCTTGCAACCACCTTGCACCTTCGTCATCGACTCGTATTGTGATTTAGCCAACACATGTGTCACCCTTTCACTTCAAGGGTAGACGCGCTGTCCAGCCTTGCGGGCCCGGTTCGCTCCGTCGGAGACGGCGCAGGCGCCAACTCGCTATCCCTAGGCTGGATGGATTCAACAATAGGATCGTCAGCGAGTAGACGATCCGTCAGCGCACGCACGAGGGTTAAACACTAGAACAACAGGGAAGAAAAGAAAAACGTGTCACCTCCTCTATCTACACTTGACCCTAACCTTCCCCAACTTACCCTGTTTACCCACACCACGACCTCCTGAAAGAAAATATGTTAATCCGAACGAGGAAAAAGAAAATCTCCCCGCTTGAACGTCGCGCACAATCCAAGTTACCTTTTTTCATTAACAACAATAAAAATATTTCCGGTGATAATTAAATCAATATATTCACACAAATGAATTCGATTAGATAAATGTAAGAACAAATATAATTTAAACAAAAAAAAAAGGTACCTTTTCCTACTTTTCGCTAAACTATCCTTAACTTGGGGCCCCAGCAAACGATCGTCTGTGGATATTTGCGCCAATCTCGGGAGCCGGATTCTCGTTCTGTTCAGCTCCTCGCTGAACGAAATTGTTCTTCCGTGGTATGATGAGTGCCGTGGTGACGATGATGATGTTGATATTAGTCCTAATCACCTTTTTCGCGCTGCTGGATTTGTATCCCTCGATCTCTCTTCACTCGAGTCAAACCAAAAAAAAGAGGGCCTCCGTTATCCCTCAGCCCTTTAAATTCGTTCGCCTTAACGGACGCCCGCTACATTGGAGGTGGTTGGCCTCCCATCCGTACGACGAACTTCTTTTCTGCTTTTGGCGCGGTTCGTAGCGCGGCTACCAACCATCTTCGCTACCTCGGCTCCGCACCCATGGTTGCTGTATGCGAGTTGGTCTGCATTACCCATTATTTTGGGATCAGCTGGGCAGTCCCAATATGTGGATCACTAGATCATCGCAGAATGACATCGCCGAATGACATTTTGTAGTTGTCAGCGGAAAGTGAGTACAACGCGATTTCGATCCATTAGCTTACGCCATTGAGTTGTATTTCCATCCTGAAAAACGTGTTATTGTCGCTAGAATCGCACGCCCTGCATTCAATCGCTTGTTATGACAGCAAGTGTAAGTGAATGGTTCGCAAGTCAGTGTTCAGATTTGTCTTTAAAGAAAATGTTAAATGAATTGTGAAAAAGCGTCCCCGAAAGAAATGTTTGTCCGCTTCATTTCGCCGCGTCATTACTTATATGTTGCAAGTGATTGGTTTGCACGTCACGATAATGTTGCATGTCAGGAATTAGTGAAATAATTTAGAAATTTCCGAATGTCGGTCGACTTGAGCGTAGTACAGGTGATATGTGTACCTGGTCGTGATGCTTGCATTACATCGTGAGTATTGTCCAACTTGGGAGTCGCCTCGTCTTGGCGTCGCACCAGAGACGCAGTCAGGAAAGTGTAAATTGGAGCCGGCAAGTCCCCCGAGGTAAGTCTTTGCATTCGTACACGACAATCAATGTATTTTACGATAGCCTCGCATGTTTATGTTTCCGTTTGCGCGATGCATCCCGTCACGGTTTTGATGTTGACATTACCTTTGATTACGGTTGATCCATCTAGTGCGGTGACCAGGAGTGGGCCCCTTAAATGCCTTCCGAGTAGGTGATAGCCTTTGTGGAGCACTTGCGTTAGATGCGTTGCCATAGGTTATCCTTGTTGGGAAGAGTGATGGTCGACCGGCCCCCTTCTGATGTCGATCGTTATCCGTTGCTGCCGTTTGCTCCCTACCTAAGTTAAACGCCCTACTCTAGCTCGACTAATAAATAACATTGCTTGTCATACAACAATAACATTTTCCTTTTGTATTATGCAACAATAACATTTTTTTTCTTTTGTATGAAAGTAGTATTTCTGTTAAAGTTAAGACCAAAATACGATGGGTCAACTGTTACCTCGATGCTCAAGCGGGTTTGGGGTGTGTAATGACATGCATCCCGATCTCCTTAGTGGTCGTGGTGTGGTCTCCGGGTGGAAGTTGGTCATCCGTAACATTCCCCCCCTACTTCAAGTGAATTTCCCTGGAAATTCACTCCTTCGTTATGCCCTACTGCTGCCGGCTGCACTTCTGAAGTAACTGGTTACTCGCAACTCCCTTCAATTTCCAAACCTATTCCCATATACACCGATGTCTTAATAAAGTTCCAAATCTGTGGCTAATTTAATACTCCCTACTTCTTATCGAGCTTTATCCCTATCTCTATTTATGCCTCCTGTGTACCTATGCGTTTAAGTAAAACGGTATGGGTATATATAGCTTTGCTATTAATGTGATAATCCTTTTCATTATATGAGCCATACCACTTATTGCTGCTCCAACCCCAATGACGCTACCGATCTACTTCTAACAAGTGCTAATCCTTTATTCTTTCATGGTAATTACCCTCCACCAATCATCCCTAATCCCCTATATTATAACTACCCATCTTAATAACTATCCCTCCATCAATCATCCTCAATACCCTATCTTATAACTACCTGTCTAAATAACTATCCCTCCACCAATCATCCCTAATCCCCTATCTTATAACTACCTGTCTAAATAACTATGATTATTCTAATGTCTCACTACTCGTTTTTAGATCGCGAACTCTATGTGACGGAAGGGAAAACTAACGACTCGGGACCCCACAAAGCCAGCGGATAAAAAAAAGGAAAAAAAAAGATGAAAGCACCCACGCAAATGGAGTTCGCGTGTCTTGCATGTGGTGGTTCCAGCGACACGCAGCTATCGGAACAACACGCCCCGACAACGCGGACATAACCCGGACGGCACGGAGCAACTTAATTACTTCCGAATACTTAAATCTAGAGGTAAACATTTGCAATTGACATTACATGTCTGTTGTGTCGTTATATCACTTTTATTTGTGCTTTCCTCCCCCTTTCTCTGGTGTTTAGCGACTTAGCTTTGTCCCGCTATTCTATGAACGGCTTCAAATCCTTGACGTGCCAGGTACCCGCGTCTCTGCCTTTCTCTTCCCGTAACTGGTAAGTCCAACCGGACACTTTCTTCCCTATCCTAAACGGACCCAAGTACTCAGGAGCCAACTTGGCTGAGTAGAATTTGGATGCGTCGGAGATAGTATAATTCCTCCTCCATACTCGGTCCCCCACCTGGTAACCTATATCCCGCTTCCTGAGGTTATACCGGTTAGAGTTTTGTTCGGCAGCCGCCTGCATACGCTGCGATACTTCCGTCCGCAGTATCTCTAGATCCCTTGCCCGTTGCTCAGGATCCATCTCCTCTTGAGGTCGCTCTGGCCCTTCACCCGGTTCCTGCAGAACCCGCATTTCCGTGCCAAAATTGTAAAAGTAAGGGGTGCCTCGCATGGTTTCGTGCCTATAGGTTCGTAGCGCGCAAGCGATTTTTGCCAATTGTCGGTCCCAGTCCCGATGATTTTCCGACACGTAGGATCGTAACATGCGTTTGATGTCTTGATTCCTACGCTCGGCAGTGTTCGCCTGGGGATGGTATAGCGCAGTAAACTTAATCCGCGTTCCGTACCCCTCGACTAATTGCTGTAGGCCCTTCCCGCGAAATCGGACACCGTTATCGCACACTAACCACCTCGGAACTCCAAACAGCAGGAATACATGTTCCTCCAATAACCTGCAGATCTCCCTTGCCGTGGCCTTCCGTAGTGGGAATAGTAGAGAAAATTTAGTCACATAATCCAGAATGGTCAGAACATAATAGTGCCCGCGTGTAGATCGAGGTAGTGGGCCCACCAAGTCTACACAAATCATCTCCCACGGCCTTGTCGCTTCTCCTGCACGCGAAACCATAAAACCAGGCTGAACCTTCCTTTCCACCTTGATTGCCTGACATACCTTACATCGGTTCACATAGGTACGAGCGTCAGCGGACATCTTCGGCCAGTAATAGAACTGCGACAGCCGATGAATCGTTCGGTCGATCCCCATATGACCCGCCGTTGGTTGGTCATGGCAACGCATGAGGGCTTCTCGCCTTTCACCCTTGGGAAAAACCCTTTTCCACGAGTCGGCTCCTTCTAACGCAGGATATCGTCCCGGTACATGTTTCCACAGCTCTTCGTCCTTGATCCTCCAGTCGGGGTATAGCTCTCCGTTAGTGCGTATCCGCGCCTTCATTCGCTCGTACCAAACATCCCCTTGGTTCTTGGCCACCTCCACCGTTTCCACAGTGACTGACCTCGATAATGCATCCGGAACCAAATGCTCGCTGCCTTTGCGGTGCATTACCTCATAATCGAACTGTTGCAAACGGACAGCCCAGCGAGCCAACCTCCCCGTAGGGTCCTTTAGATTGTTGAGCCAAACCTAAGAGTGGTGATCCGTTATTACGCGGAAATGCGAGCCCTCGATATACGGGCGTAGCTTCTCCACCGTCCAAAGGACTGCCAAGCACTTCCTCTCGGTGGTTGAATATTTTCGCTCCGCTTTGGTCAGAGCGCGGCTCAAATAACAGACCACCTTCTCCCCCTCCAGAAAAGTTTGGCTCAACACGGCTCCCACACCCACATCTGAGGCATCCGTCTGCACATTGAATGGGATGCTGAAATCAGGACACGTCAAAATAGGTGCTGAGGCCAGTTTCAATTTACAACGTTCGAAGGCTTCCTCACATTCGGTGGTCCAGTCATATTTTTTATGCTTGCGCAATAAATCGGTTAGGGGTGCTACCAAAGAGGCATGATCCGGGATGAACCTCCGATACCACGATACCATCCCAAGGAACTGTTGGATCTGCTTCACCGTATGAGGCCGTTGTATTTTTAACATGCTCTCGACTTTCTCAGGGTCGACATTCAACCCGTTCTCGTTCGCCACATAATCCAGGTATTTCAGCTCGGCTCGGCAAAAATGACATTTTTCCCGCGATAGTCTCAGTCCCGCTTGCCGCAGACGCTTGAATCCCTCGGAGAGAACCTCCAGGTGTTGACTGAACGTGGGTGTTACGATAATAATGTCGTCGAGGTATGTGAACACGAAAGGTTCCATTTCCGGGCCCAACACTTTGTCAATTAGGCGCTGGTGCATTCGACAGACCAAACGGCATTCTCCGAAATTGAAAAAGACCCCGCCCTGGGATGGTAAACGCCGTGAACTGACGTGATTCTTCCACCACTGGGACCTGCCAGTAAGCTGCTTTAATATCCAAAGTGGATAGATACCTTGCATCCCGTAGCTTATCTAAAGTGGCGGAAATATACGGAAGGGGATACGCATCCCGTGCGGTGACTTGATTCACCTTACGGAAATCTACACAGAATCTGTACGACCCATCCTTTTTCTTCACCATTAATATCGGGGAAGACCATGCGCTCTTAGAGGGCTCCACTACGCCTAGCGCCAACATCTCATCCAGCTCCGTATTAATGTTCCTCTGCATGGTAGGTGAGACCGGATAATAACCCTGCTTGATGGGCGCTGCATCCGTCTTGATGACGTGCTCCACCAGATTAGTGCAACCCAGCCCCTCCCCCATGTTTTGGAACTCTATCCCAATTAACTGGGCTAACTCCTCTTCTTCAGACTGAGTCAATACAGACCTACTGTGTAGATGTCCCCCCAACATCACCGCCTCATGGCATGCAAAACCCCACCTGTTATCCCGCAGGTTCAAAAGGACCCCAAACTGCCGCAAAAAATCTACTCCCAAAATAATTTTGTGAGCAAGAGCCGGTACCACCAATACCTCCAGCCACTTCACCCTGCCCTCCAACCGAAAAGGTACCCAAGCCCTCCCCTCTATCGGGCACTGGCCGTTGTCGGCTAGGCTCACCGCCTGATTCTGCGCAGTGATCATCTCCACCCCCATTTCCCGCATCTCGGACCAACGATCTCCCCCGACAATTGTATTGGACGCCCCCGAGTCAACGAGGCCCTTAAAGCGCTTGCCCAACACCCAAACCTCCAAATGTGGTCGTTCGTCCCCCCGACTATTTGAAAATAAAAAACTCGTACCCACGGCCCCCAACTCCTCCCCGGCTCCGGTGCTCAGTTCGCCGCCTAACGAGCACCGTGCTCGTTTCCCGACGGACCCGCCTGGGCCGGCGCTCGACCCCGCTGAGTAGAGCAATTCGGACAGGTGAATTTTGTTGCTCCAGACCGACCGCAGCCGAAGCATCTACGTGGTTGGCGACATTCCCGGGAGATGTGTCCTACACCGTTGCAGTTCCAGCACTTGACTCCTGCAGCTCTGCCCTCCGGAACTATTTCGCTCACTGTAGGGACCTCCTCATAGGCTAAATCTGGTTCCAATAGCTTTGACGTCCTACGGCTAGGTGGGGGCACAAACGCATCAACCGCCGCCTTAGTAGCCTCCATTTTCCGTCCCAACTGCACCAACTGCGCAACCGATGACACCTCTCTTAATGATAACTTCACCTGGTAGAACGGGCTAATGTTATCCAGCAAAATCTCCAGCTTCCTGGCTTCCGAACAGGGTTCTCCCAATCTGCGAAACAGTCCATCCATGATAGCCAACTCCAATGGACTCGTTCCTTCCTTGCGTCCGCTGACGAATTTCTTCCCACAGCCTTTTATTGTATTTGGGGGTAAAAATTCTGTCCGCAGCTCCTGGCAAAGTTCATCCCAGGAAGCTACCCGCTCCCGTACCGAACTAAACCAAATCAGGGCTTTACCCTCAAAAAGCTCCGCGGCCATCCTCATCAGCTGTGGCTTTGTCACGCCCTTCGTTAACCGAAGCTCCTCTACCCTTTCCAGAAAAGCACTTACCGAACCGGGAGAATCGCTGGAGAATTTGATCCCCCACTTGGACACGTCTGGAACCTTGCCTACTCCCGGATCATCCCGATGTACCTCCACCGTCTGAGTTGCTGGCCCTTCCGATTCAAGTAGCCGCCCCTCAGTGATTGCGCTCGGCTCCTCTACTTGTTTCTCCGCTCCCGTGTCACTCTCCTCTTCTACCTTCTCCGTGATCCTTTCGGGAGGACCTGCCTTCAGCCCGGGTGCATCGTTAACTCTGCCTCCCGGCTTAGTGCTGGTTTTTTCTCCCGTTAACCTCACTTTCGGTGTAGATGTCCTGCCTCTAGGAACGGTTTCCTCCGCCATCTCCTCCAAGTTGCCACCCGCTGTTACATCCAGACCCCCTAACGCTATCATGAAATCTTTTTTCAATCTGTCCACGATCTTTTCCTCCTCGGGATCCTCAGCTTGGATATTCGCCAACCTTCGCTGGCAAAACTCGATCTTGGCCAATATCTTCCAATACTCTCCCGACTCTCTATCACCCGAGAATCCTTCCACCAGGGAGTTAACTTCTGCCCATTTTTCCTCCAGCGCCTTGATATCCTCTGCGGGTGTGTAAGGGTACTCTTTGAAATTCACCATACTTGTGTTTTTTAACTTCTCCGCCCGTACCGCCACCCGTAACTTTGCTCGCATCTCATCCACTGTCCCAGCAGGCAGCCCCCTAATAGCCAATTCATATTGGAGCTCGTCGCTGGCCAGACGATTTATCAGCATCCTTCCCTTCCCTGCCATATTTAACTTATTACTAATTTAAATTAAATTTACGTACTACTTATTTTATATACCTATATATATATATATATATATATATATATATATATATATATATATATATATATATATATATATATATATATATATATATATATATATATATATAAATTCCGCTACTATTTTCACCTACACTATACTAGCACTAGCGAGGGAGGAAAAAAATATTATTCATCAGTTCCAATGGTTTACTTTTACTCAATTCAGCACTAACGACACATTCACTCCGCAATCATTCATTCCACAGTCAGATCAAAAAAAAGAAAACACTCACTCCCAAACAACCCGCAAATTCGAATTTATCCTTCGCACTTCCCCTCACACCAACACTCACACTTCTATCCCAACGCACCCCCGCAAACTCACACTTTCACCAACACTCGCACTTTTAACGCAATACACCCCCACAAATTTACAATCTCACCAACGCTCGCACTTCCATCGCAACACACCCCCGCAAATTCACACTAGGAAACAACACACTATCACTCACTGAATCACCCTAGGAAAACACTCCCGCAATTTCACACTAGATTTTCACTATCACTCATTGAATCACCCTAGAAAAACACTTCCGCAAATTCACACTAGATAATCACTATCACTCACTGAATCACCCTAGAAAAACACTTCCGCAAATTCACACTAGATAAACACTATCACTCACTGAATCACCCTAGGAAAACACTCCCGCAAATTCACACTGACTTCCACTTCTATAATGACTTAACTTGTCTCGCCTTAATGTGCCCCACGTTGGGCGCCAATTTGTCACCCTTTCACTTCAAGGGTAGACGCGCTGTCCAGCCTTGCGGGCCCGGCTCGCTCCGTCGGAGACGGCGCAGGCGCCAACTCGCTATCCCTAGGCTGGATGGATTCAACAATAGGATCGTCAGCGAGTAGACGATCCGTCAGCGCACGCACGAGGGTTAAACACTAGAACAACAGGGAAGAAAAGAAAAACGTGTCACCTCCTCTATCTACACTTGACCCTAACCTTCCCCAACTTACCCTGTTTACCCACACCACGACCTCCTGAAAGAAAATATGTTAATCCGAACGAGGAAAAAGAAAATCTCCCCGCTTGAACGTCGCGCACAATCCAAGTTACCTTTTTTCATTAACAACAATAAAAATATTTCCGGTGATAATTAAATCAATATATTCACACAAATGAATTCGATTAGATAAATGTAAGAACAAATATAATTTAAACAAAAAAAAAAGGTACCTTTTCCTACTTTTCGCTAAACTATCCTTAACTTGGGGCCCCAGCAAACGATCGTCTGTGGATATTTGCGCCAATCTCGGGAGCCGGATTCTCGTTCTGTTCAGCTCCTCGCTGAACGAAATTGTTCTTCCGTGGTATGATGAGTGCCGTGGTGACGATGATGATGTTGATATTAGTCCTAATCACCTTTTTCGCGCTGCTGGATTTGTATCCTTCGATCTCTCCTCACTCGAGTCAAACCAAAAAAAAGAGGGCCTCCGTTATCCCTCAGCCCTTTAAATTCGTTCGCCCTAACGGACGCCCGCTACATTGGAGGTGGTTGGCCTCCCATCCCTACGACGAACTTCTTTTCTGCTTTTGGCGCGGTTCGTAGCGCGGCTACCAACCATCTTCGCTACCTCGGCTCCGCACCCATGGTTGCTGTATGCGAGTTGGTCTGCATTACCCATTATTTTGGGATCAGCTGGGCAGTCCCAATATGTGGGTCACTAGATCATCGCAGAATGACATCGCCGAATGACATTTTGTAGTTGTCAGCGGAAAGTGAGTACAACGCGATTTCGATCCATTAGCTTACGCCCTTGAGTTGTATTTCCATCCTGAAAAACGTGTTATTGTCGCTAGAATCGCACGCCCTGCATTCAATCGCTTGTTATGACAACAGTGTAAGTGAATGGTTCGCAAGTCAGTGTTCAGATTTGTCTTTAAAGAAAATGTTAAATGAATTGTGAAATAGCGTCCCCGAAAGAAATGTTTGTCCGCTTCATTTCGCCGCGTCATTACTTATATGTTGCAAGTGATTGGTTTGCACGTCACGATAATGTTGCATGTCAGGAATTAGTGAAATAATTTAGAAATTTCAGAATGTCGGTCGACTTGAGCGTAGTACAGGTGATATGTGTACCTGGTCGTGATGCCTGCATTACATCGTGAGTATTGTCCAACTTGGGAGTCGCCTCGTCTTGGCGTTGCACCAGAGACGCAGTCAGGAAAGTGTAAATTGGAGCCGGCAAGTCCCCCGAGGTAAGTCTTTGCACTCGTACACGACAATCAATGTATTTTACGATAGCCTCGCATGTTTATGTTTCCGTTTGCGCGATGCATCCCGTCACGGTTTTGATGTTGACATTACCTTTGATTACGGTTGATCCATCTAGTGCGGTGACCAGGAGTGGGCCCCTTAAACGCCTTCTGAGTAGGTGATAGCCTTTGTGGAGCGCTTGCGTTAGATGCGTTGCCATAGGTTATCCTTGTTGGGAAGAGTGATGGTCGACCGGCCCCCTTCTGATGTCGATCGTTATCCGTTGCTGCCGTTTGCTCCCTACCTAAGTTAAACGCCCTACTCTAGCTCGACTAATAAATAACATTGCTTGTCATACAACAATAACATTTTCCTTTTGTATTATGCAACAATAACATTTTTTTTATGAAAGTAGTATTTCTGTTAAAGTTAAGACCAAAATACGATGAGTCAACTGTTACCTCGATGCTCAAGCGGGTTTGGGGTGTGTAATGACATGCATCCCGATCTCCTTAGTGGTCGTGGTGTGGTCTCCGGGTGGAAGTTGGTCATCCGTAACAATGTTTCGACTGCAAATTACACTTCGCGATCTTAATATATTGAATGTATATTTTGCTTTCTATTCGAAACAGATATACACGATACGATATATCAGCAAGCACAATGAAATCGTCAAGCTTCACTTTTTTGGCTAGCTAGTTGACCGACCGACTCCCCCGCGTGCTTGCTGTTTCTCAAGCGGACTCCCTGTTTGTCCACAAACTTGTCTTTATTTTTCATCCCACAGTGAATCGCTTCAGCTAATTCCCACCACTCTGTTCACTTCTCTTCCGTGATGTAATACACTTTTGAGCAGTAATATATCACCGTTCCTCAAACCCGGAATTTTATATACAGATTGGAAATTTTCAAAATAGAATTTAATTAACGTAGAAAAAAATTAAAATGAAGTAAGGAAATTTGTTAAGTAGGAAAGAAATTTAAATCAAGCAAAGAAAATTTTAAAGGGGCGAAGAAATTCAGTAAAGTAAAATAGTAAGGAAACGAAAGTTTTAATTTGTTGCGAAAGTTAAATCTCATGACGAATAAAATTGAAGGGAGACATTTAAATTTTAATATAAAAGAAAATTGATAAAAGATAGCATTTAATACGGTTAATACTATGAAAAAGTATTCTACAAAAATATCTTTGCAAATAAAATCAATTACATATTTTTTTTTCTCCAATCTGCCACAAAACTCCGAGTAGGAGATACGAAGGTTTTCGGGCAGTTTGATTGTGTGACTGCTCGGTTAATACAAATATTAATCTCGACAGCTGGGAATGTGCTTTTACTTAAAGGGAAAACATATATATTATGTTTCAAATGTAGCAACTTAAGAAATTTGTGAAAAGAATAAAAACGTTTTTGGTTTATTTTTCGTAATTCACAGAAATAAAATAAAATTTATAGAACATTTATTTCCAAATAAAAAAGGAACAAGGCCGATTAAAAATGAAAATGAGATGCTAGTAATTAACCGAAAGAAGAATATTACTGATTAAATACAAAAAAAAATACAATAAAATTGAAGTAAGCCTTGACAAAAATTTATACACTGTTACAGCATCAACGTTACAGAACATTTATTTCCAAATAAAAACGGAACAAGGCCGATTAAAAATGAAAATGTGATGCTAGTAATTAACCGAAAGAAGAATATAACTGATTAAATACAAAAAAAAATACAGTAAAATTGAAGTAAGTCTTGACAAAAATTTAAACACTGTTACAGCATCAACGTCATGCGATCTAAGTGTAAATTTAATACAACAATACACATGCAGATAATTGCAAAAAAAGTGAAAAAATAAATGAACTGTATTTATACTTATGCAGCAAGCAAGTTAAACAATAGAAAAGAAAACAAGTTGGGTAGACAGACCTATGCCCATGTCAGAAGGGTTTTGTACTCTACTTACAAAATGCTGTAACCAGTAACGAATAAAATCAAGAAACATGTCATGTTCGGGGATCATACGCAGACGCAGTCAGGAAAGTGTAAATTGGAGCCGGCAAGTCCCCCGAGGTAAGTCTTTGCACTCGTACACGACAATCAATGTATTTTACGATAGCCTCGCATGTTTATGTTTCCGTTTGCGTGATGCATCCCGTCACGGTTTTGATGTTGACATTACCTTTGATTACGGTTGATCCATCTAGTGCGGTGACCGGGAGTGGGCCCCTTAAACGCCTTCTGAGTAGGTGATAGCCTTTGTGGAGCGCTTGCGTTAGATGCGTTGCCATAGGTTATCCTTGTTGGGAAGAGTGATGGTCGACCGGCCCCCTTCTGATGTCGATCGTTATCCGTTGCTGCCGTTTGCTCCCTACCTAAGTTAAACGCCCTACTCTAGCTCGACTAATAAATAACATTGCTTGTCATACAACAATAACATTTTCCTTTTGTATTATGCAACAATAACATTTTTTTTATGAAAGTAGTATTTCTGTTAAAGTTAAGACCAAAATACGATGAGTCAACTGTTACCTCGATGCTCAAGCGGGTTTGGGGTGTGTAATGACATGCATCCCGATCTCCTTAGTGGTCGTGGTGTGGTCTCCGGGTGGAAGTTGGTCATCCGTAACAATGTTTCGACTGCAAATTACACTTCGCGATCTTAATATATTGAATGTATATTTTGCTTTCTATTCGAAACAGATATACACGATACGATATATCAGCAAGCACAATGAAATCGTCAAGCTTCACTTTTTTGGCTAGCTAGTTGACCGACCGACTCCCCCGCGTGCTTGCTGTTTCTCAAGCGGACTCCCTGTTTGTCCACAAACTTGTCTTTATTTTTCATCCCACAGTGAATCGCTTCAGCTAATTCCCACCACTCTGTTCACTTCTCTTCCGTGATGTAATACACCTTTGAGCAGTAATATATCACCGTTCCTCAAACCCGGAATTTTATATACAGATTGGAAATTTTCAAAATAGAATTTAATTAACGTAGAAAAAAATTAAAATGAAGTAAGGAAATTTGTTAAGTAGGAAAGAAATTTAAATCAAGCAAAGAAAATTTTAAAGGGGCGAAGAAATTCAGTAAAGTAAAATAGTAAGGAAACGAAAGTTTTAATTTGTTGCGAAAGTTAAATCTCATGACGAATAAAATTGAAGGGAGACATTTAAATTTTAATATAAAAGAAAATTGATAAAAGATAGCATTTAATACGGTTAATACTATGAAAAAGTATTCTACAAAAATATCTTTGCAAATAAAATCAATTACATATTTTTTTTTCTCCAATCTGCCACAAAACTCCGAGTAGGAGATACGAAGGTTTTCGGGCAGTTTGATTGTGTGACTGCTCGGTTAATACAAATATTAATCTCGACAGCTGGGAATGTGCTTTTACTTAAAGGGAAAACATATATATTATGTTTCAAATGTAGCAACTTAAGAAATTTGTGAAAAGAATAAAAACGTTTTTGGTTTATTTTTCGTAATTCACAGAAATAAAATAAAATTTATAGAACATTTATTTCCAAATAAAAACGGAACAAGGCCGATTAAAAATGAAAATGAGATGCTAGTAATTAACCGAAAGAAGAATATTACTGATTAAATACAAAAAAAAATACAATAAAATTGAAGTAAGCCTTGACAAAAATTTATACACTGTTACAGCATCAACGTTACAGAACATTTATTTCCAAATAAAAACGGAACAAGGCCGATTAAAAATGAAAATGTGATGCTAGTAATTAACCGAAAGAAGAATATAACTGATTAAATACAAAAAAAAATACAGTAAAATTGAAGTAAGTCTTGACAAAAATTTAAACACTGTTACAGCATCAACGTCATGCGATCTAAGTGTAAATTTAATACAACAATACACATGCAGATAATTGCAAAAGAAGTGAAAAAATAAATGAACTGTATTTATACTTATGCAGCAAGCAAGTTAAACAATAGAAAAGAAAACAAGTTGAGTAGACAGACCTATGCCCATGTCAGAAGGGTTTTGTACTCTACTTACAAAATGCTGTAACCAGTAACGAATAAAATCAAGAAACATGTCATGTTCGGGGATCATACTATTATTGGCAAAGTTGAAAGAATTTTTGACTTCTGAGGTATTTGTTATAGTTATACCCATAAATATCTCCCTTGAACATTTTCCCAGATTTTCTAGATCACGGGTGTCCATTCGCGAGGGAGGAAACACATTTTTAATGTATTTCCCCCTGTGCCCCCACTGAAGCAAAAACGGTCAGTTTAAGGACTGTTTTGAAAAGCTCTCATAGAGAACTTTCAGTTGATACTCATATCGGCTAACCTTTCATGAATTTTTTTTTTTCAGGGGCCACTCCTCTGTACTGTAATCATCGATTCATGGCCTGTTTTTTCGAATCTTGGAATGGTTACAAAGCCCTATTGCTAGGAGCTCTCTCCTGCCTCTAAGACTTATTTCAATTGTATGTATTCATCTTCATGATACCTATCATTCCTGAAATTTTCATGTAAAAGCGCATATGGCGCCATAGCCATATGTTTCCATAGTAATACAGGGCATATTGTTCCATAGTAATACAGGAAAATTCAAATCGCTATAACTTCGTTAAATACTGTTCGATCTTTATGAAACTTATAAATAATCATCTGTTTGCTAAATTTCATTGAATTCAAGGGTACCGCTAAGATTTTATTCAAGAAAACGTAAAATCGATAAATCATACTATTACTAAAAAAGTTGAGTGAATTTCGACTTCTCATGTTTTTGTTGTTGTTGTACTCATAAAGGCCTACATTTGTGATTTTTTTCGGATTTTTCGGATGGAAGGTGTCCAATCGCGAGGGGGGGTACGCAAAAAGTTCGTACATTTCCCCTTCCACTGACCTCCTTGGTACTCGTAAGGCAATTTTAAGACTTGTTTTGAAAAGATCTGATTGAGTAATTTTCCAAAGACACCCTATTCGACTACCAATGGTGAAAATTTTTTTTTTTGGAGACACCTCCCTATATAGGGAGACCCCCCCTTAAACCCCTTTGAAAAATTTTTCCACCCTTGAACTTTCAAGAAGTCATCACATCTGACCTTTCCACAAAGTTTCATGGCTGTAGCCTCTATAGTTTGACATACAGACGGACGGACGGACAGATGGTCACAGGTCGTGATTGCAATAGGGTTTTGTATTTTTGTACAAAACCCTAAAAAAATAAATTAAATTGTTGACTAAATCTAAGAAAAAGAATTATTTAAAGTAAATTGTATTTTAAAATGGAACAACTGAGAGTAATCACTGAAAAGAAGAGAGGAATAAATATTTATAAGGGAAATATAATTAACTTTGAATTGCTGAATGTATAAGCACGCCTTTCCTTTCCAGTAACCCATTCTATTTCAGCAGAATAACGCGGGTGAGAGGTGAGTGTGCCACCGAGAAGGCAGGGTTCCAGTAATCTGCGAATGGTTGGTTTCGCGTTGCGGTCGGTACGTGGTGTCATAGATTCAGTGTGCATTTTTCTTAGAGTACATTTTTCCGGCACGCATCTTTTCAGTGGTTGTTTTGGCTCATTTCCCGTGGAACGAAGGTAAGTAATTTAAATTAAAGTCGTTGTAAGTTGTTCGACGCGTTCAAATCGGGCATTTTAACTAGTGGCTGAGTTTTGTAATTCTGACTTAATCTGCTCGCGTTAGACATGCAACCAAAACTCGTCTCCAAACTAGCTAGCTAGCCAACAGCCACCTCAGAGTAGACTAAGAGTATCCCGACTTGTCAGTCTGATGGGTACAGTCCGTTGTCACGTTCCAAGACTTTATGTCTAGAACCGATGAGACGTCGGTTTAGATTTCCTTCGGGAAATCTCGAATGTACGAGATATAGAAAATCATTACAAATGGCGCCCAACGTGGGGCCCCAAACATCCCAAAGAAGAAAAGTTTGTGTTTTCTGACTCGATATAAGAGTCCAAGGACAGGAGTAGTGGAGTTGTGTAAGCCACCGATTCAGTCACTTCACGTGAGTTGTAGCTTCTGTTCTCCTTTTTTTTATTTTCTTCACGACAGATTCCTTCCAATGTGTTGTCCCAGGGGTAAAACATGTAAGGATCTTCTTTTCTTCTTGATGAGAGCTTTCAGCCAGATGAGTTCCTCCTATCTGCCTGGACTCTCAAGGAAATAGAAGGCTACTTTGTCATTATGCTGCGGAAGGATTCTACCCATCTTTTTTATCGATGAGTGGTTCCGGTTCCGCTTTCGATGGCGTACCGTGGAATTATGAAGCCCGAAATGCTTCCATGTGCCGTAATTTTGACTGCTCGTTACAGTAACGCTATCGCCCATCTCGTCAAGTCAATTAACGTAGATTAGAGACGGTTTTTGTAATGTACTTGGGGTTGGGATAAATTTGACCAGGAGCATCCTCTTTTTGACAGGCCACCATTTGGTTACATTTCCTTATGGAAGAGTCGGCACTGCTGGAAAGGAAAGAGTTTGCAAAGCATCCTTTTTTTGATAGGGTATCTATAGCTCAACACTATCGGTCACATAAATCGAGTAGCTAAGTTTTTTTTATAGGTAGTAGGAGTTTTTCAATGCTGTTATTTTTCTTTAGTACACCATTCCAGAGATGGCAACCAAGCGGACTCCAGAGAAACGCTGGACCTGCTCCAAATATGTACAGCCAGCCAACTGTGGGATCTGCTATGAGAACGTCATAGAGGACTTTACCAGTATAAGATTGGAGTGTGGACACCTGCTCCATCATATTTGTGTTCATCAGCTCTTGCAAACTTCCAATATCTGTCCTCTACGCTGGTACCCAATCGAGCAAAATGCCTGAGACAACCTCCGCGGAACGCAAGGTTCTTTGCATGAAGCAGTTGCAAAAGACCCCCGGACTAACTATCAGACACAACTGCTGTGAAACAACCAGGGAGCCGTAGGCGAGGAAGACCCAGCTTCAGGAGCACAGGCAGACATCCTAACAGTACCGTCAAACTTAACTTGCAATGACACGATTCTGTCTTTGTTAGAAGGGCTGTACGACAGGATAGAACAAATAAAGAGAGAGTTCCAAGACCTCAGGAGCAGCTAGCACTCCCGTCACGCAAGAACTCCACTGTCCACCTCTAGACCGGTTGAGGATTGGAACCTCCCTTGAATGAGCTCGGGTATGGGCCCAAGAGCTTCAGAGTATAGACCACGGTTCAGTACTGCACCCTCACCAATACCGAAAACGCACGATTCAGTTCAATATGGCGGGTCAAACAATGAAAAGAATTACCTACCGATCTTTGTGACACAAGCCCGAGACCCGACACTACGCAGAATGAAAATTTGGCAACTCAGCTCCACCGGCTTTAATTCTACAACACCAGTGGACAGGTTCTTGTTCAGGATACAATCACAAGTAGCCAGTACGATGGGAGGAAACTTCTCGGCGTTTTTTCGACATGCTCACCTCTTATTCAGCGGGGATGCCACTGAATGGTACAGGAGTTTCAAAGAATTCGTGACAGGCCCTGCTTGGAAATCTTTCTGTGCAGCCACTTTGATGACGGTCTTACTGAACGGGAACTGCTTGAACAAATACAAAAGCGCAAACATGGAACATTCGACCAATTTTATACCAGTATGCTATGCCTAGCGACTCGGCTCCCCGCAGGGGGAAGAGCACTCTTGGAGGCTAGCATTCTTTAGGGAGTTCCGCCTCCACGTACCCGAGGAAATTCCCGCAGGGGGAGTGCCGGTCGACAAGAGCACTCTTGGAGGCTAGCATTCTTTGGGGAGCACCGCCCCCATGGACCCGAGGATATGGGGGCGGCGTGAGGCTCCCTCCTTGGACTACGCTTTGGACAACGAACTGGAATTGATGCTTTGGGCTGGCGGATGTGATGGTTTGGACCTAGTTGCTTTGCACAGTAGCGCCGAGGTGAAACTCGTGTGTGAACGGCTCCAATTTAACTATCATACCGTCTCCGTCCCGGTAAACCTTCGCAGGCCTCGGAGTACGTTCGAAGTTCGCACCATTGGGTTGGTGGTGTAGGTTTGGTTGAGACGGACTCACGCTTAGCGCTGGTCTGGCTCTGAGCACTTGTCCCCATAAGGGCTTGTGCCAACCCTCGCAAGGCCTCCCTGCAATGCAAGGATAACCATGAGACCAAAAAGGCCACTACACACACGAACGGAGATAGCGGCTCCGAGGGGGGACCAAACAAAACTGGAGCAAACAAAATCAAAAGACCAAAAACATCCAAAAAAAGAAACAAATGAAACAAAAAAAAATAACAACAACGACGCAACCAGCGTACATCAAGAGCGGTACTAACCAGAACAAAAACGAGGAATAACACAATGACAGTGAAGGCAGACGATAAACGGAGAATAGCAGACTGTCTGGTTCAGACTGAGATTCCTGCGGCGTCTGGGCCCAGGAAAAATATGATGCGAACGCCAGAGCGTCCTATTAAGGAAAAGCGGGCAACTATGCGGGACGCTTCAGGTGTTCGAGCGGTGGAAGAAAGTATAAAGAGCACTCAAAATTCGATTGTCACTGCTGCGATCGTTACCGAAGCAACCGATGCAAGGGTCGCAAATCCCGACATAGCAAAGGAATATCCTGAAGCCAACGATGAGATTACGGCACGAAAAGGAACGAGTGACCAGACACCGCGTGATTGCACCGCCAACGTCGAAAATGTGACGGAAGTACTGCACTTGGAAACGAAACGCAATACCCTCTCCCAAGGATGGTTGCAAGGTACAATTGCGGCCAAGCGAAATGAAGAAGAAAGGCTACTCCAAAAAGTGGGAGATGTTCTGAAAAGAATACAATCTGCATGCGACTCCCCAAAAATCAGCAAAGCAGCAAAGGTGGGGCTCCTTGAACTAGAGGAGCTCCTAGATCACATAGGGCACTGTTGGAGGAGCTGGTTAAGGGCCGAAGATGAACAAAAGGCTAAAGAGGCGCTTCGGGCGAAATCTAAAGGCGACATTGAGACAGCTCCACCGTTAAAAGTCAATAAAAGAATGCTGTCAGCCCAATCGCAGGAGATCGGGATAAAAGAAGGAAGGAAGAGGTACTCAATAGGCGTAGAGCACCAGCTCACGGGTTCTAAACAGTGCTTACAAAAGGAGCGAAGAAAGCCGCAAAGAAACTCGTTCAAAAAAGCCAGGAAATAAAGTTCGCACGGACGCCCAATCAGAAAACGGACCTGATGCAAAACGGGAGAGGAAGAAGCCTCGACAAAGACCACGGCAGAAGGTACTGCTTGTAAGGCCCCAAGATGGCCGATCCTACGCGGAGGTACTAACGGACAGCAGGGGAAACGTAAGGCCCGAAGACAGCAATAGTACCATTAAAATAGTACGACCAACGCAGTCGGGCCACATACTGGTCGAATTCGGAGCAAAGGGCGGCAAAAAGGAAGCACTCTGCGACGCAGTACAGAAAATTCTCGGCAAAAGCGCAACTATGGCCCTGCTCAAGCTGATGGCAACGATCGAAACACGAGACATTGACTGCGTGACGGATCTGGCCGAGGTAGAAGAGGCCATCAAAAAGGAGTTCCCTAGCGTGGGAAGGATCAAAGTGAGACTGACACCAGAAAACAACATGGGCATCGCGTGGCCATAGTTGTCTTGACCGAAAAGGACGCCGAGCAATTCCTGACCAAGGGCAAAGTACGAATAGGGTGGGTTGTCTGTAGGATACGGCGAAGAGCAATGCCTCTTCAATGCTTCAAGGGCCTTGGCTTTGGTCACACCCCACAAGCATGCAAAGGACTCGACAGGAGTTCCCTATGTTACAAATGCGGTGAAACGGGTCATAAAAGAAAAGAGTGTACGAAGGAGGCACACTGTATTCTTTGCAAGGATGCTGATCCAAAGCCTGATTTTGGACACGTCTTGGGATCAGGAAAACGCCGGGTGTTCCAGAAAGCCCTTGTCAAGGCAAAATCAAAACTCTGATGACCCGCATCCTGCAGCTAAGCCTTCACCACAGTTCAACCACCCAAAATCTGCGTTAGCAGTTTGCGAGGGACATGAAAACCAACTTCTTGCTGCTGAGTGAGCAACACCATAATAAAAGTCCTGCATTATGGTATTCTGATGAAACTGGTACTGCCGCCATCTGGGCTCAGAACAGTGACTTTCAGGCGGAGAGTTGTGGACGGGGGGATGGTTTCGTGTGGGTTCGGTACTCAGGGACCACCTTCTTTAGTGTTTACCTAACCCCTAACTAATCGATATCATCTTTCCAAGCCAAGCTTAATGCTTTGGAGGGTGCTGTCTCGAATGCAGAGGGCAAAGAACTCGTTAGGGCAACTTCAACGCTAAAGCAATCGAATGGTGCATGCCTCAGATGGATCTGCGGGGAAAACGAGTCCTGGAAATGGCGGCCAAGATGGCCCTCATCGTACTAAACTCCGGAAATACGCCAATTTTCCGCCGTATTGGCTGTGAGGGAACCATACCGGACGTGACATTTGCCTCGGAGTCTTTAGTACAGGGGATACACAGCTGAAAAGAATTAGAGGACTACTCAGCCAGTGATCATCAGTGCATTCTGCTTGAGATAAGTGATGCTGTCTACCGACGTCCGTGCTCTCGGTTTTCTACAACTGGATAGAATATCGGAAGGATGGACGTCGAGAGGTTCATTGAGGTGGTCACAGCAGGTGAGCCGCTGCAGGGAGCTTCTGAGGGGACAGAAGAACTGGCAGCTCAAGACAGAACTCTACTATGAGCATCATCACGACTGCTTGCTGCGCTTCTATGCCCCGTCAAGGACCCCGGCACGACAAGCCCCCAGTGTCCTGGTGGTCAACTGAAATTGCTGAAAAGCGAAGGGAGTGCCACAAGCTTCGGCGTGAGGCTCAACGGGCGTGGAACCGTGACGAGGCATGCAACCAGGTGGCAGCAAATAAGTCGGCCAGGAAACGCCTTCGCAAACTGATCAACAGTAGCAAGGCTCGCTGCTGGCAAGACCTAGTGGACAATGTGAACAAGGATCCGTGGGGCCTTGGATACAAGCTGGTCATGCGGAAACTTGGTGCCCTACGGAAGCCTTGTATACATGACGCGGAAAAGATGGACGTGATAGTGCGGGAACTCTTCCCCGCCCATCCCATTCCCGCCCATTCACCATGGACAGTGTTGACACTGTCCATGGTGAAGCAGCAGTCGAGTGCCCACTCTTCACGCAGCTGGAACTGGAGGAGGCCGTCCTCTCATTGAAAGCGAGGAAGGCTCCAGGTCCAGATGGTGTCCCAGCTGAGGTATTGTGGCTCATCTATCACCATTGTCCTGACATGCTGCTTATCACATTCAATGCTTGCTTGTTTTCCCGGTACGGTGGAAGGTGGTGAGGCTCGTGCAGATCAGCAAGCGGAGGGGAAATCCCGAATCGCCGACTGAATACCGCCCGTTATGCATGCTAGACACGGCTGGGAAAGTGCTAGAGAAACTCATCAAGGGAAGACTCACTGACGCGCTTCGTGCTGCTGGGGACCTATCTCCTCGGTAGTATGGCTTAATGCAGGACGTTCTACCATTGATGCGATTGCAGAGGTGGTGAACGCGGTCCATAAAGGCAGAGGCATATAGTCGCACCAAGCGACGGATCGTCCTGTTGGTGACACTCGACGTCGGGAACGCCTTCAACTCCGCTAGATGGGTGGATATTCTGGATACACTGGAAAATTCTTTTCAAGTTCCAAAATATCTAATGCGGCTTTTGAGGAACTACCTAACGGACCGAAGCCTGCTCTACGACACGACACAGGGCCAACAAAGGATGGAAAATACATCGGGTGTTGCCCAGGGACCTATCCTTGGTCCGGACCTGTGTAACATGTCTTACGACGGGCTACTTAGACTTGAGATGCCAGATGAATCGCGCTTGGTCGGCTATGCGGATGATGTTTTGGCTCTGGTCGCTGAACGCACCGTTGAACAAGCGCAACTTAGGCTTGGTATGCCAATGCGCCGAGTGAGGGACTGAATGACTGCTCGCGGACTCAGTTTAGCACTGGAGAAATCCGAAGTGGTCATCTTGACAAAAAAGAGAATCCCTAGAGCAAGGATGGTCAGTATTGGAGACATACAAATCGAATCGAAGCCAGCAGTGAAGTACCTGGGGTTACTGATCGACTCAAAGATGAGTTTCTCTGAGTAAATCAGGGCAACGGCTGAGAAGGCTGCTTCGGGAATATCAGCTCTGAGTCGACTTATGGCCAACGTAAGGGGACCCAGCCCATGAAGAAGACGCCTCTTGATGATTGTGTAGGGTCAGTGCTACTGTACGGGGCAGAGGTATGGGGCGACGCTCTCAGCAAGAAGGTATACCGAAAACGTGTGGCACAGGTACAGAGAAGAGGAGCACTGAGAATTGCATCTTCGTATCCAACAGTCTCTAACTCGGCGGTGAGAGTTATTGCAGGCGTGATGCCTGTTGCACTCCTTGCTAGAGAGCGCCGCACTATGTACCTGCACCGAAACGAGGATCCGAGGGGAAGGAAGGTGGATTGCGTGCCTCATCCCGGATGTGAGACCGTGGCTAAATCGAAAGCATGGTGAGACTGACTTCTATCTGACCCAGCTTTTGAGCGGGCATGGGTATTACCTGCACAAGATCGGTAAGTTGCGGTCCCCCGATTGTCAGTTTTGCCCAGGGGAGGAGGACAATGCCTGTCACACATTTTTTGCATGTACAAAATGGGTTGAGCTGCGAAGGGAACTCTACAGGGAGATGGGAGAGCTCACCCCGGATAATATATAGGTAGTTGAAGTGATGCTCGAATCGGTTGACAAGTGGAACCAGGTGACACATTATGCTCGGGCAGTCCTAAAATATACAAGGGACTCACAGCAGCCGGGGACGCGGGGCTGGGGATCGCTCTTCTGGCACTTCCTCTTCCCCTCTCCTCTCCCACTAGGAAAGGAACTCCCCAGCTTGAAGGCTACTTTATCGAGGATATTCGCTCCAGAAGGAGCCAAGTTGGCCCAGGAGGACAACAGCTCCCCATTGATTGACTTGGACCTTCTCGCCTCCAAGTTGGCAGGCTACACTCAGCAAATGCATGCTATTCTAAGTCCGCTCCCACTACTGCCCAAACTGCGGGTAACATAGAAATATGTATACCAGCGGATGGGACACGCATCTGGAGACCCCATACAAGAAGAGGAACAGTGGAAGCTATGGGTACTCGAAGCATTGACCATCGATCTTATCGGACGTGCTCTTGACTACCCACTGAGTGTGCACGGTGGATACAGTCATGCAGTACGGTGGCTGAAAACCTTTTTCTTTTTGCCAAAAATGGCATAACAAATAAAAGCGTACATAGTTATCTGTGAGATATGTGAGTGCACCAAAGCGCCAAACACTGTCCGTCGGCTTCCTATGGGTAAGCTTGAACTACCCGAGCACGTATTTCAGCGCTTGTATATCGGTATCATCAGCACTTACCCACGTTCGATGCCCAGTCACATCGGAGGTGTTGTGGTCTTGCACCAACTGTTTCCAATCATTGAGCCGATTCGTAACATGCATACCATACCATACAAATGCTTCCGAGCGGCTAAATTGTGCACTCCTAGCTGCTACTCGCGCCTACATCTATCCGAATCAGAATGATTGGGACCGCAGGATTTTCGCCATCACCTTTGCTCTGCGCTCTTCATACCACACCACGACAGGGATCTCGCCTTACTTTGCCGTGTTCAGCCAATACATGATTTGTGACGGTAAATTGTACCGATTGTTGCGGTATTTAAATTCTTTGGAAGACACAGTAGTGGCTCTTGCGCCCCACGAGAAACTCCAAGTACTACGAAACTAACTCCGAGAGAAGATTTAAGATAGTGAACGTTCGGGGAAGGAGCACTACAACCTGTGATCTCACCCTTCTGGCTTCAAGGCAGCCGATGAGGTTTATGGACGGAACTTTAGGCAAAGTGAAGTAGCCTGGCACTACAATACTAAATTGGATAAGAAATTTTTCTCCCCTGCAAAAGACTTACGGAGTTGAAGCACGCCATCTCAAGAAGCTTCCTTTTGAGTTGTTTTCCGATTGCCATTGTTCACAACCACCTGAACCTATAAACCATAAACAGCGACATCTTCTTCCAGAACTTACCTTTGGAATGTTATCCATTACCCCACTAAACGCCCCAAAACGGATGGCCTCAGTTAAGAGCTTGAGCCTCCTCTCCTTCATTCTTTCCATGCCTGTTTGCGATCATAGACACTGTCCTGTGATAACATTGATCCAGCGGATCGATATTTTGCCGAGATCTGCCACCCCTATATTTAAATGTCCCAACCAGCTGATAAGATTGTGACAGATCTCTCAACCCCACACCACTGACGTTAATGGGTGTTGAGCAAACTACAAAAAAAAAAGAAAACCGTGGTTAATCAAGTGTCATGTCTAATGGTAGTGCCGGTGGTAGTAAAAAAGAAGTAAAAAGTGGCATAGAAGGGAAATTTCCCTGCAAGTTGATCAAATTGAGGTACGGTGGCTTTTCTTTCAAGAGCGAAATCACCAGGTTAGTGCTTTTAGGTTCTATGCAACTTCTATTCCATCGACATGACATCGCAATTGTAGTGTAACCCCCATTTTGATAGTGAAGAGTCCACTGCTATCTCGATTCGTCAAAGGTAATATTCAAGTAACGATAGTTATATAACCGAAATTAGCTACATAAATGCCCAGCACAGAATGAACAACAGCGGAGGTATGTAAAATTTTTCTTTAGAAATCTTCAAAGTAGTCCCGATTGGAGTCGATAACACGCTGATAGTGGATTTTCCAATCCCCGAACGCTCCCTGGAAGTCGGCCACCTCGATGCTTGCTAGAGCCCTCGACGTAGCACGTTAAACGTTTTCCAGAGTCCCGAACTGCGTCCCCTTAAGGTGTCTCTTGATCTTGGGGAACAGAAAGAAGTCCGCTGGTGCCATATCTGGGCTGTAAGAACTCTGGTTCGGTTTGCAGTCGATCAAGGATTTCCGAAGTGACAGCAACACGACGCTCCTTTTGCTCATCAGTCAGGTGCTTGGGTACATCATCGCGGCCCTCCCGGAAATTTCTGTGCCAATGAAACACTTGAGTTCTAGACAGAGCATCCTCACCGTAAGCCTCTGGAATCATTTGAAGAGTTTCCGTGGCTGTTTTCTTAAGTTTGACACAAAATTTGATGCTAACACGTTGCTCGATCGTACGCTCCATTTTCACTCCGACGACGCAACTGAACACGCACTCCGCTCTCGCTCGATGCTATTTCTTCAAGCGTTTGGAGGCAACTGCTGCAGTCGGTTCCCTTTACCTAGACCCCCACCACCACTTCAGCACCAGATACCGGTTAGCAAACGCTTTGACGGCGCGGGGCAGGCTCAGTCCGGTTACTTATTATTCAGACCCTGTAGAGTGCCAACGAATGTGTCACATGAAATCATGCGCATGGTCCCCTACCATAACTTCCATCTCAATCGCAGCACCCTCCACCACCACCCCAACCAACGATGGCAGCCAAACCAAAACAATTACTCCAACTCCACTTACCGTCCTATTAAGGAAAAGCGGGCAACTCTCGAGTGGTGGAAAGATAATATAAAGAGCACTCAAAATTTGATTGTCACTACTGCGATCGTTACCAAAGCAACCAATGCAAGGGTCGCAAATCCCGACATAGCAAAGAAATATCCTGAAGCCAACGAAGAGATTACAGCACGAAAAGGAACGAGTGACCAGACACCGCGTGATTGCACCGCCAACGTCGAAAATGTGACGGAAGTACTGCACTTGGCAACGAAACGCAATACCCTCTCCCAAGGATGGTTGCAAGGTACAATTGCGGCCAAGCGAAATGAAGAAGAAAGGCTACTCCGAAAAGCGGGAGATGTTCTGAAAAGAATACAATCTGCATGCGACTCCCAAAAAATCAGCAAAGCAGCAAAGGTGGGGCTCCTTGAACTAGAGGAGCTCCTAGATCGCATAGGGCACTATTGGAGGAGCAGGTTAAGGGCCGAAGATGAACAAAAGGCTAAAGAGGCATTTGGGGTGAAATCTAATGGTGACATGCAGACAGCTCCACCATTAAAAGTCAACAAAAGAATGGTGTCTAGCTCAATCGAAGGAGATCGGGATAAAAGAAGGATGGGCGTGGAGTACCAGCTAATGGGTTCTAGACAGTGCTTACAAAAGGAGCGAAGGAAGCCGCAAAGAAACTCGTTCAAGAAAAGCCAGGAAATAAAGTTCGCACGGACGCCCAATTACAAAAAGGACCTGATGCAAAACAGGAGAGGAAGAAGCCTCGACAAAGACTCCGGCAGCAAGTACTTTTCGTAAAGCCCCAAGATGGCCGATCCTACAGGGAGGCACTGCGGGACATCAGGGGAAACGTAAGGCCCGAAGACAGCAATAGTACCATTAAAATAGTACGACCAACGCATTCGGGCCACATACTGGTCAAATTCGGAGCGAAGGCCGCCGATAAGGAAGCATTCTGCGACGCAGTACAGAAATTCCTCAGCAAAAGCGCAACTATGGCCCCGCTCAAGCCGATGGCAACGATCGAAATACGAGACATTGACTGCGTGACGGATCTGGCCGAGGTAGAAGAGGCCATCAAAAGGGAGTTCCCTGACATGGGAAGGATCAAAGCGAGACTGACACCAGAAAACAATAGGAGACAACGCATGGCTATAGTTGACTTGACCAAAAAGAATGCCGAACAATTCCTGAACAGGGGCAAAGTACGATAGGTTGGGTTGTCTGTAGGACACGGCAAAGAGCAATGCCTTTTCAATGTTTCAAATGGCTTTGGTCACACCACACAAGTATGCAAAGGACCCGATAGGAGTTCCCTATGTTGCAAATGCGGTGAAACGGGTCATAAAAGAAAAGAATGTACGAAGGAGGCACACTGTATTCTTTGCAAGGATGCTGATCCAAAACCTAATTTTTGACATGTCTTGAGATCAGAAAAACGCCGAGTGTTCAAGAAGCCCTTGCCAAGGCAAAATCAAAACTTCGATGACCCGCATCCTGCAGCTAAGCCTGCACCACAGTTCAACTGCCTAAAATCTGCGTTAGCAGTTTGCGAGCGACATGAAAGCCGACTTCTTGCTGCTGAGTGAACAACAACATAATAAAAGTCCTGCATTATGGTATTCTGATGAAACTGCCACTGCCGCCATCTGGGCTCAGAACAGTGACTTTCAAGTGGAGAGTTGTGGATGGAGGGATGGTTTCGTGTGGGTTCGGTACTCAGGGATCACCTTCTTTAGTGTTTTTATAACCCCTAACGAATCGATATCATTTTTCCAAGCCAAGCTTAATGCTTTGGAGGGCGCTGTCTCGAATGCAGAGGGCGAAGTGCTCGTTAGGGGCAACTTCAACGCTAAAGCAATCGAATGGGGCATGCCTCAGATGGATCTGCGGGGAAAACGAGTCCCGAAAATGGCAGCCAAGACGGCCCTCATCGTATTAAACTCCGGAAATGCGCCAATTTGCCGCCATTTTGGCTGTGAGGGAACCATACCGGAAGTGACATTCGCCTCGGAGTCCTTAGTACGGAGGATACACAGCTGGAAAGTATTAGAGGACTACTCAACCAGTGATCATCAGTGCATTCTGCTTGAGATAAGTGATGCTGTCTACCGACGTCCGTGCTCTCGGTTTTCTACAACTGGATGAAACATCGGAAGGATGGACGTCGAGGTGCTCACAGCTTTGGAGGGGACCAATGAACTGGCAGCTCAAGACGTGGTGAACTCTACTATGAGCTGAAAAGTGAAGGGAGTGTCACAAGCTTCGACCTGAGGCTCAACTGGCGCGAAACGGTGACGAAGCATGCAACCAGGTGGCAGCATACAAGTTGGCCAGGGAATGCCTTCGCAAACTGATCAAGCAAGGCTCACTGCTGGCAAGACCTAGTGGACAATGTGAACAAGGATCCGTGGGGCCTTGGCTACAAGCTGGTCATGCGGAAGCCTTGTATATACGACGCAGAAAAGATGGACGTGATAGTGCGGGGACTCTTCCCTGCCCATCCCGTCTGTGTTGACGCTGTCCATGGTGAAGCAGCAGTCGAGTGCCCACTCTTCACACAGCTGGAGCTGGAGGAGGTAGTCCTCTCATTAAAAGCGAGGAAGGCTCCAGGTCCAGATGGTGTTCCAGCTGAGGAGTTGCGGCTTGTCCTGACTTGCTGCTCAGCACATTCAATGCTTGCCTACGGGACGCAGTTTTCCCGGTACGATGGAAGGTGGTAAGGCTCGTGCTGATCAGCAAGGGAAAGGGAAATAGCGAATCGCCGCCTGCACACCGCCCGTTATGCATGCTAGACACATCTGGGAAAGTGCTTGAGAAATTCATCAAGGGTAGACTCACTGACGCCATTCGTGCTGCTGGGGACCTATCTCCTCAGCAGTATGGCTTAATGCAGGACGTTCTACCATTGATGCGATTGCAGAGGTGGTGAACGTGGTCCAAAAGGCAGATGCATATAAGCGCACCAAGCGACGGATCATCCTGTTGGTGACACTCGACGTCAGGAATGAATTCAACTCCACTAGATGGGTAGATATTCTGGATACACTGGAAAACTCTTTTCAAGTTCCAGAATATCTAATGCGGCTTTTGAGGAACTAGCTAAGAGACCGAAGCCTGCTCTACGACACGACACAGGGCCAAGGAAGGATGGAAATTACATCGGGTGTTGCCCAGGGATCTATTCTTGGTCCGGACCTGTGTAACATGTCTTACGACGGGCTACTTAGACTTGAAATGCCAGATGAATCGCGCTTTGTCGGCTATGCGGATGATGTTTTGGCTCTGGTCGCTGAACGCACCGTTGAACAAGCGCAACTTAGGCTTGGTATGCTAATGCACCGAGTGAGGGACTGAATGACTGCTCGCGGACTCAGTTTAGCACTGGAGAAATCCGAAGTGGTCATCTTGACAAAAAAGAGAATCCCTAGAGTAAGGATGGTCAGTACTGGAGATACACGAATCGAATCAAAGCCAGCGGTGAAGTACCTGGGGCTACTGATCGACTCGAAGATGAGTTTCTCTGAGCAAATCAGGACAACGGCTGAAAAGACTTCTTCTGGAATATCGGATGATCAGTACTGGCACCTTACGAATCGAATCGAAGCCAGCGGTGAAATACCTGGGGCTACTGATCGACTCGAAGATGAGTTTCTCTGAGCAAATCAGGGCAACGGCTGAGAAGGCTTCTTCGGGAATATCGGCTCTGAGTCGACTAATGGCCAACGTAGGGGGACCCAGCCCATCAAGAAGACGCCTCTTGATGAGTGCTGTAGGGTCAGTGCTACTGTAACCTACAGCAGTGCTACTGTACCCCCTTGCTGAGAGCGTCGCCCCATACCTCTGGTATGGGGCGACGCTCTCAGCAAAGAGGTATACCGAAAACTTTTGGCGCACGTTCAGAGAAGAGGAGCACTGAGAATTGCATCTTCGTATCCAACAGTCTCTGACTCGGTGGTGAGAGTATTGCAGGCGTGATGCCTGTTGCACTCCTTGCTGGAGAGCACCGTGCTATTAACCATCGCCGAAACGAGGATGCGAGGAAGATGATTGTCCGCGAGGAGAGACGGCGCTCGCCCAACGATTGGCAGCAGTCTTGTGTAAATTTCACAAAGGGAAGGTGGACTGCACGCTTCATCGCGGATGTGAGACTTCTATCTGACCCAGCTTTTGAGCAGGCATGGGTGTTTTGAGTCTTAACTGCACAAGATCGGTAGGTCACGGTCTCCCGATATTCGGTTTTGCCCAGAAGAGCAGGGCAATACCTGTCACACATTTTTTGCGTGTACAAAATGGGTCAGGCTGCAAAGGGAACTCTACAGGGAGACGGGAGAGCTCACCCCGGATAATATAGTTGCGGTGATGCTCAAGTCGGTTGACAAATGAATCCAGGTGACACATTATGCTCGGGCAGTCCTAAAATATAAAAGGGACTCACAGCAGCCGGGGGCATTGGGGCTGTAGGATCGCTTTTCTGGCACTTCTTCTTCCCCTTTCCCCTCCCGCTAGGAAAGGGATCCCCTAGCTTGAAGGCGCCTCATGGCGTAACGAAACGAGGCCTGGTCCGAAGTAATGTGTCAAACGGTTCCAGGCTGGGTTCTCAGGTTGACAGGGGGGGTGTTTAGTGGGTCGTCCAGTCGCGCGTGGGAGTCCCACACTCTGTGCATAAAAAAGCATTCACCTCCCTACCATAAAAATAAGGAAAAAAAAACCGCACTTATCCAATTACAAACAACCAATAAACTTTGAAACTGTAGAAAAAAATGTTAACGTCCCTTGTTTATGGGAGGAAAAAGCGTGAAAACTACAAATCATTCATTTGGTATCAAGTCGAAGGAATTTCTACTTTTGAAAATAATCTAACATCTTTTAGAAGTTTTGTACGATAATACAAAACCCTATTGCAATCATGACCTGTGTTCATCTGTTTGTCCGTCCATCTATATTTCACACCACTTTTTCCCTGAAACTATAGAAGCTACAGGCATGGAACTTTGTGAAAAGGTCAGAAGCGGTGACATTTTGAAAGTTCACGGACGAACATTTTTTGAAAAGGATTTAAGGGGGTGTCCCATTTTAGGAGGAGACCCCTCAAAAAAAATGTTAACCATTGGCACTCAATTTTAACCTTATTGGTACCGTGGGGGGCCAGGGGAGGGGGAAACGTACGAATTTTTCGCATACGCTCTCCTCGCTATTGGCCATCTCTCACCCGGAAAATCTGAAATAAATCATGGATGTAGGCTGTTATGATTACAACAACAACAAAAACATGATAAGTCGAAATTCACTCAACTTTGTTAGTAATAGTATAGTTTATAGATTTTACATTTCCTTGAATAAAATCTTAACTGTAACTTTAAATTTAATAAAATTCAGTATACAAAGGGTTATAAATATTATTGACTTGTCCTGAAAGTTTTACGAAGATCGAATTGTATTTAAAGAAGTTACAGCCGTTTGAATATTCATGTTCTACTATGGAACAACATGCGCTGTATCTCTGTGGAAACATATGGCTATGCAGCAATATGCGCTTTTTCCTGACTCAGACACTTCAGGTTTGCTGGGATTTACATGAAAGTTTCAGGAATGATACGTATTATGAATATCTTTGAGAATTGGTTCAGGTAGTGGTATCAGTGATTGCAAAGCGAAATAGTGGCTGTTTCAAATGAGAAGATTGAATAATTTTGAGTTATTTTTCCCCAACTTCAACGTTTAGGGTACATGCTTTTAACACTTGATTCAATTTAATGCATGACTAAAGGTAAATACCGACAATTAATACTCATACGTGAAATAAGTCGAGGAGGCAGGAGAGAGCTCCTAACAGAAGGGATTTGTAACCATTCAGAAGTTAGAAAAAATTGTTTGATGCCATGAATCGATGATATGAATTTTTCACCTAATACTTGTTTAATAAACCGTTCAAATTCATCCAAAGGATAACAGAGTTTCATTCCATGTTAAATAATTTTTCTGAATGCTCGGCTTATTGAACATATTTAAGTAAACTACTATTCCTTAAACTTTCATGAAAATCCGAAGAAAATAAGAGTGCCTTGGTCGACTTGAAATATATATTAACCATCAACATGCGTTATTATTTTGGTAATTCCATACAATTGAAATGGCGATACCTCCCTTGATTATGATTTGATTTCCATGAAATTCCGTAGACATAAGGGTCTTACACTCTTATACTTTAAATGATTTAAGGCCACTGTTACGCGCCAGCGTATGATAAAAAAAAAATATAAAAACAAATATTCACTTTTTATTTATTAACAATTAATAATTAAAGTTGTATTATCTGTAACTTATAAAAAGCAGGCAATAAGTAAATAGAAATTATTACAAACGTGGTGTGACGTGAGTCGCGGAATAACTATAATGAAATCATAATGATAGGTAGTGAGAGTGGGTATAAAGATGTCCCTACAGGGCTGCAGTGATGGTCTGCTGCCTCAGCGAAAGAGGATGTTCATATCAGCCACGATTGGCCTTGTCTGGGGATGCGTGAATGCGCTGGCAGGCTGGCGTTGTGGTGTCGTGTGGTGGGTTCATTCCCCCCAGAACAAGGACCCACTACAAAAGAATTTCGCATTCACGAAGTCTTGGTATTCAAAATCAGGTCGACCGAAGTTGAAAAATGTAGGTAACCAACAAAGAGGAAAATTGCTTGTTCCGAGAACAAATCGAGACGAGACAAGACAGACGGACTCGGGGAGACTTCGTCGTTGCCTAACGATTCTCACGGCCTACAAATAAGAGTGTGGCAACCGGATGGATGTGGTGCTGCCTCGCACCCGCCCAACCGGATCAAAATCCAAAATGTTGAAGTGGCCATATATTTCCCTTATGAGTGGAAAACTCATACAAACATACTTTGCATGAGCCTTCCCATCAAACGATAAATATAACGGTGACCAGTTTATGCCATAGAGTTATGTAATCGGGTCATATAAACCTATGCTATATAAAGGGCACTTAAACTGGAGGCCACACAACCCGCAAGAGGCCCTGAAAAAAACAGTTGGAGTCTTCCAACGTACCGGGTCCTGTATCCGGTCAGAAGGAGAAAATGAAAAGACCAGAGTTTAAATTCAACTAACCAGTATTATTATTTCCATCTCTTGCATTCTTTATAACAAATATATTTTTCAAACTTTCTTCACCGGCCAAACATAAACAAAGTATCGCAAATTCCACTCATTTCAAACCGAAAGGCCTTTACCCAATACTTTCAAAAAAAAATAACTTTTGATAATAAGAAATGGAGTGTATTATATCTAAATTAATTAACAAAAACGTAATCAGAATAATTTTAAAACAAATAAAGGAAATCTATATAACAGAATAATATTCCTTCTTTGTAGATAAAAATAAACAAAAGGGTACTTACCCATCCTCCTCGACGAGTGCTCGTAGATGGGGTGGGCAGTGCTGGAAGTTAAACTTCTTATTAACCATTCTAAAGGGCATTAATATTCCATTTTTCCTTTACTTGAATACTACGAGGCTAAATTCTTTGATCAGCACTGTCGCATGTCACCATTCAGTCCATTTCTACAATTTTTGTTTGTACTTACTGCAGCAATTGAAATCAGCGAGAAATTTTTGAAAACTTATTGAAACTACAAAGTTATTTGTGATCCACAAGTTGCCTATTCACATCACTAATTCTTCTATTATGAATTGCACCGGTAACACTGGTGCTCTAATAAAGCTGTGAATAACGTCGTTGTCGCGTTATGGGAGTTTTTATTTCAACAGTTTGGTATGCATGCATAGTAATCTACCGTTATCGCGTTATTGATAGAAAGTAGGCAAGGTTCGATCAAATGACAAAAATCATTGATTCCGGCGATAATGCCATGTCGCGAGGTATGTTCGCCGACATATTGCTGGCGCGAGATAAGATTAAACGAAAGCTGATCGTCCTCCTCGCGTCCTCGATTCACACTTTAATACTCGCTTGGCTCCAACATATCACCTGCATCACCAATTATGCTCGATAAATCATTGCATTTTGATGTAACCAACAAATTGAACACTCTTAAACATTTGCAAATCATTGCTGACTCTCGGAAAACCAAGAATTATAGTTAGGAACACGTATTGGTCTGATTTGTGATTAGTGGCATATGCGTCGCGCAATCAAATGATTATTTACTTCGCGCACTTCATACGTGTATAGTCTGCACTTATATCATTCACTTATGCACTTCCTGTCAATTTTTCATATTCCAGTCCGCCCCGTTCACTATTCCCATTGTATCCTGTAAACAATTGAATGCAAAAGAGGTGAAACTTGAAGCTAAATGAACGCGATAAGTTTTGTTATCAATCTCGCAGTGAATTCATCACACCCGCTCTTCATTTCGCGACCACTTTGGATTTTTCCATCGTGCATCGAGCCGTCCGGTCCTTCTGACGTGATCGCTGTCGCGGTACCAAGCAGACTCCAGGTTTTCCTCCAGATCCGTGGTGTGATAATCTTGTACCACTTCCGCGATTCCACTACGCGGAGCCGTCCTCACTAGCAGGTAAGGCCGTTCCCGGAGGTCTTCCTCGATCCCCTCTAGTCGACTCACGGCCCTCAGCAGCGATTCCATACTCTGCGGGTCTGAGGTTGCGACATGGTGACAAAGTTCCGGCCTTAGGTTGCGTTTCAAGACTCGCAGCAGCTGTGTAGATGACATTGGCTCGGACAGCTGGTCATTCAGCCGAGGGATATCGGCCCAGTACTGATGAAAGGGCTCGTCCGGACGTTGCCATCTGGCACGGATCGTGTCCAGGACCCTCTAATCCATATCGACTGTAGGGTACTCCATGCGGAGTACTTCCTTCAGCCGTGACCAGCGTACAGATGGTGGAGCCGAATATATCCGCCAGTAGGTCTCGAGTGCTGCCCCCCTAAGCAGCATCGGCAAGTATCCTGCCAGCGCCGTGTAATCGCCTACCAACATTTTCATATCCATGCGTCGCCAGACAAGGCCAATCTCGGCTCATATCACCATCCTCTTTCGCAGAGGCAGCAGACCACCACTGGAGTCCTATATGGACAATTTTATATCAACCTTTCACTACAGATTGTTGCATGCAAGTCTTTCCACGATTTTGGATCTTCAGACTGCTTACGATGCAGTCTGAAGGAATTCTCGTATTCATGAGAAAATTTTCATTCCCATGAACATTTTCCCATATCACGTTGTTCTCATGTTGATGCAGACGTTGACTATGCAGTCACGTTGCATGAACTTTTCTAACGTAAAATATAAATTAATCTAATTCCACGTGGACACCTTCCCCCTAGGGTTGTCCTCAACATTCAAATTTTTACAAGTATCTTGACCTTAGCCGTTTATTCTCAATAGACTGGCATTTTCCGAAAAAGAAATATTTTCTTCGTCCTTATTAGGGTATTGTAAAATCATTTTACATTACCTACTAAAATCGCGTCCTATCTGTCCGTCCGTCCGTGTGTCATACCACTTTTTCTCGCAAAGTACATAAGCTAGAAACATAAGATTTTGTAAGTAGGTGTAAAGTGATGCCCTCTTCAAAGTTTCATCACAAATAACCCAGCATCTCTTAATCGTCGTTTTACCGTAGTCACTGACGCAGGTTTCGATCGAGAGCTGTTTATTTGTTCGCGAATTTGTGGTGCTGTTAGAAGTCTATTTCGCTTCCTGGTAAGACGATTAGATTATCCTCACTTTGAGTGGTACATTTTGGCCTTCCTGATCACGAACGGGTTTGATTACTGCCAGTCGCTTTGTTTCAGGTTATTGCGTTATGAACACAAGTCTTCGATAACTTGAGTTGCGACGCAATTAGACATTCAGTTTTGCCTTCGTTGTGCAAGGCAACTATGACAGCACGAAGTTCACTGCTAACTTCGCGGGCTTTTCCCATTTTAAAGTGTATTGGCTATAACAAGGGCAAACTGAGACTAATTAAACTAGAGAAAGATGAACTCTTCGAAAACTCAGGAAATAAATACGTTTCAGGAAGCTAACATTATCTATAATTACGATCAACACTAAATAAGACCAAAAAGATTCGTAATGGGCAGGTCAGAGAAATATTACATTGACTTTATCTGTAAGTCATTGAAGGGGCTTTAATTAATGCTTGAGAACAATTGACTTTTCTAGGATGCAAACATAAAAATATGCAAGGAGGGCACTTAGATATTCTTTAGTAGCAATAGAATACTCAGGTATTCAAATTAGATCTTCAGCAGATGTCCTTTTGAAATAATTCCCAGTTAACAAAGATTTTTATTCTTGGTCCTAAACTTTTGGCCGGTAGTGTATATATAAATATATATATATATATATATATATATATATATATATATATATATATATATATATATATATATATATATATATATATATACATATATGTATATGTACATAAATATATATATATATCTATATATATATATATTTATATATATAAATATAAATATATATATATATAGATAAATATATATATATATATATATATATATATATATATATATATATATTTATATATATATATACATATATAAATATATATATATATAT